>JANAVB010008399.1:2974790-3443586 GCA_029216955.1 Iris pallida
AGGCTGCGTGCATAACCATCCCGTTCGAACTATACTTTGGTCTCGGGTACTCATTTGCTGTCAGCGTAAGCTCATTCAAGCACGCACTGCGTTTGCTAACTCTTAGCATCGGTTCCTTCCAACTCAAGTCCGTCGTGGTGGCACAAAGGCCTTCGCCTATCGATCCCGTCCAACTGAGTACTCGTACGAGCTTTTGAAAAATATTAGACTTATTGTATGGAACATCCTAAGGCACAATGAGAGAGAGCGTACACTTCTTTTGTTTCAATGAGCTTTTAAAACTGAGCGAATCGAAATGAAGTCCAAGGACGTAAAGCCGTGCTCTGATACCAATATGTCACGCCCCGCTCCCGTAGGAGCGATCGTCCTCGCTAAGGCGTGATGCCGCACGGGACTAGGTTGCACCATTGCAAGGCCAAGTCCAGAAACGGCCAATTTGAGCTAGGCCACAGAGTCGCACAGAGTGTCTCCATTTGCAGCGGAAAGTAAATGAACACAAATTGAAGCGAATTCAAACTCTTTATTGATATTCAAGAAGTTTACAAGCGGCGCTAGGCCGAGTTTACAAGTCGCTCAAGCTCTCTCTCTCTCTGAAACATAAAAGGCGTGCCAAGTTGCTTACAAGATGGAATGATTCATGGCGATGTTCCAATACATTATGTCCTGTATATGGTGCTCCAGCTCCTTGCAACTGCTCCAAGGCTCGAGAGATAGCTCCGCGCCTTAGCACGTTCGATGGAAGCTCCGTACCCGCCGACGTTTCCTGCTTCCTGCAAGCAGACTGTAGGGGTTATCAGTACATTATTATGCACTGGTGGGGAGGCTAGCTCGCCCACAATGCCATCATTACCAAACACGTTCTATTTACTTTTTGTGCATCTCTATCATTCATTGTCTTTCTAATCTTGCCTTAGGGTCAATTTCATGGCATATGTCATAACCTATCTCGTGTTGCCAAACTCAAGTATCGCATGGAAATACATGCACGACTTACCCATACTTATCGTCCGGCCTTCCTGTCCAACGTAAATCAAGTTAGTCAACAATTCATATGAAATAACTTAACGTAGTTCATGAAAGCATTCAATGTAAAGTGTGTGTCCTTGTCTCGGGTTCTAGCATGTCGTAGGCACGTCTTCTAACTCGTTTGCTCGAAGTACTCTTGATCATTTGGTGTGTCATATTCAAGCCTGTTCAGAAGACACTTCATTTAGTTAACTTAGACTACTTTGATTTCAATGCAAGGACTTGTACGTGGATTGTCCACCAGCAAAGCCTACTTAAATCTATATGTACCGGTCACTGGCATCACAAGCTATTTTGGACATATTCTCCTTTGGTAATTTCTCACCTATCACTGTGTGCGGCTGGTTCACATCTGATAGTCTCTTGAAATTACCCCGCACTTACGTCTCCTGGGTGGCCAAGCCTCCCCCCCCCAGTTAAGCCCGTAAGCCCCTTTTGATTCCGCCTAGGTCGACATATCCCCCCTTTGATCATGCCGCAGAATCCCTTTTTCTTTACGGTCACAGCATTCGCCACCCCTCGCTCGTGCCGTTTGTCCACGACCATTTCGTATTAACTTGTCTTTTTAACTTAACGGCTGTCTCTGAGCCGTAGGCTAACCCTTAGCCTTTTTACGTTATCGACCAGGTTGGCATCCGTGCAGCACGGGTAGCGAGCCCCGTTGCACGTGCCCGTCACACCTGTCGCTAACCATTCTTTTCTTTCTTATCTTTTATTCATTCTTTCATTCGTTGGTTCATTCATATTTTCAATCATTCATTCATTATGCAACTCCCCTTGTGGGAGTCGCCTTGGCGACCCATTGGTCCCATAGTCTTTCAATATTGCTATACTCTACTCGGAACGACTATATTGATAGTCTTCCCATTTCATTGTTGTAGCCCATTCATTGTTTCATTGTTTGAACACATAAGGAACATAAACGTAAGCTTGTGCCTTAGCACGAGCGTAGAGCGCGGTGCGAGAGATCTCACATTTTCCATGTTCTTTTCCATGTTCTATACAAGCATACAAGATGGGATTATTCCCTTAGCTAGGTGCGTTGAGTCCTTTATTAGCATGCACGGGGTTATCGTCTAGCGATTCTCGTGATAGTGTCCGTATTGTTATGTGTCTATGCTAAGCAAAGACGGGTTCATCGGAGCCACCCACCTTAGCGATGTTCGCATCGGCCGAGCGATACTCCGAGCGCGCCTTTGAAAGTCTAAGTCTGGATTCATCTTGACGGGCCAATGTAAGCCTTGCATCGATTCGCATCGATACTTCATCGGGTCGACGCAACTCTTCGAGTCGACGGCTCGTTTGAGTCGTTGCACTTGCCGTTTGAATCAGGCGTTCCGCTAGGGCGGAGCGGGGCATTACACTGATACAAGTGCTATATAGCTAGAACCCATTTAACGTACAAGTGCTATATAGCTAGAGCTCAAAATGGAGCAGAGGTTCAATAATTTCAAGCTCAAGCTCGGACTTAATAAATTCAATACCGTAAACCGGCCGAGATTACGTTAGCCCAGCCTAGTTTTAACATAACAAGCTCAACTCAGATTCGATTCGGTTCGATTGCCTGGAATATAAGCTTTCATCTTGCGCTCTCTCTCTCTCTCTCTCATTTTTCTTGTTTCTTTTATATACATGTAGTCATGTCATCAAATCTTGAGGTAATTAAAAAAAAAAGTTTTATGTACCTCCAAATACTCATTCCTTCGTATCCCTTCGTCACATGGTCTTTTTCTATTGTCTCATGCTTTTCCTCAACTTCCCTTCTATTTGCTTGGGTCAACAAGGAAGTATCACGTGGCGGAGAGACATGGAGGGATAAATTTTTTGGAGATGATGCACCACCGTGTTATTCTGGTCGGCTGGCCCGAAATCCATTTTGGGCCGACCTGATCAACCTAGAGGTAGGTTGGTCCGGCCCAGTCAATGGTCCAGCCAGACTTGGATTTGCCCATCCAGACTCGTAGGTCCGGTCCTACCCAGCCGTCTTTAATTGATCGGGTCCAGTTTTCCCCCAGGCACGAAGTCGACCCAGTCCGATCAGAGGACCGACAAACATCTGATCCACTTATATAAATATATATATTTAAAAAATAATAATCTATATCGGGGGATTTGAACCGTAAACTTCCAGAGACTCCAAACTTTCTAGCTAACCACAAATCCCTCAATTATATATATATATATATTTTATATATATATATATATATATATATATATATATATATATATATATATATATATATATATATATATATTGAAGCAATAGATAATTTGTTGGACTTGGTACCAAAAAATCAAGTCTCACTCCTATTCCCATGCTACACATTGGAGAATTCTTAGATCCCCCTTATGTTGGATGAACATGCTATTTTTGGGTTACTTTATCAGTATATATATACCACTACATTCCACTAGATCCCCCTTATCAAGTCTCTCTCTCTTTCTTTGCACTCGTCACCTCCAACTCTAAATTATGTTCTTCCAATTTTTTCGTTCTGGGCAAAGCTAAGTTCAAGGTCACTCTTTTCGAGTTGTGTGCGACGAAGAGATACCGGTAGAGCGGGAGTTTTACCACTAGGAGCATTCGGAACAAGTCTGCACATAGACCCGAATCAACTCTTAGGGCAGTGCTTCGTGCGCGACTTTCCCGGAGGCCGGTAACATTTACTTTATTTTATTTTGTTTGTAGATTTTTTGGAATAATTTTCAACAATCTAAGAGTTGAATCATTTATAAAATAAAAATCTCTAATTGCTGCTACGAAATTTGTTATCAAATATTTTTTACTGTAGCGGAAAAAAAAGTCTTTTTGATGCCTTAATTTATTTCCAAACAAGAAGTCCTTTTGATGCCTATTCTCCAAATATATTTTATCAAAGTCCTTTTGATGCCTTAATTTATTTTCAAACAAGAAGTCCATTTGATGCCTTAATTTCGTGCGCGATTTTTTGTTATCAAATATATGTTATTTCCAAACAAGAAGTCCTTTTGATGCCTTTATTTATTCGCTAGTTTCAAATAAGTTGTTCCTGCATATATACTAAACTTGTCCTTTAGCAAAATTTTGTAGTCATCAACATTGTTATAATCTACGGTGCTTAAATTATTGTAAGCATTAAGACTTATATGCATTGTTATAACAATGATTAGTGTTAGCATATATCTCCTTTACTATCATCAAGCATTATTTTGATACCTATTCTCTTGTAGGTAGGATTACTTCTATTAGAACCCTTCTAGCCTTAACATCCATTCATAACATGCTGATCCATCAAATGGATGTAAAGACAACATTTTTGAATGGAGATCTAGAAGAAGAGATCTACATGGAGCAACCTGAAGGTTTTATTACTAAAGGTCAAGAAAAGAAAATTTGCAGATTAGTAAAATCACTTTATGGCCTAAAGCAAACTCCCAAGCAATGGCACAACAAATTTGATAAAGTGATTATAGAATATGGTTTCTTGCCAAATGAGTATAAAAAATGTATATACTCTAAAAATTCTGTTAGAAGTTGTGTCATTTTATGCTTGTATGTTGATGATATCCTTATTCTAGGATCTTCACTGGAACTGATAAATAACACTAAGAATTATTTATCTAACCAGTTTGATATGAAAGACCTAGGCGAAGCCAACTTGATCCTAGGAATGCAAGTGTCCAAATGCAAAGAGGGCTATACTCTATCTTTAGCACATTCAATTGAGAAAATGCTAAAAAAGTTTGAGTATTTTGACAAAAAACCTGCCCTTACTCCTTATGACAATAATGTTGGTCTCAAGAAGAATGAAGGATCACCTATATAACAACATAGATATTCACAGATGATAGGGTCCCTTATGTACATATCAAATAGAACCAGACCAGATATTGCATTTGCTATTGGAAGACTTAGTAGATATACCAGTAACCCAAATCAGTTACATTGGACTGCATTGGATAGAGTATTTAGATATCTTAGAGGTACTCTAGATTATAAACTTCATTTTTCTAGGCACCCTGATATTATAAAAGGTTATTCAGATGCAAACTGGATAACTGATTCACATGATGTGAAAGCTACAACTGGATATGCTTTTACCCTGAAAAGAGCAGCAATCTCCTGGGGTTCATGTAAACAAACTATCATAGCTAGGAGTACTATGGAATCCAAAATGATAGCTTTGGACACTACTTGTACAGAAGCTGAATGGCTTAGAAATTTGATTATGCATATACCTGTTTCTAATACTCCTGTTCCTGTTATTTCTATAAACTGTGATAATAAATCTGTTATAGAACTACTAAAGCATGATTCTGTGAATGCCAAGATGAACATACACCTGCAGTTGCGCTTTAAATCTACAAAGAGCCTATTGGGCAAATATGTGGTTCTTGACTATATAAAGTCAGAAAAGAACCTTGCAGACCACTTGACGAAGGGTCTGTCTAGGACATTGATACTAGAATCATCGAGGGGGATGGGGTTAAGCCGAGAAATTAGTCACTAGCAGTGGCAACCCAACCGAGTCTGACTGGAGATCCCAAGAAGCCGGTTCAATGGGTAGAAACAAGCTGGACTAGGTGACTATTATGGAACACTGACCTTGAAATAAAAGCCCAAGAGGCAGTATATGTGTACATTGATACCCTATCCCTATGGTGACAGTATTCTGGTGTGATATGGTTAGGGTGAGTTTAAACTCTTAATAAGTCCAAGCATGGTATGCAGGGTTGATACCTATCACCAACCCTTGAGGACTTACCTATATGAGAGGTCGTGAAGGCCGCGACTATGGGACAGGGCGATCCTAGACAACTCTCATGAATATGGAATAAGTGCGCATGGCCAATCAAAAGCGCCAACCGATAGACTCAAGAACCTCTAGCGTACTACGTGTGCTATTTTCTGAATCTGGTTCAAGAAATCTGATTCAAGGCATAGTCCATCAAGTTCTTCTTCAGATTAAGACAATAGTCACTAAGTGAGATTCAAGGCTGTAGTCCATCTCATCTATGCATAGTATATATATTTGCCCAGATACTGTCTCTCATATTCTTCTCTTTCATTTTTTCGGAACTTGATTTTTTTTTTTTTTGGGGGGGGGGGGGGGGGGGGATTGTTGGACTTGGTACCAAAAAACCAAGTCTCACTCCTATTCCTATGCATACACATTGGAGAATTCTTAGATCCCCTTATGTTGGATGAACATGCTATTTTTGGGTTACTTTATCAGTATATATATACCACTCCATTCCTCTTGGAAAACACACTCTTGGCTTTTAGTGATTTTCCTACAAAGTCTCTCTCTCTTTCTTTTCACTCGTTACCTCCAACTTCAAATTATGTTCTTCCAATTTTTCGTTCTGGGCAAAGCTAAGTTCAAGGTCACTCTTTCCGAGTTATGTGCGACGAGGAGATACCGGTAGAGCGGGAGTTTTACCACTAGGAGCATTCGGAACAAGTCTGCACATAGACCCGAATCAACTCTTAGGACAGTGCTTCGTGCGCGACTTTTCCGGTGGCCGGTAACATTTACTTTATTTTATTTTGTTTTCAGATTTTTTGGAATAATTTCCAACATAATTGTGACGAACTCACCTCCACTGTGGCTCGAACTCCGACCAATTGGGCCACATGCGCATCACTCTTAACCACTAGGCTAAAGGTCATTTGCATATATATATATATATATATATATATATATATATATATTTATTGTGTGTGTGTGTGCGCGCGCCAATGACTCTTGGCCTAGTATTAGTGGTGAGGCATACGGCCCGAGTGGTCAGGAGTTCGAATCTCAGTGGAAACGATTCCGAAAACTAATTACCCTTTCTTCAATATATATATATATATATATATATATATATATATATATATATATATATATATATATATATGGAGAGAGAGAGAGAGAGAGCGCGCTTAACAATGGCTATAAATAAATCGTTTAATCCGTATGTATATCTTCACATAATTAAAAAATAATAATAAATACATATTTTTAGCTGATTATTTAACTACCTAATATTATCTAACTATAGTCAAATATCTCTAACTATAAGGTGGGAGACGTTATCTCTTGTTGGGTTGATTCAATCTCACATGACAACATTATTTATAATAAGTTATAACTTAAATTATTTTTAACAATTTTTTTAACATAAATACAATATATATATATATTAAATATATATATATATATATATATATATATATATATATATAGCAGTGAAAAAAAAAAAAAAATATATATATATATATATAGCAGTGTTCTCGGCGGCTAGGGTTTGCCCTGCTCGGGCCCCCTCCTACGGAAGAACTCGCTGGAGAGGGCTCCCAGCCTGGAACCAAGACGGCGGTGATTGGAGATGAGGGGACGGACAAAGACGACGAAGAGGACGCTCGGGAAATCGAAGTGGCGGGGGGATGGACCACAGTTGAACGACGGCGGAAGCCTAAAACACCTTCGTCGCGCGATAGAGACGTCCGAAGCCAGGGGGGCCTTCGCCGTCCGCCGAGGGAAGGACAGCGGTATTCCGGCCCGACGATGGCCAATCGGAGATAGGCCCCTCTGTCAGGGGGTAGACGGGAGTCAGGAGAGAAGATCATAGGCAGGGGGAAGGGGAAGGAAGTTGCTCAGGAGACGAGCCAAACACCCAGGGGGTCAACGTTGCGAGATAGGAGTGCTACCTCAATGGGAACATAGGCGAAACCAGTTTCCTGGGCGGAGATTTGCAGGCCGGTGCCGGTTCAGGAGGAAGTTGATCTGTAATACGTAGATCCGAGCATCATTAAAGGAGTTAGGGTGGCCGAAATTACTGCAGATGTTATACAGGAAACGACTGAATATTGGAGAAACACGTTGGTGCTATATGTGATGGGTAATAGGCCGTTCTACGGTCAAATTCGGGTGTACGCGAATAGAGTTTGGAAGCCTAAGGAAGATATGGAGATATTATCACGAGAGAATGGCTTCTATTTCATCAAATTTGCTCTTCTCGAAGACTTGGAGCGTATTCTCGAAGGTGGCACGTGGACTTTCGATGGCAGACTAGTGGTCTTGAAGAGGTGGTATCCTGAGTTAAAGTTTGAAAAGGGCAGATTATCGAAGGTTCTAATATGGATCAGACTCCCATGGCTCTCGCTACAGCTATGGAGTGTTCCATCCATTATGAAACTGGCCAGCATGGTGGGGGTTCCTATACGTACAGACATCCCGACAGCAAGAAGACAGCGGTTGTCATATGCTAGAATTTTCGTCGAAATTTCGGCGTCCGACGTCCTACCAAGGAAAATTGATCTTGTTCTTCCGAACGGTGAGTGGCTCGATCAGGATGTGGATTACGAATGGGTACCCTCGTCGTGCTCTCTTTGTAAGTGCTTCGGGCACACCAAGGTGCAATGTAGAGACCCCCACGAGGAGGAGGAGAAGGATGAAGCTCTACCTGAACAACAAGCATTCGGCGGCCAACAAAGTGACCTTTAGGAGTCGACTCTCAACCCGATGGACTCTAGCCAAGGGGAAGGGGATAAGCATATGACAATGGATCAAAATAAGATGTCTGTACTGTGGATGATGGAGGAGAGGACAATCATAGAGCCTCCGTTCTCGACAAGAGGCAAGGGATGGACCTCCCAGGCCACACGGTGGAAGGAAGCACCCTGGCTATGGTGCTGGTAGGGGAAAACAACACAAGGGTGTCTCCTGGACAGAATCATCTGGACTTGGATGAAGGAGTAACAACTAGAGCAGCCAAGCGTGCGTCCATCCATGGTGGTGCTAATGATAGAGACGGGATGGCACTGAGTGTCAACCCCTTGACCAAATTTTTTGAATTTATAAAATTTTTATATCCATTTATTTATTGCCACTTATGTTGATATTATTTGCTTTACAATAAAAGCCAATAGGGGATCAAGGGAAATATGAAGGTTTGCAGGGTCCATAGTGCATAAGTGCCAAGGGGTCTATTACAAACAGAAGAGTGTAAATTCGGATTTGTTGCAGGACCCAACTGAAATCTTCAAAGTTTAAATTGCTAACGGCCATTGGATTTGAATCCCTTTGAGAACATGATTCAAATCCTCCTCGGATGGGGATCGAGAGATTTGATTCTATCCCTTCGACCTATCCAAAACCCTAGTATAAGTAGAGGGATCAGAGGCTTGTGGCCGAACCCTAGTCTTTCCTGCCGCAAGATTTTTTCCTACTCTGCCTGGAGGGACTACTCGAAGCAGGAGTTTGAGGCAACCAACCTTTCGTCAGGTAATATCCTGACCTGCATGGGCCACCAAAAAAACTTGTCACGACCCGCACCCGATTTTCGGACGCGAGCTCGTGACAAGTTTTTTTGGTGGCCCATGCAGGTCAACGTTTATCACTTCGGTTACGTTACTGTGTCGTCGTGAGCCTGTAAATAGGATTAGACTCATAGGATCTCATCCACGTGTCTTGACTCCTTGTTGACCTTTAATCCTTGATTTCATTGAATCCTTGATTTGCATCATACTTGAAAATCTCTCCAACGGTTAAAGTGTTTTCTTAGTTACAGTCAAGATGGACTCTCAAAATAGGAACAATGTTGCACTGAACACTCCACCGGCTACAGGAGGCTTTTCCACGTACATGACCCCACCGACACAAGAAGGCCACACTCAAGAAAATTGTCGCGGCAGATTAGGGTTATGTTGGATTTGTGGATCCGACCAACACTTGTCTCGCAATTGTCCGAAGAGGAACGCAAGTGCCCCACCACTACCAACCGCAGAAGGAGGGCGAGCCTTTGCCATGATCACGGAAGATACGGCAACACCACAAGAAGCAAATAACTAAAATTTTTAGTAGATTATGATAGTAGCATTGTTTCAATTTTGACTTGCGAGTATTCGCAATAGCAAACTGTTAAACTACTCTTCTAATAGACCATGGTTTCATTTAAATTTCGAGGACGAAATTTATTTAAAGGGGGTAAAGTTTTCAACCCCTTGACCAAATTTTTCGAATTTATAAAATATTTATATCCATTTATTTATTGCCACTTATGTTGATATTATTTGCTTTACAATAAAAGCCAATAGGGGATCAAGGGAAATATGAAGGTTTGCAGGGACCATAGTGCATAAGTGCCAAGGGGTCTATTACAAACAGAAGAGTGTAAATTCAGATTTGTTGCAGGACCCAACTGAAATCTTCAAAGTTTAAATTGCTAACGGCCATTGGATTTGAATCCCTTTGAGAACATGATTCAAATCCTGCTCGGATGGGGATCGAGAGATTTGATTCTATCCCTTCGACCTATCCAAAACCCTAGTATAAGCAGAGGGATCAGAGGCTTGTGGCCGAACCCTAGTCTTCCCTGCCGCAAGATTTTTTCCTACTCTGCCTGGAGGGACTACTCGAAGCAGGAGTTTAAGGCAACCAACCTTTCGTCAGGTAATATCCTGACCTGCATGGGCCACCAAAAAAACTTGTCACGAGCTCGCGTCCGAAAAGCGGGTACTGGTCGTGACACTGAGTCGGAACGACAGGAGGGAAGACTAACTAGATTTGACAAGAGAGAATCCGAGGTGGACGCTGCTAGTGCGAGAAGCCTCTCTTCAATCAGCTACTGGCACAGGTGAAGCGGATGGGCAAAGTAACAGCGTTGAGGTAAATGCGTCTCCTAGTCGTCCGAGGGAGCGCATGAAGGATCGAAAGGACACCCCCCAATATGATTTAATGTCTTTCATTACTTGGAACGGTCGAGGGGTGAACTCGATCGGTAGATGGAAGGAGGTGCAGAATTTGATTAGTGCGCACAAGTGTTCGATAGTAGCCATTCTGGAGAGTAAGATCAAAGCTGTTGAGAGGATAACCAAGAGGACTCCATCTTCCTGGTCGTCTATTCATAACAGGGAGTTATGCGATTCGTCCCGCATATGGCTTATGTGGGATACGCGAACATCGTCTGGCCAGGTACGCCTTATGTCCGATCAACTAATCCTCATGGATTTCACTCATAAAGGAGGATTACAGATGCAATTTGGAGCTGTATATGGCCATAACGACCGTAGACAACGCTTCCAACTATGGAAGGATATTATACAGGTGGTTAGCCAGAACGATGGACAGGTCCCACTGCTGTTAAGTGGAGATTTTAATGCTATGATGGCTGAGGAGGAGAAGATGGGAGGTCAACCGATCCCAGATTTCATACTTGCTGATTTCCGTGACTGTCTACTTGCCTCTGGCCTTTCCTGTTTGGAGAGAACTGGCCAAGTATGGACTTGGAGTAATAGCTCATCGACCAATCGTGCTGCTTGCCTCCTTGACAGAGGTCTTTGTAATGGCAAATGGTTTGAGTTGTTCCCTACTAGCAAGGCGGAGGCACTGCCTTGTGGCACCAGTGACCATTCACCAATCTTGATCCGATTGGTCCCCGCCGTTATTCTATGTCGTCGGCCGTTTCGATTTAACAACGCCTGGCCACTCCTTGTTGGCTACCAGGAAGCGACCTCGATTGGTCTCACACTCACAGTCGAAGGCAATCCTCAGTTCCGCCTTACGAGGCGCCTGAAGCAAGTTAAACGAATGCTGAAGCTATGGAACCGAACACGACCGCGGGAGGATCTTCATGTTCAGGCCGCCGATCTCCAGGAAGTGCAGAAGCGGGTCCAGCTGGATCCGAATAATTCGGCCCTGATCGAGAAAGAGCTCCGCTTACAAGAGGTGGTGCGGCATCTTCGATTTCTCGAGGAGGTTCAACTGCAACAAAGGGCCAAATGCAGTTGGCTCAAGGACGGGGATCGCGGGTCCAAGTTCTTTCATGCCATGGTTCGGTCCCGCAGCCATCGCAACAATTTTGGACTGCTCATGGACGCTACTGGAAGGATTATTTCTGCGAATTGTGAGCTACAGGATGAAGCCATTACTTTTTACACTTCTCTATATAACCAAACTGGGTACCTGACTGAATTCTCGAATATTATCTGCAAAAGAATAGTTACTGAAGTAGGTAATAATCTGATTAAAAAAGAAGTCTCCATGGAGGAGGTTGAACAAATAGTGAAGGAGGCAAATCCCAATAAGGCGCCTGGGCCTGATGGGTTCAACTCGGCCTTCTACAAAACCCATTGGGATCAGCTGAAAGAGCTAGTGCTTCAAGTCGTCCAAGACTTCTTCAACTCGGGCAAACTTTTGAAAGAGATAAATCACACATTTCTTACACTTATTCCGAAAAAGGAGGGAGCTTCGTCTCTGAGCGATTTCAGACCTATAGCTTGCTGCAATTTTATTTATAAAATTATCTCTCATCTTATGTGTATCAGGATGCAGGACATTATGAGGGGGCTGATATCCACCAACCAGTCGGCATTCATAAAAGGCAGATCTATTGCTGAGAACTGTCTTTTGGCACACAAACTTGTTCGAGACTTCAATAAAGCTGGAGGACGGAAAGGGTGCGTAAACCTGGATCTTCGCAAAGCATATGACTTGGTCAATCGGGACTTTGTCAGTGCGATTCTTCGGAGTATGGGGTTTGAGGAGTGGTGGGTGGACCGGATCCGTGAGTGTATCTCCACGCCCACGTTCTCTATACTTATCTAGGGTCAACCTTATGGGTACTTTAGGAGTAATAGGGGCCTGAGGTAGGGGGACCTGCTCTCTCCCTACTTATTCACCATCGTGATGGAGTACTACACATGTATGATGGATATAGCAGTGTACAGGAAGCACCTTGTTCCTCTTTTCCGGCAGGTCGAACCTATTGTCTCCCATCTCATATACGCTGATGACTTATAAGTGTTTCTCGAGCCGTCCAGGGGGAGTATCGACGCCCTCAATAAGATTTTGGAGGAGTTTGGTCTGCTGTCAGGGCTACAACTCAATCGGGACAAGAGTCAGGTTTACTTCAACAAAGATTGTCAGGGGAAGGACTTGTGGTCTAATTTACTTAGCATCGAGCAAGGTCAGCTCCCGGTCAGGTATCTCGGTCTCCCTCTCTCGATCAACTACGCTAGAGACGCGGATTGTGAAGGATTGGTACAGTATGTACAATCGAGACTCGAGGGGTGGCAAGCCCAATTACTATCCTTCGAGGGACGAATTGAACTTGTACGCTGTGTTATTTTGCTATTGTCACTTATTGGTTGCAGGCCATCCACATTCCAGATAAGATAGTTCTGAAAATAGAATGACTTTGCGCCAATTTCGTGTGGAAAGGAGGATATCACTCGATCGCGTGGGACGAGCTGTGTCGGCCTAAGACGGAGGGTGGTATTGGACTCCGCTCCTTGAGAGTGCTCCGGGAAGTAGCTCTTCAGAAACTAGTCTGGAAATTCCTCGAGGGAAAATCTTTATGGGCGAGATGGACTTACAGCCGATATGTGCGCTCTGGCAACTTCTGGACTCTCAATATAGACAATAACTCTTCGGTGACCTTCAAAAATATGCTGCGTATTCGACATTCTCTGAAATCTAATATCACTAGGGTCATACATGATGGGTGTTCGACCAATTTATGGTTCGACCCTTGGTTACAACACCAGAGTCTCGTTGACAGATTCAGGTGGCCTTGTACGAGCTATATGAGAGATTGGAAGAGTTGGCAGTGTTGATACAGGATGGTGAATGGGAGCTGAACGCCAGACCATTTGGTCATTGGCTGACCGAAGTAATTGACAGCGTGCCCATTGCACGCGAAGGCGAAAATGATCACTGGGCCTGGGATGGTTCCGCGGATGGGAGCTTCTCTAATAAGCTGGCATACGAGAACTTGCGTCAGCATGGACATGAATTGGAGTGGACAGAAGTTGTTTGGACCAAGGGTGCGGCGGTGAAATGGCAGTTATGTGCGTATAAGGCGGCCCGGGATCGACTCTTGACCAAGGAAAGACTTCACAAGTTTGGAATCTCTATCACTGATGTCGAATGTGTTTTTTTTTGGAGGAGTTCGAGAGACCAGGGATCATCTCTTTTTCCGTTGTAATTGGTCAGGGGCTATCTGGCAGAATTGTCAAGCTAGAATTGGCTTGCCATCCTCCCACGTCAATGGGTTTCAGGATGTTATACAGGAGATGGCCTCTCTGAAGAATCGTGGGGTCAGCATATACAACAAAGCTAGAATCAGGCTGCTCTCGGCTGTCTGGCACGTCTGGAGGGAGCGTAACAGGAGAATTTTTGAGGGGGTGCAGTCCTCTATGCATTCTGTGCTGAATAGTATAGAATACGATATTAAGATTTTGTAATTTTGCGGCCGAGATGCATCCTGGGCTCTCGAGTAGTTGCTTGTAAATTTATTTTTCCCAATAAAGTACCCATTCTTCAAATATATATATATATATATATATATATATATATATATATATATATATATATATATATATATATATATATATATCAAATATCAAATGACCTCTAGCCTAGTGGTTAAGAGAGAGGCATGCGGCTCAAGTGGTCGAAATTTGAGTCCTAGTGGAGACGAATTTGTCACAATTACCCATTGCTTAAAAAAAATATACACACACACGCGCATTGAATTGCCCAACGGGCCGGGCCAGTCCCAATCCGAATGTAGTTCGGAATCGGCTCGAACAAAGTTACTCGAGTCTGGACTTGTGCTGGGTTTGGAATAGGCTAGGTCAGACCAAACCAGTTACTTAAAATCGGACTGGTCTGATCAGGTCCAGGGCTTAGTCAAGGTCCAGTCAAATCCAGTTAAATCTGGGCCGAACTGGCCCGGCCGAGTTAACATCTTGATATTGATGCAATGAAAGTAAAGGGTTGCAATTTCACGCTATCAATTCAGAGAAAGAGACCTATCCTCAGCATCTCCAAAGGATAAAAAGATGATGATGCAACCATGAAGTGCATATTCAAGATGCTGCAGGAAAAGTAGAAAGAAGCTATCTACACCAATGGACGCTGTGCTGTGCTGTGCTGCACTGCTGGGAAATAGAATAATCAGGTCAACACGAGCATGAATATATTAGAATTTTAAGTTATATATTAATAGGGGTCTCCTATAATACTTGTTATTAGGATTTAAATTTTAAATTGTCTAATATTAGTGTTTGGTTTCTAAATCACTGTTCACGTAAACTAGTGAACAGAAATGTCCAACGTTAGTCTTTGAGTTTCCAAATCACTATTCACGTAGGATAGTAAATAGTAATTTGAAAATTCAAACTCTAATACAGAATAATTTGGAGGGATAAAGTGCAAAAATCCCTCGTTAAATATGTGACTTTTGCACTAAAAGACCTTTTAGAATTTTTTGTCAGTTTATCCCTCCTTAGATTATATATCCACTCGATTAGGGCCCCTCCAGCCAAATTTTAAAAAATATATACCAAAAATACTCCTCCCCACCCTCTGGCGGCGCCGGCGCCAGCGATCCCCGCCCTCCCAACGCCGGCGATCCCCCCCCCCCCCCCCCCCCCCTCCCCCCTCCCCCCTCGCCGCCGGCGATCCCCCAGCCCCCCCCGACCCCCCCTCCCCCTCCCATCGCCGGCGATCCCCCCGCCCCCCCCCCCCCCCCCCCCGACCCCCTCGTCCCCCCCCCCCCCCCCGCCGCCGGCGATCCCCCAGCCCCCCCCTCCCATCACCGGCGATCCCCCCGCCCCCCCTCCCCCCCCGACCCCCTCCCCCCCCACCGCCGGCGATCCCCCAGCCGCCCCGACCCCCTCCTCCTCCTTCGCTGCCCCGACCCCCCCCGCTCCCCTCGTCGGCCCCCGACCCCCGACGACCTCGCCGGCGAGCGACCCCCCGCCCCCCCCCCCCCCCCCCCCCCCCCGCCCCCCCTCCCCCCGCCCGACCCTCCACCCCCCCCCCCCCCTCCGCCTCCGTCGCCGCCGGCGAACACAGTCGAAGAAGGAGAGGGGGGGAGGGAGGAATAAAATTGTCACTTGGGGGCAAAATGAGCATATTTCAAACTTTTGAGAATTTTAAGAGCATGGGGTCTTTTAGTGCAAAAGTAACATATTTAACGAGGGATTTTTTGCACTTTACCCTAATTTGGAGACTGAAATCATAATATCATATATTAGTTGAGACCCTACCACTAAATAACCCTAGGATTTTTAAATATCTTATACGGCAATACCTCTAACACACATATCTTATATGGCAATACCTCAAAGGCATCTTCCAAGGTGATACCTCCAACACAAAGCCATTCTGAATCTATTAGTGAGAAATTTGACAAATGACAACCACCAACTTTTATTTAACTTCCCAGTCTTCCTCTTTACTCCTTTTGAAATGCGGAAAAAAACTCACTACTTGTTTCATGCTCTCTCTTTTTATGCATATCCATAAATACACTTGAAAACTACAATACTACTTACTTATAAATTTATTAAAAAAACTTTCACCCAAAACAATGAGTTTTTTTTTATACTGCAGCGAGAGAATAAAATTTGGTAAAATTTTAAAGACCTAATTGCAACTTGATACCTTCAACTATTCCAGTTTTTTAACTTGATATTCTAAACTTTTTTTTAACAACTTAATAACCTGAAAAAATTTTGGACAAAAATACCCCTAATATAAATTTAAAACTACATCCCACCCCCACCCCCTCACCACACACGCACAACTCCCCTCCAAAGATATTAAGTTAAAAAACAGGAATAGTTGAGTGTATTAAGTTACAATTAAACCAATTTTAAATAAAGAATTGAAACACTCATGCTAAAAACATTTTATTTGAAAGTCCACTAAATCCTTGATCATTTTTTTCTAAACCACATATTTTTTTAAAAAAAAATAATAATAATACCACAGAAAACGTTTCTTACTATGGGAGCCAACAAATTATGTTTAAATAGTAAAAAAAATGACTTTACTAAGAGCATTTACAATGTAAGATATATTCTGTCCATAATAATATCCCTTAACCAACTGAGCTATGACAACATTATCGATATTGTTCCAATTTATTTTATTTTTTATTCACTATATGAAATTAAAAAAACAAGAAAACGTTTTACTAAGAAGACTTTTGTTGATGTAAAGAAACGTTCATAGTAAGTATTTTTTTTCAAGAAAAAAAAAGGTCTTCACCAAGATAGAAATTGAAAACTAAGAAAAAATAAGGCTTAATTGTACTTTGCTACCCTCAACTATTACCATTTTTCAACTTTGTACCCTAAACTATTTTTTGTAACAATTTGGTACCCAGATGTTATTTTGGACTAAAATGCCCCTACCCCTACCCCTAACCCTCCCCCCCTGCACGCTCCGGCCGCCCCTCCTGCTCACTCCGGCCGCCCCCCCCCCCCCTGCTCGCTCCGGCCGCCCGCCCGCCCCCGCCTCTCCCCTAGGCCGCGGCAGCACGGGAGGAGGGGGGCTGGGGAGGGAGGGCGGGGCGGGAGGCGGGGCAGGGGGTGGCCGAAGCTAGCAGGGGGGGGGGGGTGGAGGGCGGGAGGGGGGGGGGGGGGGGGGGAGCTAGCGGGGGGGGGTGGGGCGGCCAGAGCTAGCAGGGGGGGTGGCCGGAGTGGGGAAGGGGGTGGAGGGAAGGAAGAGGGAAGGGCATTTTCGGAATATTTGAAAAATTAGGTATCAAGTTGAAAAAAAATAATAGTTGAGGTACCAATTTGTTACGAAAAAAAGTTTATGGTATCAAGTTGAAAAAGTGGAATAGTTGAGGGTAGCAAAGTGCAATTAAGCCAACAAATAATCCTACTTCTGTGTCTAAAGTGGATCCGCTGCTGATTACAATGGGACAGAAGAGTGGCTGACAAAGTCACTCATCATCCTATCCTACGCCATTCGCCCCAAGAAACATAAGTCAAACCGAAGTAGTCTTGTAATAATAATAATAATTTCTTATAATTTAAGATTAAGAGATTTCTTAACAAGCAACAAGCAGATTAAGGGACCTTTCCAGTATTAGAAACGGAGCTGTCATGTTGCCTGCGATTTGTAACCACGGACATACTGTCAGCCGACGTAACGGCCGGCCATTGATGGCTCAGTGGAATATGAAGATAGTAGAAGGAACCAATAGAGGGCCGCCAGATATCATTATCGTATTAGGAAAGAATCTCCTATCACAGATCCACATCCCAACTACTGCGTTTCTTCTTCTTCTTCATCATCATCCTCATCAAACTTTTCTTGTTTCAAGAATGCCCAAGATTTGAACAGCTAAATTTGTAGAACTTGCCCACGAGAAACAAGTAAAACAACAGTAGTTTCAACTTTCAAGTATCACAATGACAACATAATAAGCATGTAGCAACTGGAACCCTAGCTAGGAAGATCAAACACAATTCAAGTACTGTGAATTTCCTACATTACGTACATACCAATAAGTACCATCATTAATGAGAAGCAGGCGGCTTGTCGGAGACGCCGTCGTCGTCCACGTGCTCTCTTCCCTGGATCCACGCCGACGGCATGAGGAAACCGGAGAAGCCACCGCCGCCGCCACCGCCTCCAAACTGGATGTTAGGAAACGACGACCAAGAGCGATGAAACAATGCTGCAGGTGGGTGCATGCTGCTGTGGCTGCTCGTCGCGGGAGCAATCTGGTCCATCCAGCACGGAACAGCCGGAGGCGGACTACTGGACTGAAGGGGTCCCCCCCGAGTAAAGAATCGAGGACCGATCACCATCGGCTGCTGCTGCTGCTGCGGCGCTGGCAAATTGAACAGGTATCCTCCTCCATCGCCTATACCGCTGCTTCCCCTAGCTGTCGTCTCCGCGGTGGCGTCGACGGAGAATAAATTAGGGCCGGAGTCGAGTGACAGCCGGAGATCTTGAACGTGGCTGCTGGCTTGCGATAGCAGGTCCGGCTGATAGGGGGAGGACACCACCATCGGGAAGGACTCGACGGGGATGCCGGCATCAGAGTACGAGTTCATCGAATTCATTACGGGCTGGTCGGCGGTTAGTGGCACTTCTTGGACTCCTCCTGCAGTGGCAGCGGTACCGTCTGCAGCCGGTTGCCACGGAGGGAGCTCGTCGAGCCCGTCGATGGCGGCCCTGGCGCTCTTGAGGAGCCAGTCGACGGCCATGCTGGGGCGGTCGTAGCCCAGCCGGTCCTGCACGTCGTAGAACTCGATGGCGGTGTGGGCGGACAGGCGGACGCGCCGGTCCCTCAGCCCCTTCGACGTGCACACCTTGCTGTGCCGGTCCTTGCCGCCGGTGGACCGCACAATGTGGCCACCGGGGACCGCTACGATGCGCCCCGCGGTGGCCCTTGCGGTCTTTTGCTTCTTCGGTGCCGGCGGCGGCGGCGGCCGCGGCTGCTGCTGGAGGTTGTGACAGTGGTACTGGTGGAGGAAGGATTGGAATTGGCCTTCTTCTTCCTCTTCCACCATTCCTCCTCCTGCTGCTAGCGTCCTCTTCCTTGCTTTTTCCAGCGTTAGCACTCTTGGTGTGCTTCTTGAAGCCTCTCCATTCTCTCTTCCCATTCTCGATCCGCCAAGATGAGGGCTTGACCATCCAAGCTCCACAATTCCATTACGAAGCACTCAAATATGGCGCTTTCGCCAAGCAAAGAACTTCGTATGTCATGGCATATACAGAAACAATCACAAGGAAGAAATGTATATATATATCAAAGATGATGCAAGTTGCAGAAATGAGTATGCTACTCCTGGAAACAAAGACATATATAATGATAAAACAGCAAAAAAAATAAAAAATCGAACTGCTACAACAACTACAAGAAAATGTGCTCTATGTCCAGGTTTTTAAAGGAAATTAAAGAGCAACTCTCGAGAGTGACAGCTTTTCTGCTTTTGTGTTCTTGGGCTTTCCCTAAAGAAAGCTCAGCTTTTCCACCATGGCCATTGCCAAAGTTTTAACTAACACTTTCTGTTTTTACCTCTGTATATAGTTTATCAATTCTTGATCAGTAACGATAAGACCAACGCAACTGACATCTCTTTTTCGTCTTCATTCACTTGGGGACAAATGAAAAAAAAAAACATATTTATTGCCATTAAGTAGCAGACAATCTGTTCGCACTGATTTGTCCTTCGTCTTCCCCTTAGATTTTTTTTTTTCTCCATCCTATTAATCACGGCAACCACACTATTTGGACCGCAGTTTTCACCCGCAGTTTTGGACCGCTATCATGTGTCAGTTCCCCACTTATAGGTCAACTGGTGACAGGTCCAAACAAATAGAGGAGGACAATAAGATGCTGACACGTGGCTTGCAGTCACAACTTACGGACCAAGACCGCAAGCCAAATTAATAGGATTTTCCTAATCACTGTATATTGCCAGTGACTACGTGGCTTGTTCTAGCGTATGTCGCAGGACACGAATACGGACACTAATACAGTACTATAGTTTGAGGCAGATCTGTTTAAAAGGTACCGAATAGTGGTGGCATGCAAAATGCGCTCACCAATTATTGCCTAAAAGGACATGAGCTAGGGATCCTCGCGATTTCGGTCGACTAGGACGTGACAGTAGCCGATCTACGAGGCTGGGGCCGCGAGACTGCGAGAGAGCGATGTATCGATCTTCTATAGAGCACGTTATTGCAAACACTGCAGAACTTGTGTGCTCAAATCCGGAGGGCTAGATATCATTGATCATGCTGATCCTGAGGCTTCCGACTGGACAATTGCGGCAGCCGCTGTCAGTCTCGGGGCATCGATAGGAACAGGCCAGCCAGCCACCGGGGATGTAGATGAGTGTTCCAAGAGGAAGGGACGGTGTAGGGAGGGCCAGCCCTGGCCCATGGCGTCCTATATATATATATATATATATATATATATATATATATATATATATATATATATATATATATATATAAAATAAAAATAAATAAATAAATATATATATATATATATATATATATATATATATATATATATATATATATATATAGCAAATGACCTCTAGCCTAGTGGTTAAGAGAGATGCATGCGGTCAGGAGTTCGAGTCTCAGTGGAGGCGAGTTCGCCACAAGTACCCATTGCTTCAAAATATATATATATATATATATATATATATATATAATTTTGTATCGAAAATAGAACTAATATGTAAAATGATCATTCTTTGTCACAAAATAGTTATAGCACAGTGTTAGTATGTTAAACTTGTACACTATAGGTCCTAGATTCAATTTGTCTAGGGCTCCCATGAACTCAGGGTCGGTCCTAGGTGTAGAAAGAAAAAAGCTATTTTGTCCGCAGGCGGACTAGCGTCCTGTTAACGTGGGGCCCACGTCAGTAATCTTCCAATGGGAGAGTGCCATGTCCGCGGAGCAAATAGCAGGGTTGGTGTAGGAAATGGTTGTGTGCCTCTATGATTCACTCACAATTTCTGTACAGGAGTATTGAAAGTGATGACATGATAATTATTGATCGATTGCATGATGATCGACAAATACAACAGCAACGGACAATTGGTAGGCTACTTGGTGCATATAATTGCTATACTTGTCAATGTGTGCAGCTCCAAGTTATATTGACAACTAAACGTCAAACCGTTCGAGTATCCATCAATGCCAACTTGATCCAATGCAAGCAAATCTAGCTAATTAATCAAATTACAAACTTTTGAATTCTAAGATTTCCGAAGGTGCACTACAAAAAATATTCCTATTTTGCAACAGTTCTAGTACAACGCTTTTATGAATGTTATTGAAACTATAATTTGCAACAGTTATGTAACGGTTGAAATAACCGTTTCTAAATTAAATATATTTGCAATGGTTAGAGATTAACCATTGCCTAATACATTTTTTTACAACGGTTCATAAGCGTTTGCTAAATATTTTTCTTTTTTACAATGGTCAAGCAACAGTTTTATGAAAGTGTTGCCAAAGCGAGTTGAATGGGCAACGGTTATGCAAGAGTTTTAAGTATTTGTTACAAACTTTTTAATATTTTGCAACGATTACATAAAGCCTTATAAAAAGGCTCATTGTTAGCAACAGTTGCACAAATTTTTTTACAACCTATTGTGGGTGGACTTATTATTTGTAATGATTGTGCAATAATTTATGTTAGCAGTTACAATTTTTTTGTTTAATAACCACTACAACAGAAATACCTTTTAATCACGGCTAAAAAGCGTCATTAATTACAAACTATGACGCTTTTTTTTCTCAATCCAAGCGTTATGAAAACGGGTGTTATAAATATTTTTAAAAGCGTTATAAATAATTCATCCAAAACCGTCATTAAAAGGTTGAATTTCTGCTACGGTTTATTCTCAAAGCGTTGTGGATATTTATGTAAAATCGTGATGAATAGTAAATATAGTTCAGAATTCAGGACATTTTGAAAGCGTTATGAATATTGCAGAATTCAGAAAATATTGAAAGCGTTATGAATATTGCAGAATTCAGAAAATATTGAAAGCGTTATGAACAGATGATCTGTATATAGTCATTGTATCACATTTATAACGCTCTATACTGCATGTTATATATTATATATATTCCAAACACTGCTCAATTCAATTCGAAAACAACCACTTTGAACCATATTCACAACAAAACTTTGAAATGTAATATAAAGTACCATTCTCCATTTCATTGTCTCAAAATAGGGTACATCAACATCTCACAGATATAGAGTACTTTAGCTAGCTACATTTTATTGTCTCAAAATAGAGTACTTTAGCTACCATTCTACATTTCTCCATTTCATTATATACATCTTCTCAAAATATATAGAGTATCCAATATAGAGTACACTTTAGCTACATCAAAACTATCCACATCAAAACATCTCACAAATACTGTAGCGAAGAAGCAAACTTGTAGCGAAGACTGTCCACAGCACATGTACGTATAGCAAAACCCTGAAAAAGATAAAACAAGGTTTAATATACTTTAAGATAAATAAAACAAAGCAAAACTCTCACTTTAGAGTCTGTCAATTTTAGAGTCTTTAATGGCCAGCTCGGACTCTACGAACATACATAGACCAGAGCTTGAAGAGTATGATGACTGATGAGGACATAATACAAAGTCATCTCATGACAAATTATTTCACTTCTCAGAGATACAGATAAACAAGCATGTGAAATATTATTCCTGCAAAGCAATTATCCAAGGCATTGACAAACCCAGGACCCTTATAGTCACAAATTAAGTGCTAGATTTGAGATGAAACAAGCTCCAGTAATATATATATATGTGTATATATAAATAATTGAGCAATGTGAAACTAACTTCAACTACAATTTCCTTAGTATTAACGATGCCTCATGCAAGAAGGACATTGTTAGTGCACATGAGAAAATTGAGCAATCTAGTAGGCTTAATATAACAATAGTCTGGGAATAGACATTAGAATGATAATTTATATTTAGTACAGCCCCACCATACAATTTTAATTTTTCAATTGATTGCAAATTGAGTCTACATAAAAGTATATTCCAGTCTAAGTTGCATGTATAACTTCCTAAGGACCATCTATGTTGTATCTGTAAGACTGTAATGTATCTGACACATGATACTTCCTCGATACTCATGTCAAATCCCTCATATGGTTGGTGACTGGAATGTATACAGTTCTTGTCCATACTAACTAAATGCCAAACAGCAAGAACGAGCAACAAGCACATGCAAAACAGAACTCCCGAGAGTTTAGAAATTAGATGGATATACACACATGGATTACAGATAGGCCACAGTGGGTTCTTTGGTAAAAAGACAACAAAACCAAAGAAATTACCTTGACCCTGATGTATCCATATGATCAGCAACGAATTCGATGAATTTGCATCGGTCGTCATCTATTTCTTCCTCCGTGTATGTCGATTTTTTAGCCAATTTTTTTAGCTAAAAAGTCAAAAATAGTTACATTACTTTGTATAATTTCAGAAAAGTAATTAAGAATTAAATTAATGAACAACTTACCTTTGACTCAATAGTAGGAGAGGGATCTTTCATGAGATCCCGCATATATTTCATAACAAAATATCCGCATTCATAACCTCCAGCTTGTTTCGGGACCTACATGAAGATTTATTTGTAAGAGAAGATAATATTCATGATTATAATAAGTCATATATTCGTTTGATTACCTTGGGTAATTTCCAAGTAGGACTTCTATTTGCTCTTTTACTACCAATATATGCTGTGTTGAGGCCACCAGTAAAAAATAATTGTATATACTAACATCAGAATATACACATTATTAAAATATTAACAATAATAATAATAATTTCACTCACGTATTGAAAAACAACTTAATATCTCCTCTCGGGGTAAAACACAGCGAGTACAACTAGTAAACATTAAAGGTAGAGAGGTCAACAACAATTAAAATCCAATGCTTCCTACATTATCAAAAGCTTGCTACTTGATTAAAACTTTTACTTCCTGTAAATGAATGGAATGGAGCAAATTTGGGTTTTCTTAGCCTCTTGGAGCATTTCTCTAATCAGATTGCTTATTACATGTCCGGATGCCCCACTCATAGCAGCAGGGTTGAACATTATCAAAAGCTCCCGAGAGTTTGGAAATTTATCAAGCAAAAACCTAAAGCCAAAAGAATAGTTAAATATGGTGTCAATCTCAAAATCAAAATTTTAGAATATCAATTTCATATTTCTTACCTCATTTAGGCAAGAACAGGAT
Source organism: Iris pallida (assembly GCA_029216955.1). NCBI lineage: Eukaryota > Viridiplantae > Streptophyta > Magnoliopsida > Asparagales > Iridaceae > Iris > Iris pallida. The sequence continues at coordinate 2,999,354 of JANAVB010008399.1, forward strand.
TCACATCTAGCCAACCCATCCTTCATACCTCCAGCAAAACGGTTTTAGAAAGATAACAAGATAAATTATAGCTTCCGAACATGTCACGACTCGCACCCTGATTAGGGGCACGAGAAGTGGGTACGTCCAGCCTACGCCGCAGTATCGGCGGTAGAACGCTGTATATAAGGTCTGTAAATATTACGACTAACAGTATAAAGGTACCTGTACAGTATATACTCTCCGAATGGAGGTGACATATCAATACAGTCTCAATCACAGAATAAAACTAAGGTAGATAGCTCAGAAAGAGAACATATGATAGATGAAAGAGTAAATAAGTCCAGTGTCCAATACAAGCCCAGATATATACAACATCACAGGGTCTCAAAATATAATATAGAACTACAGTATGATAAAGCTAGCTGGATCGCAGTCCAGTCAAACCTAGCTAATCTACACTACTCCGGAAGTACAAAATCTAGTGGCTCTACTATAAGGCCACGGTCCTGGGCTACTCCATCTGACTCGAGCCCATAATAGGTCGAGCAGTCCGACTCAGAATCATCTGTAATATATCATAACGGTATCCTGTCAGAAAAATGAGCAAGTACAAGCACTAACAACAGTTCCATGTGAATTGACAAATTCTATAACAGACAGTATAATGAACTACAAGACAAAGATATATGAAAACTTGGGAACCGTTCGGAAGCTGAGTTACAACCCTTAAACTAAATAAGGACCGGGGTTGTAACTCTTCTCCCGAGCAGAACTTAGTCTCCAATCAAGGTACAATGTAAAGGCATGTAGAGCATGTGAGTAGCTGTATATCAGGCATAGAAAAGAAATACTGAATGTAGAACAGAGCAGGATATACGATAAGATAAAGTAAATATAAAATATGACTTGAATTATTAGAGCGATATGTGATCGGCTTGGGATAAGTGACAGGACAGGCTATCCACTTGGCTTGGCAATCCGCGGTAACCTCAACGAAAAGTCATGCCGGCCAACCTGGATAACGAGCACAAGGCAAAAGGATCTCGCTACACCCTTCGTGAGGGAAGAGTAGCGCGAGCACATGAATAGTGATAGGGTGGCTTGGATCACATAGCCCCTAATAATTCTCCATCCTCAAATAGTACAATGGATCTGGACATGACACGTCATGGCACGTGATTTCGTAAGAGGGTAGCAAATCCCCTTAGAAATCGGCGTCTATACAAGTACAGGGAACAAGACAGGAAGTGTACCAATATATCCAGAAATCCAGGAACAACATCTCATGTCATAATCCAACGTGTACTAGTCCGTGAACTATCGTGACTGAGAATCAAGTAAGATACTACGACTGAATCGGATATAGCAGATATCAAGACAATGAAAACTGTCAGTGAACGTACTCGCCTGGTGTCCTGAGCTGTAGGGTATATCAATGCTCAGAACGGTAATCAGAAACCTAAAGATGAGATATTGTATGTTAATTTAGGTTTAAACAAGTTTAAGAATGATTCACAATGAATGATATGAAATCTAGGTCAAACTAGGTCTCACTGAGTCGTACTAAGTTCTGTCAAGTCAATCTAGGTCAAATCAAGTTATATCAAGTCAATCTAAGTCAGACCAAGTCAACTCTAGGTCATACCAGTCATCGCAAGTCAAAATAAGTCGAAGAAAGTCAAACGGGGTCAAGAGTTGGCCTACAGTTAACTTTTGGTCAACTGGTCAACTCTGGTCAACTCTAGGTCAACCCTAGGTCAAACTGGTCAAATGTTGACCAACAGTTGACTTTTGGTCAACTGGTCAACTCTGGTTTGGATTGGGTCAAATCTAGACAAAGTGTTGACTCACGGTTGACTTTTGGGTAAAAAGTCAACTCTGGGTCAACCGTGCCGAAATCGGTTCAAATATGACATTCGTAGGGTGTACCCAACAAGCCACCCAAGTTTCAAGTCAATCCGAATACCCGAACCCCGTATTTTGAATTTACCCGATTACCCCTTAAAAGATTTACCCTTAACTATTCTAACTTGACGCCAAGTGGCCTTCCCTTAGGAATTTCACTCCGGACTTCCTAGGATAGTAGGGTACTAGCCTATACAACCATTACCTACCAAGTTTCCTGTAGTGCCCCGCTCCGCGAAGGCACTAGATAAACAGAAAGATCGGATTGCTGGCTCTACAACAGAAGACGATTGATCTGGATGAGTGGACAAAGACTCATTTTATGATTCGCTTGCGCCTAATAAGAATCAGAGTTTTTGATTGAATGCTTTTGTTAATAACAAGACAGTAATCTTGAGTATGCTTAAAAGAGAATCTGCCCCTTGTCTGCTAAGAAAAGAGAATTGTTTCCTGCCTGAAAAGAAGATAGAATTGTTTATGAACTGCTCGATTGATGCATGATGGTTTCATTTGATATTGCATGCGCATTGGGGAATCCACTTAGTGACGAGCTGAACCCTAGAGAGTCACAGCGGCTAGCGACGAGCTGACCCCATACGAGTCACAGCGGTTAGCGACGAGCTGAACCCAAGAGTCACAGCGGCTAGCGACAAGCTGAACCCATGCGAGTCACAGCGGTTAGCGACGAGCTGAACCCGTGGAAGGCACAGCGGCTAAGATGGAAATGATATGTTGGTTTTTTTTCAAAGATGTTTTCAAAAGAAATATAAACTGACTCGGTATGCATAAAATGAACATAGGTAAAGAGTAGCAAGATCACATCACAAGAAATGTTTTCTCACTAAATGAACAGTGATCGTTTCAGATGAATGTAGCCCCTTTGTTCACAATTCACCAGTATGCTGATATACTGACCCACCATCATTCTGCATGCAGGTGCACTATGCATCGAGAAGGATAGTCCGAAGCGATAGCCCGAGCCTCATCCTCAGGAGCCAAAAATCAGAAGAGATGCCAAGAGATGACATCTGTGCAAGAGTTTGGTTTTGTATATAAAAGGATGTAATGTATGGGAACGGGATCATTGTAATCTGTAAAGTTCTGAGAGAATGTAATATTGTATCAGAGAGAAATGAGAGCTTGTAATCTGTTCAAATGAAATCAATAAAGAGAATTGTTTCTTGTTACCATTGTGTTCAATACATGTATTCTGAAAATATGTCCGCTGCTGCTTCAATTATCTGCGATACGTTCCGCTGCGTATTGTCAATCTTGTCAATCTTATCTTGCTTCAGGTCACGGCCTTGTGCAAGTGCAACTTAGGCTTGCACGGCATCACGCCTTAGCGAGGACGAACGGTCCCAAAGAGCCCGAAGCGAGGACGAAAGGGACTCTGCGGGATCGGGGCGTGACATTTCCTAGGGTAAGTGGACATCCAGTCCATCTTACGGTCTGTATCGCCCGTTTACCCGTTATCTTGAATATTTCAAGATACGGAATGGTACGGTGTGATACCATCTCCCTAATCCTACATGCAACCCCGATTCCAACTCGGAAGCCTACCCACAAAATCTAAATCACATTTGCTAAGTCCCCTCCAAGTTTCGACGCGTTCCGAATCACGGAACTCAAATTCACCCCTCTACTAAAACTCACACAACCCTTAAACCACACACTCCCAACACCCATTTCCCACACTCACTTAGGACTAGTTTTTGGGCTATTTTAGTGGGTTAATTAGGGTTATATAGAGCTAATAAATAGGGTATATATATGTATATATATATATATAGGTATTTAGGTGGGGGTCTTAGGGGCTAAACGGGGTGGTTTGGGGGTGCTACTGCAGCTCCTACTGCTGCTAGCTGCGGCTGCTATTGCAGCTTGCTGCTGCTGCTGCTATTGCTGTTTTGCTGCTGCTGTGGGGGGGGGGGGGGGCAGCAGCTCCCTTGGCCCCCCCTTGCTGCCTTGGCTGCTCTCCATTTCCCCTTCACAAATTCCTCCATTCTCCCACTCTTCTTCCTCTCTAATTCTCTCTTTAAACCTCTCTAATCTCCCTCTCGATCTCTCTAATATATATATATAACACTCAACAATTTCCTCATTCCTCCTCCTCTCTATATATGTAAATACACACACTCACACATACATATCTACATATGTATATACATATACACACATACATATCTATATATATGTATATATATATATATATATATATATATATATATACAATCACAACCACATATAAATATATACATATATCTATATACATATATATGGACACACATACTTATACACAAATACACACACATAACACCACTACCACTCTCCTCTACACACACACAAATACACACTCATAACACCACTACCACTCTCCTCTACACACACACAAATACATATATATAAATATACATACACCTCTCTAAAAAGGGGTAAAACCATGATAAATCCCTAAACTAGAATTTAAGGAAACCTACAAAGGCTAGGGTCAACTTGTAGAGAATAGTCTCCTCTACAATTAATGTGAAAGAATAAATGCAAAATGAGAAATAAATGAGAGTTGAGAGCATACCTATGTGTAGATTTGGAAGAAGAAGAAGGAGTTGGAAAGAAAGAAATGAAGAGAGAGAGAAGACTTAATGGTGAAGCAAAGAGAGGTGGAGGGGGTGGCCTAATGTGGCCGGCCATGGGAGCATGGGTAGGGGCACTTGTAATTACAAGTTTGCCCCTCCCTTGACTTCTATGCTAAGTTAAGTCCAAATTTGGTTTTGTGGGTTAGCTAAAATTAATTAAAAATCATAATTAAGCTTAAATACTCATGTGGGATTAGTCCAAACTCCTAAACCTAAAAGTTAAGTTTTGGTGGGCCATGGCTAATTAACATGCTAATCACAACTCAAGTCGAAATTCCCTGGAGTCCCGAATTAACTCGGAATGCGATGAAATTCGAACCCGACTCCTATAATCATTAAATATTAATATTCATGAAATAAAATTCCCAAAAATATTATAAAATAGAAAATTACCATTTTACCCCTAACTTGGAAAAGTGAGGGTGACAAGTCTATCCACCTTAAAAAAAATTTCGTCCTCGAAATTAAAACCAAACAATAGTAAAATATCAAAATCACAAGTCATGGCTTAAAATTTAAAATGATTAAAATCTCAAAAATCAAAGCATGAATTAAATGACTAAAATTATAAAATTTAAAATTACTCTCAAATAAAAACTGGGTGCTATAAGTCTATCCACCTTAAAAGAATCATCCTCAAAAATTAAAACAAGTAAACACAAAAACTCATACAAATCGATAATCGTATGCGTCTATCCAATCATCATGATACTCAGAATCTCTGTCATGCCAGTGAGCAAGGCTACGATAATCACAGAGTCCTCAACTACGGTACATACATCTAGAATTATGGTATTTAAAATTTTCGCATTGCCGCATGCTTGGCAGCAAAAACCTTAAATTTCCACACCCGAGAAATACGACCATAATCCGACTACATGTCCTCACTATGCCTGCTAGCATGACCCTAGAGTATTCTAAAATCTCATAATCGAGGCAACCTAGCCCATACGACTTATCTTAGAAGGAAATCACATCACAAGAACAAATTTTCATCCAACGATCAAAGAACAGATAGAATCGAAGTTCAAGACAGTTTATAAGAAGGCAAATGCGGAAAGGAGATTCGAAATATCGGAACCTGCTATCTGCTCTGCTACTGCCTGAGTGGGCTCAACTGTCATAGCAAAAGCACGCCCCTGCTGGCCTCCTCTAGCCTACTGTACTCTGTCCTGGTCTCTTCGGATTCTACTAGCGTAGCAATCCCTCAGCTGGTGGTCAGGCGCCCCACAGTATAGACAGACGCCCAATCTCTTCCTACAAGCCTCTCTAGTGTGCCGCGGCTTCCCGCAGAAGCCGCACGGGGTAGCCGGTCTCTGGCCCTGTCCCTAGTGCTGCTGGGCACGCGCTGGTGCCAGCTGAATCTGTAACAGAGACTGCTGCTGGAATGGCCTCTGCTGATGCTGAAAGTGGGGGCGCTTGGCCGGTCCCGCACTGGAACTCGCCCCCATCGCATCTCCGCTCCTCTTCGGCTTGAGGTCGAAGTCCTCCTCTGCAATCTGCACGTCCATCAATATCTGATCGAACGTCGCATCACGGCGGCCCGAGGTACGGGTGCGCACTGTATGAATAAGTCCCCTACGGAACTTACGAGCCTTCTGCCTCTCATCTTGGATCATATCGGGAGCGAACCTGCTAAGGCGGAAGAACTCTGCTGCATACTCGTCCACCGACGAGTTCTCCTGCACTAGACCCACGAACTGGCCCTCCAATACTGTAAGAGCCACGTCCGGAAAGAACTTCTCCTTGAAGAGCCTCCGGAAGTCCTCCCATGATAACCCTCTCACCGACGTACGAGGATCCGTGCGGTACCATGTCAGCGCGATATCGAAGAATCGGCTGGCTGCGGCTGAAACCCAAAGTCCTCTAGGAAGCTCTACTAGCTCCATACTCCGCTGCATGTCCTCTAGCCAGTCGTCTGCATAAAGGATGCCCTCCGTGCCCGTGAAGTCCCTGGAGCTCATCTTCCTAAAGTCTAATACTGTCCCTGGCCTGGACTGCTGCTGGTACGGCTGCTGGCCAGTAGGGCCCTGTACCGTACCCGGTTCCACTCTCTCCACGGCTGCCAGTGCAAGCTGATGCGAGTTCTCCATGCTCTGCCTCAGCATCTCAATCTGACGGTGTGACACCTCCGTCTGGCGCTGTGATATCTCTGCCTGGGCTCGCTGTGTCTCCATCATCTTCTGAAGGAGAAGGAACATATGGTGTGTATCCGTCGGTATCGGAGGTGGTGGCGGCAGTATCTATGGAACAACGACCGAAACCCTCTGGGGTGGAGGTGGTAGACCTCCCTGTGCAACTGCCAGGGCCTCCGTGATAGTGGAATCACTGGGGGCAGTCTCGTGAACCTCCTCCTCAGCCTGATCAGATCTCTCGGGCAAGCTACTCGATCCAGTGGCCTGCGGGTGCGTCTTCGTCATCCTGGAGACGAATTGAAACAAGGAGATGAATATGGCACATGAGAAGATATTATCAAAGAAGGACAGTTAATTTAATATAAGAGGAGTAATCATGATAATCAAAAGATCGAAAGTTTTTCTAGGTGTGATTAAAAAACTCCTATCATATCCTAGGTCCTACGTCCTAATCGCAGGCTCGTAATTAGTACTCTAAGTCGAGCACCATTACGAGATCGCACTAATTGCGACACGAGACATGCGTGGGCCACCACAAAAATGTGTCACGACCCGCACCCATATTAGGGGCACGAGAAGTGGGTACGTCCAGCCTACGCCGCAGTATCGGCGGTAGAACACTGTATATAAGGTTTGTAAATATTACGACTAACAGTATAAAAGTAACTGTACAGTATATACTCTCCGAATGGAGGTGACATATCAATACAGTCTCAATCACAGAATAAAACTAAGGTAGATAGCTCAGAAAGAGAACATATGATAGATAAAAGAGTGAATAAGTCCAGTGTCCAATACAAGCCCAGATATATACAACATCACAGGGTCTCAAAATATAATATAGAACTACAGTCTGATAAAGCTAGCTGGATCGCAGTCCAGTCAAACCTAGCTAATCTACACTACTCCGGGAGTATAAAATCTAGTGGCTCTACTATAAGGCCACAGTCCTGGGCTACTCCATCTGACTCGAGCCCATAATAGGTCGAGTAGTCCGACTCAGAATCATCTGTAATATATCATAACGGTATCATATCAGAAAAATGAGCAAGTACAAGCACTAACAGCAGTTCCATGTGAATTGACAAATTCTATAAGAGACAGTATAATGAACTATAAGACAAAGATATATGAAAACTTGGGAACCGTTCGGAAGCTGAGTTACAACCCTTAAACCAAATAAGGACCGGGGTTGTAACTCTTCTCCCGAACAGAACTTAGTCTCCAATCAAGGTACAATGTAAAGGCATGTAGAGCATGTGAGTAACTGTATATCAGGCATGGAAAGGAAATATTGAATGTAGAACAGAGCAGGATATACGATAAGATAAAGTAAATATAAAATGTGACTTGAATTATTAGAGCGATATGTGATCGGCTTGGGATAAGTGACAAGACAGGCTATCCACTTGGCCCGGCAATCCGCGGTGACCTCAACGGAAAGTCATGCCAACCAACCTGGATAACGAGCACAAGGCAAAAAGGATCTCGCTACACCCTTCGTGAGGGAAGAGTGGCACGAGCACATGAATAGTGACATGGTGGCTTGGATCACATAGCCCCTAATAATTTCCCATCCCCGAATGTGTACTAGTCCGTGAACTATCGTGACTGAGAATCAAGTAAGACACTACGACTGAATCGGATATAGCAGATATCAAGACAATAAAAACTATCAGTGAATGTACTCGCCTACTGTCCTGATCTGTAGGGTATATCAATGCTCAGAGCGATAATCAGAAACCTAAAGATGAGATATTGTATGTTAATTTAGGTTTAAACAAGTTTAAGAATGATTCACAATGAATGATATGAAATCTAGGTCAAACTAGATCTCACTGAGTCGCACTAAGTCTTGTCAAGTCAACCTAGGTCAAATCAAGTTATATCAAGTCAATCTAAGTCAGACCAAGTCAACTCTAGGTCATACCAGTCATCGCAAGTCAAAACAAGTCGAAAAAAGTCAAACGGGGTCAAGAGTTGGCCTACAGTTGACTTTTGGTCAACTGGTCAACCCTGCTCAACTCTGGTCAACTCTAGGTCAACCTTAGGTCAAACTAGTCAAATGTTGGCCAATAGTTGACTTTTGGTCAACTGGTCAACTCTGGTTTGGATTGGGTCAAATCTAGACAAAGTGTTGACTCACAGTTGACTTTTGGGTAAAAAGTCAACTCTGGGTTAACCGAGCCAAAATCGGTTCAAATATGACATTTGTAGGGTGTACCCAACAAGCCACCCAAGTTTCAAGTCAATCCGAATATCCGAACCCCATATTTTGAATTTACCCGATTACCCCTTAAAACATTTACCCTTAACTATTCTAACTTGACGCCAAGTGGCCTTCCCTTAAGAATTTCACTCCGGGCTTCCTAGGGTAGTAGGGTACTAGCCTATACAACCATTACCTACCAAGTTTCCTAGGGTAAGTGGACATCCAGTCCATCTTACCGTCCGTATCGCCCGTTTACCCGTTATCTTGAATATTTCAAGATACAGAATGGTACGGTGCGATACCATCTCCCTAATCCCACACGCAACCCCGATTCTAACTCGGGAGCCTACCCACAAAATCTAAATTACATTTGCTAAGTCCCCTCCAAGTTTCAACGCGTTCCGAATCACGGAACTCAAATTCACCCCTCTACTAAAACTCACACAACCCTTAAACCGCACACTCCCAACACCCATTTCCCACACTCACTTAGGACTAGTTTTTGGGCTATTTTAGTGGGTTAATTAGGATTATATAGAGCTAATAAATAGGGTATATATATGTATATATATATATAGGTATTTAGGTGGGGGTCTTAGGGGCTAAACAGGGTGGTTTGGGGGTGCTACTGCAGCTCCTACTGCTGCTATTGCAGCTTGCTGCTGCTGCTGCTATTGCTGTTTTGCTGCTGCTGGAGGGGGGGCAGCAGCTCCCTTGGCCCCCCTTGCTGTCTTGGCTGCTCTCCCTTTCCCCTTCACAAATTCATCCATTCTCCCACTCTTCTTCCTCTCTAATTCCCTCTTTAAACCTCTCTAATCTCCCTCTCGATCTCTCTAATATATATATAACATTCAACAATTTCCTCATTCCTCCTCCTCTCTATATATGTAAATACACACACTCACACATACATATCTACATATGTATATACATATACACACACATACATATCTATATATATGTATATATATATATACACTCACAACCACATATAAATATATACATATATCTATATACATATATATGGACACACACACTTATACACAAATACATACACATAACACCACTACCACTCTCCTCTACACACACACAAATACACACTCATAACACCACTACCACTCTCCTCTACACACACACACAAATACATATATATAAATATACATACACCTCTCTAAAAAGGGGTAAAACCATGATCAATCCCTAAACTAGAATTTAAGGAAACCTACAAAGGCTAGGGTCAACTTGTAAAGAATAGTCTCCTCTACAATTAATGTGAAAGAATAAATGCAAAATGAGAAATAAATGAGAGTTGAGAGCATACCTATGTGTAGATTTGGAAGAAGAAGAAGGAGTTGGAAAGAAAGAAATGAAGAGAGAGAGAGAGAGAGAAGACTTAATGGTGAAGCAAAGAGAGGTGGAGGGGGTGGCCTAATGTGGCCGGCCATGGGAGCATGGGTAGGGGCACTTGTAATTACAAGTTTGCCCCTCCCTTGACTTCTATGCTAAGTTAAGTCCAAATTTGGTTTTGTGGGTTAGCTAAAATTAAATAAAAATCATAATTAAGCTTAAATACTCATGTGGGATTAGTCCAAACTCCTAAACCTAAAAGTTAAGTTTGGGTGGGCCATGACTAATTAACATGCTAATCACAACTCAAGTCGAAATTCTCCGGAGTCCCGAATTAACTCGGAATGCGATGAAATTCGAACCCGACTCCTATAATTATTAAATATTAATATTCATGAAATAAAATTCCCAAAAATATTATAAAATAGAAAATTACTATTTTACCCCTAACTTGGAAAAGTGAGGGTGACAGAACATTCCTTTCTCTAATGGTATTTTAAGATGAGGGTTGGTATCCTTAATGGTTGCTACCATCTCTCCGAAAGTGTCAATTATCTCCCTACCACAGCCAGCAACCTTCAAAGGTTGAACATTGTCAGCTTCAATTGGTTTAGTACTTTCCTGTTGCATATTGAATTTTTTTAGACAATTTCATAAAAGATATTGACACTAGCATTAAATAATATTGCCTCAAGACCACCAAAGATTTCCAAACATGCATTAGGTTTACCTCAAGACCACCAAAGATTTTCAAACATGCATTAGCCAACCCATCCTACTAAAGTCCTTTGACAATAAAGTTTAATTGAATTCTTATATAAACACTAAAACATATCACATATATATTAAAGGGAAAAAAGAATAAAAGAGAAAAAAATAACTAGGTTAATGAGCCTTGTGAACTTTATGTGGCCACAAAGTAGGCAGCACACGGGGCAAGCGTCTAGGTGAATGAGCCACGCCTCACAAAAATGAGGCGCAAGGGTGAGCCATCTTTTTAAAAACACTGACCAATCCTCACCTTTTTTTTGGTGAGTTAGTGAGTTCTGCCACGTTCTAGAAACTTAAATCACAGGGAATACATGACGAGTTCAACAACATCTGAAGATAGGGTTGCTACAATATGATGGCTTTGTGCATGACTTGTTGGATTGTTTGTTCATTTGTTAACTGAAACTAAAATGTTTTTATCAAGTTTCCCAAAATACGGTCATTGGATAAAAAATAAGAACGATATTATGTCTAATATTGACTCAGACACTATTGAGAATTAAATGTAGTGTGATGTAGTTATCCATTGACGGTAACTGATATTCTTTAGTCTTTATGTTACTGTCATAAGTTAGCAAACCCAACATAATGTTTAGTACATAATGTTCAAAGTGTCTTCAAATGCACAAGGTCTCTAATCAACTTAGATGCATGCCCTTGGGTTTCTTACTAAATAATAGTCCATCACTATAATGATTGTACATCTAAATACTCAATAAAGCACGCAAATGGAAGTGATATGAGCTCAACAAAGGAAAACATCAACAAGCATGCATCTATTGTTTGAGGCGTATTGTTAGATAGTCACAGGTTATTTGAAAAAGTTACAAAATCCAAAAGATTCAATGAGATGTGCGTCCTACATCCAACCTGAAGAAAATACTTCTCATATTACAAGGACACATTACATTTCCCGGACATATGCAAACATATCATAGTATCCCCTATTACAAGGTCATATTTCAAGAAGCTAATTGGGAGGATACCAACAACATTAAGAAGCTCTTTCCTCTGTTGAGCCATGCAGAGAAGGTTCTTATACAAGATCAAGCAATGATACATAATAACTGACTCAGAAATATGAGCTCACAAAGTCAGGGGTAGTGGGAAACAAAAGAGGAAACCGTTATTTCTTAAAGATTATGGTTATGTGAGGAGTTGATGAGGTTCCTTGGCATAACTAACTTTGATTTGCTTTAAGCTTTTATATAGTTGTAGCTAATTTTGTAAGGAATGAAGTTCCCTCCTGATATGTTTCTAATTCTTCTGTTCTACATCTGTTCCTCTTGAAGAGTGGCTTCTCTAACAAACCAGTTTAATCAGGGATGACTGGATGAGGCCAGGATTTTGTAGTTGGAGGGACCAAGTTCAACATGACAAAATAAAAACTAAAACATTGCACCTGAATAAAAGAATCTTACAGTCAAGGACGAAGGGAGGATATGATTTGGGGATTTGATCATACTAACCAACCCTACACTTTCACCACACATTGGACTAAGTAAAAAAATCACATGTTCGGCTCCATAAAAGCTACTCCTGGCTCGATTTGACTTCATTAACTAGCCAAGGTTCAACATGAAAATGAGCTCGGTTTCATTAATGGTCTGAACTTGAACATGAAATCAGCTTGTGAGCTCATTAACAAGCACTACTTGCGAAGCGGGAATAATGCGCGACTCATCTAGACTCAAGTTTTATATACTTAATTTTTGAAGTAGTGTCAGCCCTGCACAAAACGGAAATTCTATTGCCAGCCTTGATTCAAAACAAGAATAATCCATGGTCTAATGGTTTTCCCAATATATCGCTTGTGCACTTGCTTGTACATTACACTAAGCTTAATATGTACGCTACAGTAAGCTTGGCGTGCAAGAGTGCAAGTCAATCAGCTCGTAACTTGTAGCATACTATTGCAAGAAAAATCTCATGAGGCCAATTGCATGAAAATCAAGCATACAACCATAGCCTATTGAGGTCACCAACCACTACTAGTATTGATACAACAACAATTCCCATCGCGTCTCAAACTGTTCTACAAAAATATTTGCAAGATCCGTATCGGATTTACAACTAGAATAATATTAGTTTATCACAAGACGGTGATTCTAAGACATGTTACCATGTAGCCATAGTATCATTCTATTTGAAATCGCATTTCTGAAATCTCACACTGAAACCCCGTCAAAATGTAATTTATACTAATGATGTCGTATTATTTCAAAAAGATCAATAATTTGGTATTGGTATCAGGTTTGTTTCAAAACACCATTTTTTATGGAATATTCTTTTAAAAATAGCATTATTCATGTGATAGTTCACGAATCCCTCAATTTAGCTCAATTTTGAACTGAAATTTGAACATTTAACTACATAAATCATGCCACAAACGAAAATCTAGGGTTCAGGATAGGGGGAGAGACCTGTTGTGCTTCTGCACGAAGCGGGAGTTCTTGGCGTCCGCCTCTGCAAAAAAAAATATAAAATTAATCAGGGGAATAGAAAATCAAATCGGTAACAAGAAAAAGAAAAGGGATAGGATCTGCAAATATATATATATATATATATATATATATATATATATATATATATATATATATACACCAGTGAGTCTGACAGTGAATTTGGTGATTACAGCGCCGGTGATAGCGAAGCCGACGAGGAAAGGCCAGTTCCTCCTGAACTCCCTCTTGAAGAACACCGGCCATGGATCGAAAGTCTTCATCTCTCTCTCACCTCTTCATGAAAAAAAGAGACTAACGGCTGGAATAAAACCTAGATTTCCAAACATGCATTCAAAGATTTCAGCCATCTTTTGATAACCATGTCGAGGCAGAATTTAGGTCAAAAATTTCAAGAGAGAGGATGAGGGTCAAAAATTAGAGGATTTTACTAAAATCATGTCGAGGCAGAATTTAGGACATAAAATAAGCAATAATCGAGACATAATTTAGGACAAACCATGTCACCGATGGTGGAGGAGTTTATACAAGAATAAGGGCTTTTCTTGACGGTGATTTCCCGTCAAGAAATGGGTATCTTGATGGTTGCAGATCCGTCAACTAGGCCGGAGTCAAGAAAAGATCCCCCTTTTCTTGACGGTCCATGAAATGGCTTTTCTTGACGGTTTTTTGCCGTCATTTTAAGTAATTTTCTTGACTGTTTTTAGCCGTCAAGATAGCAGTTTTAGAAACCGTCAACATAGGAAAAAACTTTTCTTGACTCCAGCCTAGATGACGGCTATTAGCCGTCAAGAAAAGCCCTCTTGCAGCAGAATTGAGTTAATTGTTGACGTTTAATAACCGTCAAGAGAAGCTAAATTTTGTATAGCAAAAATTCCATTTATAATTATATATTATGAATCTAACACATACATAATATCAATATTCCACAAGATATACATACATCACATAACTACAAAGTCTAATTTTTATATTAATAAACTGTATATTGTTCATACACCACAAACTTCCAATACGTCAAACACGTCCAACCACAAACATCTAACACTTGTCCAACCACAAACATATCCAACCAAAGTATGTAGTTTCCATACAACTTAAACATTCAAAACTAAAAATTATACAAATAAAACCAAAATATGTAGCAAACCCGGCCGGAGCACATCCCTCCCATATTTACAGCACCTTCATTTTCTATATAGTTCCTGAGAGAAGAAGAGAAATATATTTAATCATTTATGTGCACTTGCTACTTACAATATTTCGTTAGATGAATTATACCAAGCTGGAAGAGTTGCTGACGTAAGAGAAATACAAGATAAAATGATTGCTTATGGAACTTCCCTAGAACTCCACACCCATCATATAATATGACATGGACTTTGTAAAATCACCACACTAATGAGGCCATGAATCTGTTCGACACCATATCGTGTCAAAAGGAAAAACTAGAAGCTAGGACCTTCAATATTTTAATTGAAGGAATGTTTCGAGATGGTAAAGTTAATGCAGCAAAGGATCTCATTAACACACAAATAGATATGTAGGACAAGAAAAAAGTTAATGCATCAAAGGAGTACATATACCCCTTCACACCCATTCAATGTTAATGCAACAAATTCTTCATATGGCACGGCCTCTCAAACCAGTCCTAAACAAGCCTAACACATGCACACTCAACTCTAACACCTACACACTTGCACTCTCAACCTACAAGTATGTGTACCACTCACATACAAATTGGTATCCAGGATACGCAAAATGCACAAATAGGACACTAATTCCTAGGTAGGACACCAAGCACCAATTGATAAACAAATCCTACACATGATATCCACACAATAATATGTGATACCAAGCTATAAGATATCAATATCAATCCTTTATACACAAATTTCTACACCAACACATCTCATAGAAACACATAGCTCACCTCATGGTACTCCCAAATACCAAACACAAAATAGAATACCCATAAATGGTTCATACTCACAAAAATGTTCTTAGTCTAGCGTAAGGAATGAATAACGATAACACAACAAAAATGTTCTCTCTTGCACAAGGAATGTATAACTTCAAATAGTAATTTATTACCTTGAAGGGCTCTTATATGGGATAGGTAATGTAAAAGGACTGGCTCCACTTTTATCTTTTGAAGCTGTGATAACAGGGGTTACCCATAAATGCTCCAATAAACTTTCAAGCATGTGATCTGCATTTCGGACAAGTGAAGAAAATTCAAATTATCTGGCATATTCATAAAAGGACTAAAAGCAAAATCCAGAAAACCAATCTCAGACTCTTACCCTGTACAAGGATATAAAACTTCACCTAAAACATTTGCCACCCACCTGTAGTAATTCCTGGTTTTTGCCACCCACTTGGGCATATAAAACCATTAGGAGGGCGCTCTCCCCGTTCCTGGCATATGTTCACATCTGCAACAATGAAACCAGGGAAAAAAATCATTTCATTTAACAAAACATTGAGATCAATATTGCATTCTATATAGGATCGTTTCTGAAATAGCACAACGTAAAAAAAGTTTCGAGTAAGATCTCATTTCTGGTGCTCCAATAGTTTACTAAGTGAAATAATGCATTCTATATAGGATCATTCCTGGAGGGAAGTCTAGGTACAGAAATCTAGTTACAGTTTTTTGGACCATTCGTGTATACAAGTGCAAGTCTAAACGCATAGTGACAGCCAAAAGATAAAAATTACAAATAGGATGTTAGTAAGCAACTTTCACTGCTTAGGTTAAAGATAAAAATAACAAATAATGTTAGTAAGCATCATAATTTGTATTCCATACCTGGGTTGCAAGCCAAAATATGGATGTTGCTAAAATCCATACAATAATATGTGATACCAACACTGGACACCTTCAAATTTCAGATATATTTCCTCCGGCTTCGTCGAACCCATATTGAAAGATAAAGCCCAACGACCACAACCATTTGCTTACTTATAATCCTCACAAGTATACGCATGTAAATTAAAAATTACAAATTGATGCAGTAGAAAGTCTAGATTGACCTGACAGGTATTGAGTTTTAATAGCTTGACAAGAGAACATACAAAATATAAGATGATTATGTAGCTTGATATAATAGGAAGCAAACTTAATAAGGCGAAAAGCAAGGTAATGTTTTAGAAAAGCTTAGAGAATCATACACATGGATTGTGCTCAAGATATATGGTCGTGAGCTTCTATGTAGACCCGGCTACAGCTACATCACTGCCTTCCAGTGATGCTATCTGGCTGCTCAATTGGAAACTAAGATTCTTCTCGATGTGTTCACACATCATTTGGTTCAATTGGAAACTAAGATTCTTCTCGATGTGTTCACACATCATTTGGTTCAAATTTTATTTCCTGAACAGAAAAATAGACAAAGAAAACTTAGATGATAGTAGACAAATAAAACTTAGATGATAGTAGACACTACGGTAACAAAGCTTTAATCCCACACATTTAAGATAAGACTTTTTGAACCATTTTGTTTAATTTAGAAATACAAAGAAGCTATAAATAGAATTTTTTTTTGAGTAAATTAGGAAAGTGATGCAAGAATAGAAATTTAAATACCAATTATATCAATTATGCCCTTGAACTCAAGGACCATGAGTAAGTCCTGATATAAATTATAAATAAAGAAATATATATATATATATATATTCTCCTCTCTTCATCTCTCCAAAATCCCAAAAGCATCAAGGTCAAGAATAGGAAATCAATGTGTCAACACAACAATTTAATCAAATGAAAATAACAGAAATACATGAAACAATCTTCAAATAAGGGTATAGTTGTCCAATACCTAGGCTAATCCATTACATATGAGTCAAATATGGCCCTATACGAGCTTAAATGATCCAAAAATAGGCATTTAAGAGAACATTACCCCTTCTATAAGTTCTGGGTATGCCCTCAACGAGTTCTGAAATAGAATTTTAGGTTGTCCAAGACCTGGACTCGGATCAAGTGTACAAAAGAGTAGAATGACTATGTTACATACACATGTCAGGCACTCATATTAGACTTGTGTATCCATGTTCTTTATAAGCAAGCCAACAAATAATATTTATATATTCGCAGAATCATGGGGTTGGGAAAGGAAAGTCATTACTTTTCTATGTTTGAGTACCAAACGAATTGAGAAGGAAAGAAAAGTGATTCCCAATGGAAAGAAAATTAGAGAGGGGATTATTCCATCCATCCAAGTAAGGATTCACTTTCCAACCTTTAAGTATTCACTTCCCCTTCCAATTTTCTTGACATTTCCAAACACTGGAATTTTTTTTTTGATGGGAATTATAATTTCCCAAAGGAAATTAACATCAAGGAATTGATTTCATTTCCTTTCCTTTCCGCAAACCAAACGAGGCCTCAGGTTGATATCTCTCACTTTCCGATCACGTTCTTGTCAGTAGTTGTTGTGGCAATTAATGCTTATCTATATTTAAGAAATGCAAAATATACATTGAGAAAAAAAATTGAACAAGGATGCAATTCACCAAAAATTCATCGACTTTGAGATGAAAGAATGCATCTAGAGTTGGTAATAAGTAATGCTAAGTAGGTATCCACTCCAAATATGGTCCAAACGGTAATAGGTGTTCTTATAAATGTCGAATAAAGTACTTCCTTTAATTTAAGGGGATTCTATGGTAACAATACTCCATAAGCACTTATCGTGATTCACTTCCACTATCTTGCTCTAGTTCTAGGTATCCTCCTGGACTACTATACTAATTGATCCATATTTAGATTATTTAAATTCTGAAACTTTTTTTCACAATTCTATCCTATAAAGTATAAATGATACCTTCTCCGGACAACAGGAGGTGGAACCTCATGTGGTATCTGCCCAGTATAAGGATGGTCTCCCAAACAATTGATAAAATTACAGAGTGCTTTAATGTACACTCAAAATTGAAGGTCTGGGAAAGAGACTTGTTGGTAGATTAAAAAATGGAAGCAACCACTAATTGCCCTGCATTTGAGGTAGTATAATATGACCAACTGTTAGGAAGGGTACTCACTATGGCTTAACAATATGGAATAAACCTAATCAGTTTTTTATTTGATATTTTAGATACAAAAACATGAAGCACTCACTCGATGAGCGTCCACACGAGTTGGCGAATCTTATTGGAGTTGTGCTTTCATAGATGGTTCATTGCCCTCCCAATATCAGTTGCCTATATCACACAAATCCATTATTCAACTACACAATTCTAACTCTACTTTAGCATATGAACAACAAATCAAGAGTAACAAGCTCTGCAGGATTTGCACCTTCAGTGTATCAACAGAGAGTGCCATCAGTTGCAAGCGCCTTAACAAATCGAAGACCATGCGGTAAGACTACAAGTGCAAAAGTAAAGAGTGGCTCCAACGTGGTCTAAGTAAACTAGACCTAAAATCAACCAAGAAAATAAAACCCTAAGAAACACAATTTTTCTGAAATTTGGGTATCAAATAAATTGCAAAAACAAAAAAAATTGTGACCTTCCAATCTTTTGAATTCGAAAGCCCTAATCCGGTCGATGTTCTTGGGGGCATTCGGGTAGCCATAGTCTTCTCCGAACTGCTTCAGAAATTCCTCTTTCGAAATCTCAAGAATAGGAAAAAAATTAAGAGAAGAAATCGGACCTAGGTCGACGTCGTCCTCGTCGAGATCCCCCTCTTTGTCGTTCGAATCAGCTTCGATGGCCACCGGGGAGAGAGTTGTCGGTCTTGGACTTGTCGGAGAGGGGACCACGCATAGGCCACCGGGGAGAGAGTTCTACGAGAGGGGGACATGATTGCTGAGAGAGAGAGAGAGGGTTTTCAGAGTGGAGGGGGATTTGGAGATTAGGGTTTGGGATTTAGAAAGGATCTATAAGAGAGAGAAAGGAGGAAGAGGAAGAAGAGGAGGAAGAGGATGGAGAGGAGGAAGAAGGGTTTGTTGGTTTGGGCTCTCCTTCTGTCACGACCCGCACCCTGATTAGGGGTACGAGAACGTGGGTACGTCCAGCCTACGCCGCACACTACAACAGATATGGGATATGATAGCGTGCGCTGAACGCTGTAGAATGCATATTATAGCATATTCCGTCCGCTATATATGCCCCCGCTATAATAACCCCATGTACAAGAACGCTGTAAAGTTATAGCGTTCACGAACGCTATTCATGGATTATAGCGTTCATTGACGCTATAGACGATGTATAGCGTTTTGAAACGCTATATGATAGTTATAGCACTTAGGAACGCTATATAGTTTACATAGCCTTTACGAACGCTATAGTTCATTAATAACATTTGTTAACGCTATAAATGTGTTATGGCGTTCCTGAACGCTGTTTAGTTTTAATTGCGTTCCTGTATGTTATTGTTTGTTAATAGCGTTTCGATATATATCTACTTTTTATAGCATTTCTTTTCTGCTATTATATGTGCAACAATAGCATGTCAGAATGCTATTGCAGAGTCAAAATTCTGTATTCGAAAATTTACAGAATGCAGCACATCAGAATACTATTGCAGATAATGCCACAGTTACACAAAATGCAGGTATTCAAAAATTTAAATACGAATCAATCACAGAATGAATTCCGAACATAAGTAAATTCATTAATTTCACTGTCTAATATATGTAGAACAACGAAGTAGTACCAAACATTCAAAATCCTTAATTTCTCCATGTAGAACAACGAAGTAGTACCAAACATATGTCCAAAAATTAAACATTAACAGTTTAGTCAGCTACATATATCCCAAAATGTTGACTATCTAACATTTAGCTCCCTTCGAGCCTATCCACAACCAAAACTCCTCAGAAAGCATCCTCTTCCTTCATCCAACCTACACAAAAATAGGAGGGAAATCATTAGTGTAAAGAAAAAACCATCTCGAGCCGATCCAGACAATTGACGAAAAGTAAATTATTGGGATAGGAAAAGTGATGCCTTACCAGTGCACTAATTGAGTCTTATGTGTTTATATATTCTGTTGTAATTGTAAGTGTTCTCAACTCTTCTTCTCGTTTTTTGACTGAAAGCTTGAAAGGATTAATAAGTTCCAACTGAGTGCGTGTATTTTTTCATATAGATGAAGCTGATATCGCTAAATGTGGTCTATACTAAAGACTTATCAGTACAGACCAAAGCTTTCAGTTTCCCATATCTGTTGTGTAGTGAAAAATAGGTTTTCTGTAGGTAAAGTTCAGTAAGGTATTATGTGCAGATATTTACTCTCCAATGTGCTTTAGATCATACGCTCTAGTGTTCAGTAAACAGTAGATTATAAGTTCAGATTATTGAAGAAGTGTGCAGTTTGTAGTTTTAGCCACGACTGAGATTATTAGCTAACCTGCTGAGTAAATCCTACATAATCAGCAAACAAGGTTTGTTATGTGATGGAGAAAATTTGACCTGCTCGGACAAGGATGTTGCCCCATCCAGACCACCACTAGTAGCAGCTTTTACAGCAATAACACTTCCTTCGGTTTCCGAAATTATCCTGCAATACCAGCAAACAATGAACTCAGATAAGCATGTGTGTAAGTCCAGCTTCAGAAAGTTTCTGAACATCGTGTCCTCGTGTCCGTAACTCAAAAATTTGTAATTACAACTAAACAATGATCAAAATCAACCAAAATTAACAACTTACCCCCCATCAACAATCTCATCAAGGCATAAAAGGATCATATCCAAATTTTCGAGTGCGGTCCTTTTATCTGTATTGTTCCTGAAGGAAGCAACACATTTTAGTTGTTAGGACGACCAAGTGAAAACGAAAAGCAAAGGTAACTGCAACAAATAAGACCTGAGAAGAAGGCCCACTGCATCAAAGAAACCCAGGAGAACTGTTGCTAAGATGAGCTCATTTTCCTCATCTCCCCCGGTAACAAAAAAGTGGAGGTCCTGAATAATCTTGTAGACAACAATGCAACTATCGAACATAGCTATCTCAGCTGCCGATGGCAAGTAGAATACAATTAGAACATATAGTTGTACTTTCCTATAAATCAATTGTACTCATGTACTTTTTCTTAGTTTGTAATAAAACTTTTTGTTCTTTGCAAACAGAGATACCATAAGGGCCTTGAAAGTGTTCGCTCATGCTGGAGTTTACTCTTTCATTTAAAAATGAGATGCACGATGGATTAAGAGTCCAGTAGGTAATTTCAAACAGATAAAAGTTATAGAAGTTCTCTGTAGGAGGAAGTACTAGGAAACATAATCGACAAAACAGATTGAAGAGGTGTCAAAACTTGTGCCAGTCTAGACTTGTAATAGAATACAGTTTATAGCATGGTACCAAAGATAAGACCAGTTAAAATAGTGTAAAGTGTTGAAATATTTGAATTGATATATGGAGTCCTGAATATATCAGCATTTACTAGTTTCAGTTTCCTAGCTGGCCACCAAGGAAGCGCAACATGAACACGACAAGCTTCTAAATGGCATATCGAATTCATGAAGTCCAAGGGGAATGCAAGATAACAGATATTGATTGACAACTCAGATTAACATGATATTCACTGACAAATAGGATTAAGTATGACTCTGAACACAACTTCAACAATTATTCTCAAGTGATTAAGTATGACTCTGAACACAACTTCAGCAATTATTCCGATGTCCAAGACGTGAGTCGGCAACCTAATCTGTTCTCAAGGAAGAAATTGCATACCTCCAACGATTTTCTATAGGTAAGTTATATTTGTACTAAAATGTGCATAAAAAAAACTTAATTTTCATTAACCCAAAAAAAGAGTTTTGGACAATAGGAGCAGTCATGCTTCATGGATCTGAGGCGGTAAACAAACATGTCCACTAAATGTGCCAAGTGGTTAATTTTAGATGGATTAACAGAAATACAAGAACAAGAAACCATGAATTTCTTCTCTGAGAGGTTTGGGACTACTGTTCAGACCACTGATCAACAGAAATGCCCCAAGCTGTTAACCCCAAAAAACTTTTGGATAATATGAGCAATCACTATTCAGACCAATGATTCAAATAGCACCCCAGAAGTTTGGAGAGAAATACAAGAACAGAGAAACCATGAAGTTTCTTCAAAGTTCAAACCTTTAAGATAGTTTGGATATGTTACATGTGCAACAAGAGATGTAGAAGTGTAGCTGAAAGTGCTACCATTAATAGAGCAATAAAAGCAGGCATGACTTGAAACTGTTAGATGGATGCATCTAACTAATGTAACTGAGGAGATTACCCCTAATAGAGCTGAATGAATGTGATGTATTTTGTAGCTGACTCGAGTTAAAAATTGTTCTTGTGGTGGCAATCTTAGAAATAGTAAAGTCGACTAATGTGATGTTAAAATAACCTAATTACCAAGTGTTCTTACTACTATCATAGTCGAAAGTTATGCAATAAATATGCTTCCTTATTGTGTTGCATGACTTATGTATAAATGCTACAACCTCTAAGAAACCAAGAATCTTTCTCCTAGCAGTCAATTTTATGAATATATACTTCAAAACATAGAGGAAAAAACATGATCAGACCCACCTCAGGGTGGTATCTGTTTCCTCCCTTCATAGGGCCCCTAGCATTGTCATGTTGCACCTTGAATCTAACAAACGATGCCAAACTGACATCATCTTTGGGGATCGTACACTCTACCTGCATTTAAATTTTAATTTCTAAATTTAGGATAAAATATGAAGAATTAAGAAGGTGGACCTTAATTGGTTTGATGTACCCGATTCAATAATTTAAGGATCAGCTAATTAGGAAGCCCAAAATATTGATATGGGGATCAACCTCAAAGAAACCAAAAAACGTTCTCCTAGCAGTCAATTTGTGCAAGAGAGAGGAAGATTAGCAAAGTACACAAAGCACACACACAAACCAGTCGATGAAAGCTCCACCAGTCTTAGGTTCATCATCCAACTAGACTCTCAAGATCAGTCTTCAACTAAAAGTTCAACATTCACAGAAGGGAACAATTAAACTTTCATCAATGCTTGCCAAACTCACGAACATTAACAGCAACAAACTACACATAAAACTTTCCTTCCCGTATCTGCACCATGACAGTACTAAAAATCAAAAGAATCTGAACAATCAATCGTACAAGTTACTTCATGAAGCTCAGTAGTATAACCCACCCAACATACAAATTTTATAAAACAACTGCATAAAATCAAATTCCCCAAGTTCAACTTTTGCAAAAAATAATAGTCAAGCAATAATCCCAGAGATACCGTAAGAATCGGGGGCCTTCTCCTCGTCTTCTTCGTGATCGAGAAGCTCCTCCTCGTAGGCATCGTTGTCCTTCGCTTCTCCCATGTCTGAACCCACCAAACAGAAACATGAATTTTAACTTGAATCCATCAAATCAACAAGAAATGCTTCAAATCGGATAAAAAAAAAGAGGCAGGAGAGCTCACCTTCCTGTCCGGAACGAAAATTAGGGTTCGTAAAGTTAGGGTTTTGAGGCGTCTGCAAACAAAAATTGAGAGGAGGGGGGAGTAAAACCCTAGGATTTTGGGGTTTCGTGAAGGGAGGAGGGAAGCTAGGGTTTCTGGGGAAGGGAGAAATGAAATGGTCTGTAGATGGGGAATAGGAAAAGGTTAAGTGGAAAACTAAAAGTGAAAATTTGTGGAAGGATCTTTAAGAGGGAAATAAAAAGTTGTATGAAAATTTAAATTTTAAACTTTCTATTATCATCTTTTCTTTTTGTACAAATTTAGGATAAATGTTTTATTTTTATATTTAATTTATGTTATAAAAATTTATTTTCAAAAATTGGGTATATTTCAATAAATATTTTATACCCAAAATATAATCATTATATCCCTTAAGAATATAATTTTATATACTATTATTTTTTTTTCAAAAAATCTTTCTTATTTATTTATTAATTATTTATTAATTATTTTTTTTGCTTTTTTTTTTTGAAAAAAGTTCAATAGTTTTTTTTAAGAATAATTTTTTTTTAAAGATTTTTTTTGTTGTTTTCTCAGTTATTATTATTTTTATTTTTTGTATCATTTTTTACCTGGAATATGGCTCTTCAATTACAATGCACAAAAATGCATGTCGTAAATGAGTCTCTAATTACAACACGCAAAAATGCATGCCGTAAATGAGTATTCATTTTCAAACATACGACATATCATTTTGCTATGGACGGTACCGATTTAATTTCTAAAAATCCAACGGACGGGGTCGCCCGCTATCGAGAACGCTATAAATTATACAGCAAAACTGAATCGCTCCTATAACTTAGTTTTTTAATATAAAATAGAAAACTGTGTTGCTTCTCCCATGATTGGAACAGTAGATAGTTCAATTGTGAGCATTCGATTAACTCGGTTAACCGAACCGAATTACCAAATACCGAATTCGACCGAAAATCGAATAACAAAAAATGAAACCGACCGAAATATCTCGTACCGAACCAAACTGAACGGAATAAATCTGATCAATTTTCAGTTTATTTGGTTTAACCAATATTTTAGTTTATTTATAATTTTTTGTTGTCAATATATATAGTAACTAAATGTACAAAGATATATTTCGTATATATATTACTAAATTTTCTTATTCGGTTTACTAGGGAGATAAATTTTAGATAAATTTTTTGAAAGGTTAGCGGGATTAAACCGAAATCGGATAAGAAATTTTAGTATTTTCGAAACCGAAACTGAACCGATTTTTTTTCAAACCGAACCAAATCTCTTACTCGGTTAGGTTCGGTTCGGATTTCGGTCCAAAAATCGAATAATGCTCACCCCTAGACATATGGGCAAAGCAACGTTCAGAAAAAACTATACCTTTAACAGCGTTCATAACACGCTATATAAAGTTCTATTAACAGCACTGCATAATGAACGCTATTGATAATGACATTCTAATAGCAGGGAGGCTTCAACGCTATAGATAAACTGCTATTGTATGAACGTTTAATAGCACTTCAATATGAACGCTATGGATGATTATATTATAATAGCAGGGAGGCTCGAACGCTATAGATAATCTGCTATTGTATTCTATTTTAATAGCACTGCGGAAGGAACGCTATTGATGATGACATTCTATAGCAGGGAGGCTTAAACGCTATAGATAAACTGTTATTGTATGTCCTATTTGTTGTAGTGGTAGTGTCGGCGGTAGAACGCTGTATAGGTCATCTATAACATCTAACATCTAACAACAAGATATATAAACCTGTCATCTCCGCACGGAGGTATAACATAATATCTCAACTCTATATCTCAAACACAAGTCTAGGAAAGATAGGGCATGATATCGAATCAGATGAAAGGAAGAAACTGAATATAAATAGAGTTATCACACCCCACAATGTAGATGTCCAACACAAATAAGTACAAGACCTGAAATATAACTAAGTCACAACTAACAATCGGAACAATCCGATACAAAATAAAAACTATAAACACTAGACTAGACTGGGCACCCTCTACTGAGCTAGATGCTCCTCAGGCTCCTGAAGGTCACCCTCATGTGTCCCATAGAAGGTAGGACAGTCACCATCATCATCTGTAATATTTTAAACAGGTCCAGTCAGGACAGGAACGAGCACAATATATCTCACGCAGTTCATATCATGTTGGGAAATGTAAAGCATGCAAAGAGTAAGTTACATGGACTGTAAAGAAATATATATAAAAACGAGAGAGATTTGATAACTAAAAATATCTATATATATGATAAGAAAGAACTGTATGTAACCTGTGATTTAGAGCATGAGATGGTTATATAAACGGGTTAGGACAATGCAAGGGTAACTCCATCATACGTGAGTGTACCATGGACATATACATGATTTCACAAGATTTCACAAGATGGGATTTTGATCACATAACCATTTCCTACTCACCCTCCCCAATCAATACACAACGATCCAGTCAAGTTACGTTACCTTGTACAAGAGGTTTTTATCATGGTTGCTCACGTGATCATGAGAGTACAAGATTGCACAAGAGTATACATGAAAGCGGTGTACATTAAATACAAGATGTTCGTGAAAAGCACATGACAACTGTATCTAATGTACCCCGAGGGAGATAATATCGCATGACAAGATCCATATAGTACCAATCCGTGATAATGACGTGACAGCATCATGTAAAGTAATCTAGAGCAAGAATATAAATCCTAACAAGTATGAAATGATCAGAGAATGTACTCGCCTGTCACCCTGTATGACTGATATGAATAGACGTCCGAACTGGTGTCACAGAGTCCTATTTAGAGTAAAATAGGTCACAATATATCCACAATAGTAAAAATAGAGTATACAATGCATACTACATGATTCTAGGTCAATCTGGTCAAAAGTCAACTTGGTCAACTCTAACAGTCAAACTAGGTCAACTTAAGTCATACTAGGTCATAAGGAGTCAACTAAGTCAACCAAGGTCAAGTAAGTCAAGGTTAGTCAAATCTAGGTCAAACTTAGACTAACTAAGGTTTTTTAGGTCAAGGGTCAACTCTATATATCAACTCTATAAGGCTGACCCAACTCATGACACAACTCCTAATTATTCCACTTAACCCCATACATATCTTAAATTACATAGGACTATCCTCATAATCATATGGTCAAACATAAATCAACTAGTTTAATAGTCTAGGGTTTAGTCAAACCTAGCTTAACTAGTCACTTTAGGTTAATCTTAGTCAATTCTAGGTTAATTAGGTCAAGTTTGACCTAAGGTTGACTTTGGTCAACTCTAGTCAAACAAGGTCAACTAACTAGGTCAAGGGTCACTTGGTCAAATTAGGGTTATCCCCTAATGGCCATAGGCTAGTAACTATGACCATAGGCTAATCACATGGGTTTCCATATAAACCTATATCTAGAAAGTCTCATATATATACATATATATATATACACAAGTCTATCTATTACATATATATATCAATATATGTATACACTATATATAATACAAAATCATACACACACATATATGTATATATAATGACACATATATATATATATATATAATAACATATATAGATAGTGAGAGAGGGAAATAATGAGAGAGAGTGAATTAGAGAGAGTGCATGAGAGAGAGGGAGAGACAATGAGACTCACTGGACACAGGGGGGATGTTCTGAAATCTCAGAAACTGAGATTTGGGAACACACTCACACACACAAAACATACATATATACACCTATGTATATATACCCACATATCTACACAATTACCCATGTAAATACACCCAATTCCCACCCCCCCACACACACACATACATATATACATGTATATACAATACTAATACATATTAATACATGTATATATAACATTAAAAACCATTTTGAAATTCATTTTAGAAATCTGGGAATTAATCACAAAACTGGAAAATGTTCACTGAACAGTGGGTTGGGGGTAAACCTAAAAACATCCTCAAAACCCGACTAAGGTGTCCAACCAACGGTTGGTAATGGTGTCCCTAGGTGTCGTCTAGAGTCTAGGGGGCCTGACACAATGTCTAGACATGACACGACGTGTCAAACTCACTGGAAACCCAATCGGGTAAACTGATACAGGCCACACTCTACACTGTGTCGTGCACGGGTTCCTCGCCCTCGTGGACACACCACGAGACACGACACGTCTCGTGGTCATGCACACAGGTCGCCTAGGTCTAGGGCTAGCTTTTAGACACCCTAAAATGTGTCCAAAACGTGTCGTGTCCGAGCTACGTGCGCGTATCAGAGGTCAAAACAGTGCATTTCAGATCGCGTCGTGCACGGATTCCCGTGTCTCGTGTTCGCAACACAGGACACGACACGTCTCGTGATCGTGTCCATGTGTTCGCCCAAGGGTAAGCTACCTCCTCATGTCATCACGAGATGCCCATGTGGCGTGTCCGTGCGACACGACACGTACAAAGTGTCCACTGTGCGGTGTGCACAGTTCAGTGTTAATCTCGTGTTCGTGTCAGAACTTCCTCGACACGACACGAAAAGCCGTGATACTTGAGGAGGGGCATGTCAGAGGTTGCCCCCACCTCTGTGCCAAATGGCACGTGTCCATGTGGCGTGAGGAGAGAGAAAACAGGGTCGAGTAGCAGGGGATTTTTTGTGTCTGTGCACAGTGTAAAAACGTGGGTTCGTGTCCAATTTGGACACGAAAAAGAATCTAAATTATGCTCAGTCAAGTGGGTACATGTTCTACTAGTCTAGGGCTACAAGAATATGTAATTTGTTTTGCAAAATAACAAAGTTCAATCCTTTGGGACATTTCATCAAACAAGGTTTTATAACCTAGGATACGTGTCCGATACGGACACCAAACCAACCCTAAATTTTACCAAACTTGACCGACAGCTAGGGTATACCTATATGCATGCATTTATAAAAGAAAAACACAATATTAACTAGGTTTATAGGTATTTACCTATTGAGTAAAAACTCAAGATTTCAATGGAGGGGGAGTGTGTCCTCTTCACTTGTTGGTGTCCACAGCTATGTGTCCAGCTTGCTAGCCTTCCTTAGCACCCTCTAGGTTGTAGGAACCCAATGCAAAAGACTAGGATGAGTTTAGAGCTAATTTGACGAAGTTATGAAGGTTTGATGGAAATAGGAATTTTTCTAGGTTTTGAAACATGTAAATTTGTATGGAATGAATAGATGGGGTTATATAGGAAGGGGGCATGCTAGGGGGTGCCCTTGGCTGGTCATGGCAAGGGAGGGTGTCCTCTTGCCTTCCTTCATGGTGAAGGCAAGGACTTCTAGGTAAAACAATGATATTTTGAGGGTTTTAAGGAAAATATCTAATATGTAAATATCCTAGATATTTTCCTACCTTGATTAATATGCAATATCCATCCTCTAGTCTCTAGGTTAGTGGCTAACCTCTAGATTAGGGTAAACTAGGTTAGGGACTCTCATGACAATAATTAAATAATAATAATTCACATAAATCCAATAATTCCAATAATTTCCTAATAAATTACCAAAATACCCCTTAGGCTAAAAAGCCCTAACTTGATGTTCTAAACCTATGGCTATGCTCATATGATCATGGTTAGTCTCTAGGTTAAGTAATCTCTAAGGTTGCACTAGCAAAACATCAAAATCACAAGTCGTGGTTTTAAATAGTTTTAAAATAACTAAAAATTACCAAAAATCATAATATAGTTTAAATATCATTATTAAATAATTATAATTACAAAATTTTAAAATTACCCATATTTTAGAAACTGGGTGCTACAAGTCTACCATCCTTAGAAAATTTCGTCCTCGAAATTAGAATGGTCATACTCCTTCTAGGTCAAACACCCCAATAATCACAGTCTCAACACACAGTCCGATAATCATATGCGTCTGTCCAAAATCATGATACTCGGAATCTTCGTCATGCTAGTGAGTAAGGCTACGATATTCATAGAGTCCTCGACTAAGGTACATACCTCTAGAATCATGGTATTTAAAATTTTTGCATTGCCGCATGCTTGGCCGCGAAAACCTTAAATTCTCACACCCGAGAAATACGTCCAAAATCCGACTATATGTCCTCACTATGACAGCTAACATGACTATAGAAGACTCTAGATCCCATAATCGAGACGACCTAGCCCATACGACTTATCTCAGAAGAAAATAATTTACAATGAAAAATTCGAACAAAAATTTATCAACTACAAGGAACAGATAGAATCAAATTTCAAGACAGTTATAAGGAGGCAAATGCGGAAATAGAATCGAAAAGGTTGGAACCTGCAATCAGCTCTCCCTCTGCCTGTGCATCATCGACTGCCATGGCGAAAGCTCGCCCCGGCTGGCCTCCCTTGGCCTGCTGCTGATGCTGGATAAACCTCTGCTGCTGAGTCTGCAATGGTGGTCCCGTCTGCTGCCCTGTCGGAGCCCTAGCTCCTGCTGCTGACTGAGCCAATCGTGCCAAGTTCTTAGGGCACTCCCTCAACTGATGCTCTGCTGAACCGTAAAGCAAACACAGGCCCTACCTCATCCTGCAGTCGTCCCATCCGTGACCTTGCTTCTTACAGAAGTTACATATAGGGTGCTGTTGCTGCCTGGGTGCCTGCTGGTGAAGTACATGTCCCTGGCCCTGAAGCGGCTGCTGAACTGGCCTCTGCTGTATGTGAGGGCGCTTGGCTGGCCCTGCACTAGAACTAGCCCCTAAGGTATCACTGCCCCTCTTCGGCTTGAGGCCGAAGTCCTCCTCTGCAATCTGTGCGTCCATCAATATCTGATCGAACATCGCGTCACGGCGTCCCGAGGTGCGGGTGCGCACTGCATGAATAAGTCCCCTACGAAACTTATAAGCCTTCTGCCCCTCATCCTGGATCATATCGGGAGCGAACCTGCTAAGGCAGAAGAACTCTGCTGCATACTCGTCCACCGACGAGTTCCCCTGCACTAGACCCACGAACTGGCCCTCCAATGCTGTAAGAGCCACGTCCGGGAAGAACTTCTCCTTGAAAAGCCTCCGGAAGTTCTTCCATGTCAGCCCTCTCACCGACGTATGAGGATCCGTGCGGTACCATGTCAGTGCGATATCGAAGAATCGGCTGGCTGCGGCCGAAACCCAAAGTGCTCTAGGAAGCTCTGCCAGCTCCATACTCCGCTGCACGTCCTCTAGCCACTCGTATGCATAAAGGATGCCCTTCGTGCCCGTGAAGTCCCTAGAGCTCATCTTCCTAAAGTCTAGTACTGTCCCCGGCCTGGACTGCTGCTGGTACGGCTGCTGGCCAGTAGGGCCCTGTACCGTACCCGGTGCCACTCTCTCCACTGCTGCCAGTGCAAGCTGATGCGAGTTCTCTATGCTCTGCTTCAGCATCTCAATCTGACGGTGTGACGCCTCCGACTGGCGCGGCGATGCCTCTGCCTGGGCCCGCTGAGTCTCCATCATCTGCTGAAGGAGAAGGAACATGTGGTGTGTATCCGTCGGTATCGGAGGTGGTGGCGGCAGTATCTTTGGAACGACGACCGAAACCCTCTGGGGTGGAGGTGGTAGACCTCCCTGCGCAACTGTCGGGGTCTCCGGAATAGTGGAATCACTGGGGGCAGTCTCGTGAACCTCCTTCTCAGCCTGGTCAGATCTATCGGGCAAGCTACTCGATCCAGTGGCCTGCGGGTACGTCTTCGTCATCCTGGAGACGAATTGAAACAAAGAGATCAATATGGCACATGAGTAGATTTATCAAGGAAGGACAATTAATTTAATACAAGGGAAGTAATCATGATAATCAAAAGATCGGAAATTTTCCTAGGTGTGATTGAGAAACTCCTATCATGTCCTAGGTCCTACGTCCTAATTGCAAGCTCGTAATTAGTACTCTAAGTCGAGCACCATTACGAGATCGCACTAATTGCGACACAGACCTGCGTGGGCCACCACAAAAACGTGTCACGACCGGCACCCTGATTAGCGGTACGAGAACGTGGGTACGTCCAGCCTACGCCGCAGTGTCGGCGGTAGAACGCTGTATAGGTCATCTATAATATCTAACATCTAACAACAAGATATATAAACCTGTCATCTCCGCACGAAGGTATAACATAACATCTCAACTCTATATCTCAAACACAAGTCTAGGAAAGATAGAGCATGATATGGAATCAGATGGAAGGAAAAAACTAAATATAAATAGAGTTATCACACCCCACAAAGTAGATGTCCAACACAAATAAGTATAAGACCTGAAATATAACTAAGTCACAACTAACAATCGGAACAATCCGATACAAAATGAAAACTATAAACACTAGACTAGACTAGGCACCCTCTACTGAGCTAGATGCTCCTCGGGCTCCTTAAGGTCACCCTCATGTGTCCCATAGAAGGTAGGATAGTCACCATCATCATCTGTAATATTTTCAACAGGTCCAGTCAGGACAGGAACGAGCACAATACATCTCACGCAGTTCATATCATATTGGGAAATGTAAAGCATGCAAAGAGTAAGATACATGGACTGTAAAGAAATATATATAAAAACGAGAGAGATTTGATAACTGGAAATATCTATATATATGATAATTAAGAACTGTAGGTAACCTGTGATTTAGAGCATGAGATGGTTATATAAACGGGTTAGGACAATGCAAGGGTAACTCCATCATACGTGAGTGTACCATGGACATATACATGATTTCACAAGATGGGATTTTGATCACATAACCATTTCCTACTCACCCTTTCCAATCAATACACAACGATCCAGTCAAGTTACGTTACCTTGTACAAGAGGTTTTTATCATGGTTGCTCACGTGATCATGAGAGTACAAGATTGCACAAGAGTATACATGAAAGCGGTGTACCTGAAATACAAGATGTTCGCGAAAAGCACATGACAACTGTATCTAATGCACCCCGAGGGAGATAATATCGCATGACAAGATCCATATAGTACCAATCCGTGATAATAACGTGACAGCATCATGTAAAGTAATCTAGAGCAAGAATATAAATCCTAACAAGTATGAAATGATCAGAGAATGTACTCGCCTGTCACCCTGTATGACTGATATGAATAGACGTTCGAACTGGTGTCACAGACTCCTATTTAGAGTAAAACAGGTCACAATATATCCACAATGGTAAAAATAGAGTATACAATGCATACTACATGATTCTAGGTCAATCTGGTCAAAAGTTAACTTGGTCAACTCTAACAGTCAAACTAGGTCAACTTAAGTCATACTAGGTCATAAGGAGTCAACTAAGTCAACCAAGGTCAAGTAAGTCAAGGTTAGTCAAATCTAGGTCAAACTTAGACTAACTAAGGTTTTTTTAGGTCAAGGGTCAACTCTATATGTCAACTCTATAAGGCTAACCCAACTCATGACATAACTCCTAATTATCCCACTTAATCCCATACATATCTTAAATTACATAGGACTATCCTCATAATCATATGGTCAAACATAAATAAACTAGTTTAATAGTCTAGGGTTTAGTCAAACCTAGCTTAACTAGTCACTTTAGGTTAATCTTAGTCAATTCTAGGTTAATTAGGTCAAGTTTGACCTAAGGTTGACTTTGGTCAACTCTAGTCAAACAAGGTCAACTAACTAGGTCAAGGGTCACTTGGTCAAATTAGGGTTAGCCCCTAATGGCCATAGGCTAGTAACTATGACCATAGGCTAATCACATAGGTTTCCATATAAACCTATATCTAGAAAGTCTCATATATATACATATCTATATACATAGATATACACAAGTCTATCTATTACATATATATCAATATATGTATACACTATATATAATACAAAATCACACACACATATATATATATATATATATATATATATATATATATATATATATATATATATATATAATGACACATACATATATAATAACATATATAAAAAAAATATAATAACATATATAACATATATAGATAGTGAGAGAGGGAAATAATGAGAGAGAGTGAATTAGAGAGAGTGCATGAGAGAGAGGGAGAGACAGTGAGACTCACTGGACACAGGGGGGGTGTTCTAAAATCTCAGAAACTGAGATTTGGGAACACACTCACACACACAAAACACACATATATATACCTATGTATATATACACACATATCTACACAATTATCCATGTAAATACACCCAATTCCCACCCCCACACACACACATACATATATACATGTATATACAATACTAATACATATTAATACATGTATATATAATATTAAAAACCATTTTGAAATTCGTTTTAGAAATCTGGGAATTAATCACAAAACTGGAAAATGTTCACTGAACAGTGGGTTGGGGGTAAACCTAAAAACATCCTCAAAACCCGACTAAGGTGTCCAACCAACGGTTGGTAATGGTGTCCCTAGGTGTCCTCTAGAGTCTAGGGGGGCCTGACACAATGTCTAGACACGACATGACGTGTCAAACTCACTGGAAACCCAATCGGGTAAACTGACACAGGCCACACTCTACACTGTGTCGTGCACGGGTTCCTCGCCCTCGTGGACACACCACGAGACACGACACGTCTCGTGGTCATGCACAC
The DNA here is from genome assembly GCA_029216955.1 of Iris pallida. NCBI lineage: Eukaryota > Viridiplantae > Streptophyta > Magnoliopsida > Asparagales > Iridaceae > Iris > Iris pallida. Next base: position 3,033,803 of record JANAVB010008399.1, read on the forward strand.
AGGTCGCCTAGGTCTAGGGCTAGCTTTTAGACACCCTGAAATATGTCCCAAACGTGTCGTGTCCGAGCTACGTGCGCGTATCAGAGGTCGAAACAATACGTTTCAGACCGCATCGTGCACGGATTCCCGTATCTCGTGTTCGCAACACAGTACACGACACGTCTCGTGTTCGTGTCCATGTGTTCGCCCAAGGGTAAGCTACCTCCTCGTGTCATCATGAGATGCCCACGTGGCGTGTCCATGCGACACGATACGTGCAAAGTGTCCACTGTACGGTGTGCACAGTTCAGTGTATCTCGTGTTCGTGTCAGAACTTCCTCGACACGACACGAGAAGCCGTGATACTTGAGGGGGGCATGTCAGAGGTTGCCCCCACCTCTGTGCCAAATGGCACGTGTCCATGTGGCATGAGGAAAGAGAAAACAGGGTCGAGTAGCAGGGGATTTTTTGTGTCTGTTGTAATATCCCAAATTCGTGATACGTATTTAGTGTACGTATACGTATTTTGGATCCATATTTTATTTAGTCATGATTAGTTATCTTAGTTTATTTTGCATTGACTTGGTTTTATTGGCATTGATAGTTTAAATGGTTTTTAATGGTTCATTGGTTTATTTTTGGATTAGTCAGGCTTGGTTTATTTCATGATTTATTGGTTTAAATTGCTAGAGAGAGAGAGAGTTTATTGGCCTTGACTTGGTTCGCCTTGGTTTATCTTGGCTTGGTTTATTCCTGGGTTGGTTCGGCTTAGTTTGGTTTGCTTGGTTCATTATGAACCATAGGGGAACCACCTACCTATCACCACCACTACCATTTATTAACCCCCTTCTCCTCTCTCTCTCTTCATTAATCATCTTCTTCTTCCTTATTTACTCCTCACCTACCAGAGGGAGAGAGGGGTCTAGGCAAGTACAACTTGTTTCATGGAGGAACTCTAATTTTATTGCTTCATTCTCTTCCTTACTGCTTTTTAACTTACTTTAGTACTTGGCATTTTTACTTTCCATGGCTAGATTCTTGAAGATCTAAGTTTACTTTATTTTCAAAATTCTTGGGTTTTGATTTACTTAGTCTTGTTATTTCTAAGTTCTGATGGTTCCATGTTGTAGAGCATTTCGTTCTGCCCTATTTTGACCTATAGAAGTTCAGATTTGGGCTCCGGTTGATAGAGTTATACAACTTGGAAGCCATGGCTTATGGTGTACTTCTTCTCGGAATTTTGGAGAAGAAGCACAGTCCCGAGCCGTATGGTAGCACTTGACCGCATGAACATTCATGTGGCAAGTCAGTTCCAACCGCATGCACTATTGCCTTGACTTAACCGTATGACAAGTTCATGCGGCAAGTATTCCTTCTAGCCGCTTGAAGTCCTTCTTACTTATCCGCATGACTGAGGCCCAGTTGTCACGCCCCGCTCCCGTAGGAGCGATCGTCCTCGCTAAGGCGTGATGCCGTACGAGCCTAGATTGTGCTCGTGCAAGGCGGGTTCCATAACGGCCGATTACAGCGGCTGCGACGGGGTCGTCGCACAGAAGTCCCGTGCAGAGACATTGATTTATAGCAGCGGAATTAAAGAAGAACACATGAACACAAGTCATTCAAAAGAATCTCTTTTATTGATATTGAATACAAGATTATATTTGTGGGCGCAAGGCCAAATTACAATGTCTTTCGTGCTCACTTTTCTCACTTTTACAAGTCACTCTGCTCTCTCTCATCTCTCAATACAATACTTGAATCCAGCGGAAGCTTCGGAAGGCGATGTCCATACATTATGTCCTGTATAAGTCTTCGATCACCGCGGCCGCAAGCTTCGAATCGCCAAGGAACTCCGTGCCTCGACGCATCCAAGCGAGCTCCGCGCCACGAGCTTCTACCTGTGCCTGCACATGAAACACTGTGTGGGTGTCAGTACCACTGTACTGGTGGAGTGAGCTTCTCGCCCACCCATACAAAACCTACACGTTTTATTTACTTTGTGCAACATAAACCCTTTTTACGATTGTCTTTCTATTCTTGCCTTAGGATCAATTTTAGGACCGGCGCCTTAGCGCAACTTGTGTACCGGAACCATCCCGTGCTAGCAATGTCAACGTTAACTCATACTTTGTGCCTAGACCACTCCTTGTGCCAACAACGTTAACCTATCAAGTCGTGTTTGTCTTACGGCCATAATTAGAGACGCAACTACACGAAAGACTCCATTTCCTTGCCTCTAGACCTTTCTCGTGCTTGCATTGTCGACGCACCGGCTTATACTTGTCTTTTGTGCCGAACTCTGGGACGTAACGACTCGGTCATGCGATACTCGATTCGTTATTCAATGTTACCGAGACAGTGCCTCCTCGCTTAGTCTCGCCTACACTTGTGTTGTGACAACGCGACCGTGCCTCATATTTCGAGGCCGAGCCCAACAACTCAACGTAACTTCATACAACTAGCCCTACGGCCCTCCTCGACTTAACTCGCGACAGCTCAAGCCTAACTCATGCAACTCTATGCCAACAACTTAACACTCGACGCCACATCTCATGCCGAAGCATGTTGCCTTCGCTGTAGCCAAATCTTAGGCTCCGACATTGTGTCTTTTTAACTCATGCATATTCAACTCAATCCAAAGGCACACACACGGATTGCCGCCCGTGCCGACACAAAACTTACCATGTTAGTTGAAAACAATTTATATCAAGTGTTTGTTATGGGATTGGCCTAACCAGCCGCCTTGGACATAGCCTGGTAATACGGGACCCTTGCAACGCAGGTAGCGAGCCGCGATGCAAGTCCCCGTCTTACCGATCGCCTAACCAGCGTTGCCTATTACCCAGCTCGGCTACAACCAGTTTCTTCCTAGGCCGAGTCGGTCCCGTGGCCCCAGGTTGCCGCTCGTAGAAACCACCCCTTGTCGACAAGTTGTCCAAGTTTATAAGGGTTAACATGGTGTATTTTAGGATACCGTTGGGGCTTGTTATGTGATCAATTCATTTACTTGGTTATTTTACTCTTTCCACTCTTTGTACTTTCTGTGCAGAGCCCCTAACCAGGGTTGCCTCGGCGACTAACCATCGCTTAGACTTAACATTTCTTGAACCCAGGGAACGGCTACTGCATAGCCTTCCAACTTAACTTGAACATAACGTGTTTCCTTAAGTATCGACCGACCGTGGATAACTTTCCACTGAACCAACCGTGGCTCATGCCTCTAAACCGACTCGCGTTCTACGCAACGCTGTTGCCCAAGTCATACTTCATATGACGGGCCTTGGGGTCGTGGGACTATTTATCTTGACAATCGCAGAATGAGCGGAACAACACGTAGAATAACTTAGGTCGACCGGCATAACTTTGCCTAACTCACTCAAGCCTACAACTTAACCCAAGGGACGAGCAAAGGCTACGCCAAGCCTTGCGGGACAGGATCGTGCATGCTTTAGCAAGCATTTGTGCAGGCGACGCCTATGACTTAGGCTAACTCTCAACTTTTGCACCGAAGACCAACTTTCCTTCTCCCAAGCCACGGGACGAAGGACTGAGTGTCATTTTCAAAGCACGCCGTGCACCAACTCTAAGCCGACAGTGGGACATTTTCCATGTTCTAACTCGATTCAAACCGTCGGGATTATTCCCTTAGCTATGTGGATGCGTAGCTTTTATTATCAAGCCTAACTTGTGCAAGTTGAAAATACGATTTATTATGTGAAGGCAAAGATGGGGAGAGTTCACCGAAACTACCCCACCTGAGCGATGTCTCTGAGCAAGCCGTTGCAAGGCTAAGGCCGAACGTCGTCGGCGTTTCGATTCCTCCGATTGACTTTGCGGGACGGGGCACTACATCATACACCACTCAGAACAAGTCTCGTCCTCGAGACTTTCCTGAAGGCAAGCTATCCTACCATTTCTATGGCCAAGACTTAGTCGTACCTAGACACGGGACTATCGCAGTCGAGCGAGATACGCCTACGCGTTCCTTCGATTCCGAGCCACGCTCGTACTATTATCAATCTTTTCTTTAACACGATTTCAAGATCTCGACACACTCCCATCTTTCAAGCCTTGCTTGAACTCGTCGTATCACTTGGCTGGATCGTGCACGCATTCCAAGCGTCCCCAAAATACATACATTCAGCCAAGCCGTATGATAGAAAATTTGTCATTCTCACTCGAGTCGCATCGTACACATACCCAGGCGTCCCTGAAATATATGCATGTCAGCCGAGCCTCGTGAGCAGGGTTTCCTATATTTGTGATCCACGCCATCTATCCATTCCAATCCTCAAGATCAATCCTTCGATTGATAACTCATGAAACAGGACGTCTCGCCTAACCGCTAGGCCATTTCTTTTCGAGGCTAAGTCAATGTCAGGATTGGAATCATAGTTCCCCAACAATAATGCCAACACTGACCCCAATCCTAGGGTCAAACCAGAGTCAATCATACGGGGTCTTCTACCCAAGCTCGCGTCACTCAGATTTCTAAACATCGAGCACGATCACCTAATTCGCATTACGGCACGCGTTGCGTATATTCGAATCCCTTCAATTCACCAATTCTAACCAATTCATGTATTCGATCACGAGGTCGTCTCGCTCGACAATACATTGTGCCCCAATCTCACGCGAGTCTGATAATCCGCAGTGGTTCATGAATCACCATGCAACGCTCCCGCAGAATAACCATTCTCATCGGGGCGTAACTCTTGTTTGAGTTCAGACTAATTCATTCTCGATACGCGGATTGGACCTACTCAATCCTCAAGTTCAATCGACAAGCACACCAATTCAGTCTCGAGTCTATCTTCGTGTCAAACCACAAGTCGAAGCACAAATTGTCGTACCGTGCAAGTTCGACCACTCCCGCTGTATGAATCACCATACCAGCGCTCACGCAGAGTGATCACCCTAATCGGCGTGACGCATGTGCAAGGCTGGAGTGTAGAAGCATGGAATTTCACAACCAGAAAGCCCATGCGCCAGACACTACATGCGCCAGAACTCAGACGAAGAACTTCACAGCAAAGTCAATAACTATAGACATTTGAAGAAGGACTTTTTATTTATATATAAAAGTCTATTACATGTCTAGAAAAGGCTGTACAAAGGAAAATTTCTACAAAGGAAAGAGCCTAAGTCTACAGCCAGCGGCCATCATACGTCTTCAGATAAGGGCAGCGGCCACCATGCGTCTCCAGATAGGCGCAACATCACTATGCGCCACCAGTAAGGCGCAGCAGATATCATGCGCCTCCATCCAGGCGCATCCCATCATCTCTCCAGCAGCTCAGTTATGTGCATCCCTTCAGCCAAATTCTTCCAGCCAGGCTCACCTGGCCGAGCAGAGCCCAGTTATGTGTCGCTCTTCCAACCAGGCTCGCCCGATAAATGCTTCGACATAAAGCATTTAACCCTCTGGCTGGAACCAAGGAAGAGAAGAGCACCGCAAATGTTGTGGCCAGGGGAGGCTTCGAAAGAGCCTCCAAAGCCGAAGGAAGACCGTGATCGAAACCACGGCTAAAGGAGCAGCTTTCGACACGATCAAAGTGGGGAAACCCCACTTTGCAGGAAGAAAGAGCCTTACACCGCCATTCCGATCTACGGCTCTTCCGGAATAACGGAGACGAGGCTCGAGCATCCCTATCTTTGGATGCAACAGGCACCTTCCGCCTGCCTCAGAAGCCCTCGACTCCGTCTTTTGGATGTAACAGTCACCTTCAAGTGCATCAAAGACAACACAGCGTCTCATCTTCACCCTCGGGAGCACTTCGTCAGCAGAATGCACCCGTATGTTCAAGTTCATATTGGAAGTACGTGAGGGAATGAGAAGCAAATCTTCTCTCCATGCTACTATTTATAGGCCGGGCAGATCAAACCCACGCGCCAAGTGGATGGCCCTCCGAATTCCGTGCAATGAATTTACATTAAATGGATGAACCGGACGCCTCGAATTCAGCCAAACGGCTATTTATAGCACTCGAAGAGCGAGACAGCCGCATCATTAAAAGACATGTCCGATGCGCCAGCCAGACAGCGCATCACACGGACGCGCCCTTCGGCATCAGGCGCATCACACAGACGCGCCCTACAGTACTCGGTGCATTATAGAGGGTGCGCCCCCACACATCTCCATACCGAGTGGAACGCCAACCGACGCGCCTACTCAGCTGTCCATCGAACGTCACCAACATTAAATGCTGAACTGACAGAGTTGGCAGCACACCTCCCAAAGTCTGATCAGTTGACAGCTTTATTCAGAAAACGAAACGTCGGCAACGTCAGCATCATCATGACTTCCGACGGCTACTGCCACGTGGCCACCCGCATGCGCCTCTACGGCCATGCGTCCACACCCGCATGCGCCTCTACGGCCATGCGTCCACACCCGCATGCGCCTCTACGGCCATGCGTCCAAACCAGCATGCGCCTCAAAAGCCATGCGCCTCAGACCCTTCACTGATCCCTAAAGACAGAAGAAGAGTCTCCGGTTGAAGTTTTGCATGCGCCTCAAAAGCCATGCGCCCCAGACTGATCTCTGATCCCGAAAGACAGAAGGAAAGTCGCCTGCATGTGCCTCAAAAGCCATGCGCCCCAAATGGTTTGTAACTCCTAAAGGTTATGAGCCGCAGCCTCCTCCTGCGCCCAATCCAAGGCGCAGCCCACCAGATCACTCCTCTCCACCAAATCCGAGATCTTCGAACCATGAGTCGACGACACGTGTCTTTTGACTCAACTCATCCAAGATTTCAGCAACGGAAAGATCTTCTCCCTGCTACGTGCCGGCTCACAACAGCAGTATGAAGAGTTCTTCCCCTCGATCAGGGCGCAGCATCCATGCGCCTCCATCAGCAACCTCCACGTGGCGTTCCCACACCGGCGCATCCTACATGCGCGCATGAGCAGCCAGCCTGCAAAACTATAAATAGAAGGATCATCTCCTTCACACACACACAGAGACTCAGAACATAAGACTCACAGAGAATCCACAACAGAGAATCATCGGAGAGGCAGTTCTAGACACTCAACGTCTTCCTCCTCTCAGCAAGCTCCAGCACCCAGAGTAATCAACACCTTCAGAGAACCGATAACCGCCGTCAGCCGGTCAACGGAGTCAACGCATTACCACTCGCTCCATTGGCACTAAGTACCCAGCTTAAACAAAAGTGTACTCCTAGGACTACATCTAAGTCCTATATTGTATCACTGTTCTGTTTGTATTAAGATTTCAATCAAAACAATTTTAATGGCAAACAAGCTGGCGACTCTGCTGGGGACCTCTTTCTCCTCTACCGAGAAAGTCGTGTCACAGGCCGACGACGTGAAGGTGGGCTCCTCCCACAAGACGCTGGTAGTGCGCCTCAATCAACAGGCGTACGAGGAGTTCATTTCTGAAGGAAGTGCGAGTCCTTCGAAGCGGCTGTCGAAGTCGAAGAAGACCTGGGCAGTCTGGGTGCGCAAAGTCGACGCCTCGGGCACCACCGTTGAAGGGGATGCGCCCGTCCAGCCTTCCCTTCCTGCTGACGTCCTCAGCAGTCAAGGTGCGCCCGCTGATGCATCGCATCTCTCGGGGAAGCGTGCGGCTGACCACGTTCCCCAGCCATCTTCCTCTCAGGCGAGGAAGATACGTCGACGGAGCAGGGGCGCAGCCAATGCCCCGCGCATTACTTCTGATGCGCCACAACGAGCCTCTGTCTTCGACAGACTCACTCGCTGTAACGGCGAGGAGAATTTGGATGCTGAGTACTATGCGCCCCAGCGGGCTGGTACGAAGAAATCCAAGGCGGCACGAGCCACGCGTCACAAACGTGCTATGCCAGCAGCCGGCCAGAGGCACGCGCTTACAATCACGCGCGCTGCCGATGGCAAGCTGTACAAGGTTGACTCAAGTGCTCCCGCACCGACAACGAGTCGACCTTCAAAGTCCTCATCTCACTTGGGCGCATTCACTGCGTGCACAACCAAGCCGAGAGAGGCAAACTCAGTGGTCTTGAACTCCCGTGCCTCCTCTGGTTGTACGTTTGAGGTCCGTTCAAGTCACTTCAAATGCTGTGGTTCCCCCACTACTGATCGTGATGCCTGCTTGGTATTAGATCAGGGGGCGCAGCACTCACCCGACCACCCCGGCGCTTGGCCCTACCATGCGCCTGAGAGGGGTGTAAGGGTAGCACTCTCCTCCAACGACTTGTGCAACGTGATCACTCACAAGCGCTGGTCAGGAGAGTTGACCAACAAGCACGATGCGCCTCTCACGGGGCACACTTGTGCAGTGGTCACCATCAACTGCTGTTGCAAGACGGCAGTACCGCCAAAGCAGTCGGTCTTCCAACGGCTACAATCATCGACACCCCTCCGACATCGCCTTGGGACGAAGGTGTCAGCAGAAGAGGAACTAAAGATTGCGTCATGCAACGTGATCTCCAATTCCTCATCTGTCCGGAAGACGACTGCCAATTCCTCGTCTTCATCCAAAAGCCAGCCGAGGAAAACCAAGGCAGCTGTTACGACCTCTGGAGTGTTCGAAGGCACTCGGTCGAGGAAGAAGTCCTTGAAGGAAGCTGGGGGTAGCCAGACCCTTGTCGAGCCTCCTTCCGAAGACGAAGATGTCCAAAGCACAGCTGCGGCGGATCTTCATCAAGGTGAAGATGGCCTCCCTGAAGCCCCTCAAAATGACGATGTCCTCCAGGACACCGCCGGGGGTAGTGCTGAAAATGAAGAGGCCCTTCAAGACAGAGCTGAGGGCAGTCAGGCCCTTGCAGATGCGCCTGTCGAAGACGAACTCCAGAATGTGGCTGGGGGTGGCCAAACACCAGGAGAAGTAACTCCCCCACATGAGAGCGAGGCTGAGAGCGAAGCCCAACTAATCCATCCACTTCCGGCCGTGTCATGACAGTATACATGACCGGGGGTGATCTTGAGGCTGATGCGCCGCCACAGGACATTGTCCAGCGCATAGACTCGTTAGAGGGAGGACTCAAAACCCTCTCTGCCTCAATGCAAGCACTGACTCAAGCAGTGTTTGAGATGCGGTCGGCCTTGATCAGGACACCTTCAAATGGTCCCGACCCAGGAGCTAATGGAGAGTCGAGTGTGCCCCTCCAGCGGACACCCTCAGACACAGAAGCACCCCGGACATCGGAGCCCTCAAACGCTCCACTCCAGGTGGTACCTCCTTCCCCGGCTCCTAGCTCCACGGAGGACGTGGTCGAAATGATCAGAGATCTGCGGGAGCGCTTCGAGTCCAAGAACAGGCAGGAGGAGCGCCAGAAGATGGGCATTCCCCAGCCTTATCCCCTTGAATGGAACAAGGTGGTTTATCCCCGAAAGTATAAACCACAAACACTCACGCCGTATGACGGGAAGGACTCTCCACGACGGTACCTGACGTACTTCCAGTCGCAGACAGGGCATCTTCCGAAGGAGGACGCACTCCTCACCAGCATCTTTGTTGGGGCCCTGAAAGGGGTGGCGTATGACTGTTACTGCAGCCTCTCCGATAATTCCATATCGTCCTTCGACGACCTGACACGCCTCTTCCTCGACCGCTTCTACGACGGTGGGAAGGACATGACGATGGCGTCTCTCATTGAGATACGCCAGAAGGACAAGGAAACGGTTCGGGCATTCATCGAACGCTTCCGTCAGGCCTGCTTCAGGTTACCTCCAGGCATGCCAGAACATGCGCTTCTCTCTGCTTGCAGTATGAACATGCTGCCTGCAGTAAAGCTCTGGCTTAACTCTACTCCCCCTCCCGACTGGAGCTCCCTAATCATTGAAGCTGAAGCTGCAGAGAAGAAGGCGGCCAATGCACGTCTTCTGGGTGTTAGCTTCCCCGCCTTTGACGATAAGGGGAAAAAGTTCGCAACCAACAACTCCGGACGAGAAACAAAGGGGAAACAGGCATTGACTGTTAATGCCTCGAAGGGCGCATCTGCGCCTACTCAAAAGCCTCCACTGGCACCAAGACCCAAGGAGGTTTATTCATTCAATGATGACGACACCCTGCAACTCTTTGAGATACTGAAGCAGGGTGACAAGATCAAGCTTCCGGACCCGAAGCGGCCCGATGAAGTCGGGAAGGTGGACAACCCAAGGTACTGTCACTACCATCGGTTTGTCGGACACCCGACTAAGGACTGCTATGTCCTCAAAAATTACATCCAGCGCATGATCAATGCGGATGTAATCTCCGTCGATTACGAAGAGAAGACGGTGTCAGCTAATGTGGTGTCACTTCAGTTCGGCACCTTGCCACCGACTACCACACAAGATGGCGTCGTCCCCATCCCTAAGGCGACAATGGAGGTGGTGAATTTGCCACCCACCCGTGACAATGTGAGTGGACTTGTCCCACTCACCACATCTCGAGGAGAGGTCCTCTGGGTTCACCCCGACCTCGTCTCCGAGGTAACTCAACCGGAGGTACGCCCTACCTCCAAAGCAAAAGGCAAGAAGATCAAGTCTTGCCGCACGGTCTCTTCTTCAACGGAAGAGGCGCTTCCTGTGCAGACGCGTGCACAACAGAACTCCCAGCCTGGTGAAGCTGCCGCCGAAGTGGTGCCTCCTGGCACCATCCCTGAGGAGGGTCCATCCAAGCCCTCAGCAGCCAATAAACAAAAGCAAGTGGAGGCCCGTTTCGACAGACCTCTGCGGAAAGAAAATGCTTCGGGGGTAGCCAAGCCCCACAATTTTGACATTCTGGCACAACTGGCCAGTACTCCTGTACGCTTGTCTCTGTTCGAGCTCCTGCGTCTCTCCAAGGACTCCCGAGAAGCTCTCTGCGAAGCTCTGAAGGATGCCGAATCCTTTCTCAGTCAGGTCAAGCAACCTGAAGACCTACCAACTACTTGTGCACACTGTCATTGTGCGGATGAAGTTATCCCAAATATAACCTTCACCCAACAAGACATGCTGCTCAAGCATCACCGACATAACCGACCGTTGTATTACACAGGGTACATCGGTTCGGTAAAGGTGAGCAGGATTCAGATCGATCCGGGGTCTTCCCTAAGCATCATTCCAAAGGCGCTGCTATCAAAGCTGGGGATCCCAATGTACCGGCTAGCGCCCTCCAATACGACCATCAGCGGCTTCAACGCCAGCAAGAGCGAGCCACTGGGCAAGATCCGGCTGAAGTGTAACATCGGCAGCCTCAAAACTGAGGTGACTTGTTATGTGGTGGATGCCGAGGTCAACTACAACATCTTACTCGGACGACCATGGTTACATGAGTACATGGTGGTGCCCTCCACGCTCCACCAATGCATGAAATATGTATCCACCAACGGCGTCATCCGGACGGAGTTTGCAGATATCGATCCCTTCAAAGGGATTGAGGCCTACTTTACCGATTCCGACTTGTACAAGCCACTTGACGAGGAGGAAGCCAACGACGCCGATGATGAAGCAGAGACGGCAACAGAGCCGGACTTGGAGCCCGAAGCGACTCCTGACGCCCCCTTGAAAATCCGTCTGAAAGGGAGACCACCCCAGAAGGCGCCTCCAATGAGCATCAAGCTATCAGGAAAAGCGCCAGCTCGCGAAGCTCCCCTGAAGATACGCCTCAAGGGGAAGCCACCACAAACAGCGGCTCCCCTGGTGGTAAAATTACAAGGGAAGGCGCCACTCATCGAAGGCGCAACCGAGGCACCCCTCAAGGTGCGTCTTAAAGGCAAGCCGCCGCAGTCATCCAAGATGCCGGAGAGGGCTCACATAACCCTCTCAGACCCCAAAGTCAGAGCGGTGGAGGACTCTCCTGATCCGGCCCCAGTGCTTACAGACGAGGAGCTTGGCGAATATATCTCTGCTGATGTAGACGCACCCTCCTTCGACAATATAATCCCACGGGATAAAATCTCGTACTTTATCAATAATAGAGTATCTTTCAATTATTCTTGTCTTCCACACTGGAATGCCATGTATACATTAGACAACGCTCTACGGTCGTTGCAAACACAAGTAACGACCGTCTACCACAATCAAATAGTCCCGTCTCAAGGAGTCTTCATAGTCCCTCCACGAAGCCGAGACGAAGGCACCATCATCTCGGGCAAAATCGAGCGTCGTCGGAACCTCCCGTCAATCGAGCCCGAACCTGATACCGACAGAGTACAAGTCTATCGGTACACAGATGCAGCTAAGCACATCATCCAAAAGATGGGCTACGACCTGAAAAGCAATAAAGGCCTAAACTACGGCAAGGGTCGGCATCTCCCTGTCCGGCTTTCGATGCCCAATGGAAAGCCACAGGATTACTATAATCGGACTCGACGGGGGTTAGGCTATGTCACGCCGCCATCAACTCCAGAGAGTTCAGACGCAGAAGACATAGAACATTCCCACTCGTCGGAAGCATCGACGTGGGATTCCGATACCAGTATCGGATCAGTCTTCAGGAAAGTGCTGTCAGCTAACATGACATCGGCGCAACCTCAGAAAGATGAAGGCGAAGACCAACCGCCGGAACCCTTCGAAGAGGAACCCTGGGCTCAACGCCTAGGAGAACAATGGGAGTCTCGTTTTGAGTTACGAGAACCTCCCACCGAAGACGAAGTCGAGCAAATCGACCTCGGGGATGGGTCTTCTTCTAAACCCATCTTTATCAGCAAAAGCTTGGAAGGAGAAGACCGAGAATCTTTAGTCCAACTCGCTAAGGAGTATATCGACGTCTTCGCCTGGAGCTACGAAGACATGCCGGGTCTCGATCCACAGATCGCGATGCATAGGTTGAACATCTTACCAGATGCCAAACCTATCAAACAACAACAGCGACGCTTCCGCCCGGACATCATGAACGCCATCGATCAGGAGGTGGACAAACTCTTGACCAGTGGCTTCATCCGTGAGGAACAACACCCGGACTGGGTAGCCAACGTCGTCCCTGTCACCAAGAAGAACGGGAAGATACGAGTCTGTATCGACTTCAGGGATCTCAACTCTGCTTGCCCGAAGGATGAATTCCCGCTCCCAATCACCGATGTAATGATTGACAACACATGTGGCTTTGAACGCATGTCCTTCATGGACGGGTATTCAGGCTACAATCAAATCAAGATGTTCCCCGATGACGCAAAACACATGTCATTCAGGACTCCAAAGGGTGTTTTCTGCTACACAGTAATGCCCTTCGGCTTGAAGAACACCGGTGCAACGTACCAACGAGCCATGAGCACCATCTTCCGTCAACATCTTCGCAAGACAGTTGAGTGCTATGTTGACGACATCGCAGTCAAAAGCTGCCTCAAAAGAGATCACCTACAGGACCTAAAGACGGTCTTCGATCTTATGCGGGCACATCAACTCAAAATGAACCCCGCTAAATCCTTCCTGGGGGTTTCTAGCGGCAAATTCTTGGGCTTTGTCATCACGGCAAAAGGCATTCATGTCGATCCCGAGAAGACTAAAGCCATCCTTAATATGGACCCTCCGAAGAACCTTCGAGAACTTCGGGGCTTACAGGGACATTTGGCATACATCCGGAGGTTCATAGCAAACCTCTCCGGTAAATGTCAACCCTTTACTCAACTCATGAAGAGGGAAGTCTCTTATGTCTGGACAGAGGAGTGCCAAAAGGCTTTCGACGACATCAAGGCTTACTTAACAAGCCCGCCAGTCCTAGTGGCACCTGTCGTCGGCAAACCATTCCTCCTCTACGTCCGTGCCATGGATCATTCCCTCGGCGCTTTGCTGGCTCAAAACAGCGATGCAGGCTACGAGCAAGCAATCTACTACCTCAGTCGAACACTCATCGGGGCCGAACACCGGTACAACCCCGTTGAAAAGGAGTGCTTGGCTTTGGTGTTTGCCATTCAGAAGACTCGTCATTACGTCTCGGGCCAGACAATTCACGTCATCTTCCGAGTCAATCCGCTCAGAGTTCTCATGACGAAGCCAGGGTCATTAAACTCCCGGCTGGCTACATGGGCGATCCTACTAACACCATACAACATGGTGTTTGTCCCGCAGAAGGCAGTCAGTCAAGGGTCAAGCTCTGGCTAACTTTTTAGCTGCACACCCCATCCCAGAATCTTCAAAACTCTATGAAGACATCCCGGATGAAGTCCAAGAATCAAACGTCACTGAAGGAAGCCCCGTTTGGCGGATGTTCTTCGATGGCGCTTCAAGAACGGGCCCCAATGGCCTGATCATCGCAGGAGTGGGGGTAGTCTTAGTCTCCCCCGATCAGCTGGTCATCCAGCGCGCATACTCCCTTTCGAAGCCGTGCTCCAACAATGTTGCTGAGTACAATGCACTCGTCATGGGACTCCAGCTAGCACAACAGCTGGGGGTGGATCATCTGGAAGCCTACGGCGACTCGAAACTCGTCGTAAACCAGATTCGGGGGCAATACGAGGTTCGCCATGAAGATTTGATCCCTTACCATGAAGTTGCATTGAACATCATTTCAATCTTCACTGGGTTCTTCATCGAACATGTACCCCGCCTACAAAACTTGGAGGCTGACGCTCTAGCTGGCCTCGCAGCCTCATTGGCCGCGCCCCTTGGGACTCAACACTATGTCACGGTAACTGGCCGAGACTTGATTTGTCCCAGAAACAACCTATGTTTGTAAATGGCTCACGCCATGCCGACAAATACTGGGGTTAATGTCCGAGACTGGAGGTTCCCGTTCATCGACTTCGCTGTCTACGGAATCCTTCCAGAGGACCCGAAGGAAGCCGTCTCAGTCAGGAGATGCTCTCTTCGATTCTACTACGATACAGCCACTAAAACGCTGTACCGACGCTCCTTCGACGGGCTTCTCCTTCGATGCCTGTCTAACGAAGAAGCGGCCGAAGCTCTTCGAGAAGCTCATGACGGAACTTGCGGTGCTCACCAACCAGGGCCTAAGTTGCAAGATCGACTGCGACGTATGGGCTACTACTGGCCAACCAAGGTTGCCGACGCAGTGGAATATGCTAAGAAGTGCCATGCATGCCAACTTCATGCAGACTTCATACATACACCATCTGAACCTCTACATCCTACAGTCGCCTCCTGGCCATTCGAAGCCTGGGGCATGGACATTGTAGGGCCAATCACCCCTCCTTCATCGAGAGGACACCGCTTCATCCTGGCCATCACCGATTACTTCTCCAAATGGGCGAAAGCAGTCCCACTAGCAGAAGTAAAAAGCTCCAGGGTGGTCAGCTTTATCAAACACCATGTCATTTACCGTTTCGGGGTACCCCAGCGAATCATCCATGACAATGGTCCTCAGTTTATCAGCCATATTTTCAGCAGGTTCTGTGACAAGAATCGCATTCAAAATGTGGCCTCAACCGCCTACAATCTGGCAGCAAACGGATTGGCCGAGGCATTCAACAAAACTATCGTCAGGCTACTCAAAAAAGTCGTGTCATCCAACAAACGCGACTGGGACGAAAAGCTTGGCGAATGCCTTTGGGCCTACCGCACAACGGTACGGACCCCAACAGGCAACACTCCATTCTCCCTGGTCTACGGGAGCGAAGCAGTACTGCCTCTCGAGATACAGATACCTTCGCTCCGCGTGGCAATCACAAACGATCTCACAGAAGAAGACAATCAACGTCGTCGTCTGCGGGAATTGGAGGCACTTGACGAAAAGCGTCTCCTAGCTCAACAACGCAACGAACTTTACCAAGCCCGTATATCACAGGCTTTCAACAAGAAGGTCAAGCAAAGAACTTTCCAAGTTGGCGACCTGGTTTTAGCAGTCAGAAGGCCAATGGTGTTAACTCACAAGACACCAGGGAAGTTCGAGCCCAAATGGGAAGGACCCTTCATCATTGAGACGGTATACTCAAACGGTGCTTACCGGCTCGCCAAACCCAATGGGGACTTGTTCATGATGCCCATCAACGACAAGTTCCTAAAGAAGTACTACTCTTGACATCCTCCAAGACATGTATTTCCCCAAACAACCTCTTTTCATAAAATCAATCGCTTCCGGAACCCAGCTGTTCCGTGGCATCCTTCCGTAGAAAGATAACCACGTCCACATTACCTCTGAGTTGTCTCTCTACATCCTACAAAGCGGAACCTTACACTTCGTGAGCTTACGCTATCCTTCATGTTTACCACGTCCACATTACCTCTGAGTAAACATCCCGTACAAACAACTCCTACGTTGTCGTACATCAATCGCAGAACTTCCACGTCCACATTACCTCTGAGTTGTTTAGCGTATCCCCCAGGATCATTCCTACCACGTCCATAAACACCTCTGAGTAGGAAGATTCTATCATTTGAACCTAATGATTGCCATGTCCACATTACCTCTGAGCAAACATGTTGGTTCCTTTATACTTATTATCTGTACCTAAAAACCAAGGTGCGCAAAAGATAATAGGTCCACATAAATCATCAAGTTCATAAAATCAAAAATGAACACATCAAAGAGATAGTGTATTTCTTTATTTTTTTTAAAAAAAAAAGGAGTACAGAAATACGCTATTTCCCCAGCAAGAGTTGCAAAAAACACATAAAAAAGAAGAGAAGCTACAATCCCCGATCCTCCCCAGGGTGGGATGAGAGTTCTCTGACTCGACGTCTCAGGTCGGCAGTGCGAGTTTCCACAGTCGCCTGGACTCGCAGCTCGGCTTCTTGACGCATTAACCCGACAGCCTCAGCGGAAGTTTTACTCTCATACTTCTCATCAAGCTGTCGTCGCTGCTGAGCCAAAGCAAGGGTCCGCTGAGTAAGAGTCGTTTTCTCCTGCTTGAATGCCACGTGTTCAGCCAGGACACGCTCAGCCTCTAGTTGAAGTTGGGCCCGCTGGTTTTCAAGACGGCGCATCTGAGCATCAACCTCTGCGATGTTAGCATCCACCGCAGCCCGCTTCTCCGTCGTCTTCTTCATAGATTGAGACAGCTGCTCCGCCGCAGCCTCAGTCCCAGCCACTTCACGCTCCCAACTGCTCACCTCGGCTCGATGGGAAGCCTCGATCTCAGCCATCGACTTTCCTATCTCTGCATCTATCAAGACCGAGAGGTCATTTCGTTGGATGCGCTGCAGTTCCACGAGCCGCTCGTCCAGCTCCATCACCGAAACCTCCAGAATTTCGGCCATATGGTCATGGCCCTGGTGAATGCGGATCAGCTCGATACAAGGCATTGCCAAAGCTTTTGCTGCCGCAAAGCTCCCCTTGGCATCTACCACTGCAGATACACCTTTCTCCAGCATTTTGTACACTCCCTCGACGAGGAATTTCACATACCCGTCGGCTTCCGCCAGCACCTGCGGCGTCATAGCAGGAGTTGAGGGAGCTACTACAGTTTGCGGACCGGAGGAAGATCCTCCGACCTCGATCTGAGAGGTTTGAATCTCGGCAGCAATAGGCTCTTCATCAACAGGGCCCAGACTGCTAGCCCGAGGAGCCGAAGGAACAGAAGGAGCCGGCGCATGCGTCGTGATAGTACCCCAAGTAGAAGGAGCAACAGAGGGTTCCACACCCTTACCCTTCTCAAGCCCGGAGAAATCACCGACGTCAACGGCTACTTCTACCCCCGACATTCTATCAGCATCAGCCACCTCCTCCGGCAAAACGGGGAGGTCAACATTTATCTCCTGGCCAGCCCCAGGAGACAAGACCGGCAGAAGAGTCTTATTCTTCTCAAGTCCCTCTACAGGGACAGAATCTGTCGCTACCGCCTGATCGGTAGCCATCTCTATGTCCATGGTTGAAGCCAAGGAAGGATTCGGCAATGATTCAGCCGACCTCCCTTCATCATGACCAGGAGGGGAATCAACCCTCTCCTCTATCCCCACTGCTTCTGCTGCCCCCGCAACAGACTCCTGCAGCTCCGGAGCGGTGTCATCGGAAGATGATGAACTCCATTCCTCTTCATCACCAGGAAGCTGCGCACTTGCCAAACCTTCGATATGTGAAGCCTCCGCTGTGGCCTTCGCCACCTCGGAAGCTGCTGCACCCTCAGGTTCCCTCCTGACCGGAACCTCCACGATAACAGTATCCTCCGGATCTTCCTCCATGAGAGACATCATTGTCGGCGGGATACGCACTCCAGACGAGCTCGCCATCTCTTCTCGCCTACTCCCACCCGACTTTGGAGTACGAGGTTTTCTTTTTAGCGGCTCCTACAAAAGAAGATGGGATCTCGTAAGTGGCGAAACCAAAATCAGATTTAGTAGGATGTCCTTACCTCTTCGGACGCCGAATCCGATGACACCGTCGGTAACGATGCCTTCTTCTGCTTCTTCGACACAAGAGATTCAGCCCCTGTATCTGCACATCGTTTCGGTCGATCGCCCGAGGGTTCTGCTTGTGATGCGGAGGGGGCACTCCGTTGACCCACCCCTGACGGACGATACGGCCGAGCCTTCCCTGGCGTATCCCCAGTCGCTGCTAACTGGGTGCCTGCGATAAGGCTGGTCTCCCTGTCATATCCGGAGGGCGGGGCAACCATAACACAGTAAAATTTGGCGGCCGAGTAAAGAATGGGCGGCCGCGGATCGGGGACGGGCAACGTAAAATGAGCTCCGGTACATCCGGCATTATAGTAATGCCAAGCTCGTGCACCGTCCAACAAACTTCCAACATACCCCAAGGTATTACTGGGGTTATCCAACATCATCTGAGCATAACCAAATTGCCGCGCAAAACGGCTCGGCAAGTACGGTTCCAGGTAGCACTGATTCCGGTTCCGGTACACCAGATGGGACGGCCGGATATTTTGCAAACCAGCGGAATCCCCATTGAGGCAGAGTGGTAGTACCTTCGCCCAGGTCCCGTAAATCCTCGTTGGCCTCAAAACCCAAATAGATGGGACCAACTTTGGTGATCTCCCAACCCTGAAGACGGGATAAAACCTTTCTACAAACCGGGACACCAGTATGCGACCAGCTCCTCCGATGGAAACGACGAAGGAATGCATCTCCAGCCTTATAATCTCCTTCCGAGCCTGGGCTCATCACACTGGGATGATGCAGAATCAGCCATCCCATCAAATAGTGAAACGGTAGTTCGGCGCGCGGGAAGTTATTGTTTCGGCCTCTGTCATGAATTACATTTCCAGCAAACTCTCTCAAACCTCGCTGCAGGTTACATACCATTGCGGGGAGAAGAGCCAAACGCCGACCGAAAACCAGCTTCACGGCTGGCAGGATTAAGTTTCGGGTTACCCTCTCTACGGCACCGGATCCGCCCGCAAATACGCAATCCCGGAGCCATATCATCAGGTAGGATGCCAACACCGCCTTGGGTGACATCCGATAAGCAAGATGCCAGAAGCAGCTGTAGGAGCGTGCATCTGACTGCTGGTCCTCATTTCTTCGGGGATTTTTCTCCCCTAACCTGCTCATTTCGGACAACACTTCGCTACGAGAGAGCGCCGGTGGAGTGGAAAATTGTGAGGGATCCTCCTTGTCTTGTCTAAAGACATGATCTCTCCAAGCGGTCACATGAGGCTGCGTCCCGTTCCTATCCCGTCTCTGCATATAGTAATGATGACTCGCCACTTCCTTGAAGACGGCCGTCATCTCCTCAGCCCTGTCCCCCAGGATTTGAAGTTCCTCGTTGGTGGGAAAGTACTCTTCATAGGGTTCCGACCCCCAAGGGAGTTTTGACACCTCGTACATCTCATGAAGTGCGAACCCTAATTCCTCCACCGGGGTAAAGAAGGTCCCGGTATGGATATCAAACATCTCCAGGAGTGCGAGGAACATGTGCCTATTAAGGTCAACACCTGCCTGGGTAGCACGGATCGCGGCAGTCAACCCGATCTCTCGGAGCTCAGTCTGAAACCGTGACAAGATCCAGAGCGTCAGTTTATTCCATTTGGAGACGTAATGGCACCAACCCTCCACCCGAAACTCTCCTGTCGGGTAGGAACGTTCCATCAAAAACATACGATGTGTAAAAGTCGAAGCACTATAAGCAAACATATCAATGGGTACATCACTGAAGAGGCTCCCAGGACGTAAAGTCCGCCAAGTATAAGAAGACCCAGACCGTACAACGGTCAAAGCATCCCTTTGGTCGGAAGTAGAATCAATTTGGATGACACCAGTCATCGCTCCCCCCTGAGAAGGGGTAAGCTCCCAAGACATTCTCCTCTGGGAAACAAGGCGACAGAAGGACGTCAAAGGCCACTGACGTTCAAGTTGCTTAACAGTCATATGCACTCCATTCGCAGTAAAGAACCAGTCCTCCTTGACCTTCAGTACTGACGAATCAGTAGAAGTGAGACGGTCTCCAAACAGGAACTCAGGCTTCAGGAAGGTCACTTTATCAGATGTGGAGGGTTTAATGACTCCGCGCTCCATCATCCGTTTGAGGAACCAATACTGCTGTTCACGGATTAGGGTCATTCTCTCAGGAGGCTGATCCAGCATAAGAGCATCTTGAGCAGGGTTTATCTCTTCCTCGTTATGCTCTACTCCCATTTGGTTGAAGGCAGCCTCCAAGAAAACTTCACTCAAAGGCGGGATTGCCATCGACACTAGTAAAAAATCAGAAAAAAGTCAGAAGAGAACACACAAATGTGTCTAAAGGAGAAAACTGCGGCACATCACCAGGGTTTAAACCCATGCGCGTCAGCAGTATAGCCTCGGCGCATCATCAGGGTTCGAACCCATGCGCGTCAGCAGTATAGCCTCAGCGCATCACCAGGGTTTAAACCCATGCGCGTCGGCGGGCAAAGACCGCGGCACATCATTAAAGACTCAAGGCCTATGTGCGTTGGCGTACGGACAATGAGACTTACCAACCACCTCCGGCCGAACTTCGACAGGCCGACGAGGAACGATAGCCGCCGCAACTTCCGCGGGCTCCTTCGCTTTCTCCTTCCCCTTGCCGGCAGCGCCGCGAGGAGTCTTGGGAGCCATTCTCTCGAAGAAGGAGAAGTTAGGGTTTTGAAGAAGAAACTCTAAAGAACCAGAGGCACAGAGAAGAAGAACTCTTTCTCTCTCCGACTCTTACCTATTTATAGGGCATGGTCGCACGCGTGAACAGATGACGTGTGATCTCAGCCGTCGCCTCGGGTTCTGTGCAAGGATAGCAGCAAATAAAACCAAAAGATTATCATTAATCTTTTTGGTTACCGAGGCACCATCATCATTAACTGAGAAGAGCATGCGCCCGAACAAGCATGCGCCTAAAAATCATGCGTCCTGACCTCCATGCTTCTTATTTCAAAGTATTCCAAAACTTATTCAAAAGTTTTGAAAACTTTGAAGGGGGTCTTGTAGAAGCATGGAATTTCACAACCAGAAAGCCCATGCGCCAGACACTACATGCGCCAGAACTCAGACGAAGAACTTCACAGCAAAGTCAATAACTATAGACATTTGAAGAAGGACTTTTTATTTATATATAAAAGTCTATTACATGTCTAGAAAAGGCTGTACAAAGAAGAATTTCTACAAAAGAAAGAGCCTAAGTCTACAGCCAGCGGCCATCATACGCCTTCAGATAAGGGCAGCAGCCACCATGCATCTCCAGATAGGCGCAGCATCACTATGCGCCACCAGTAAGGCACAGCAGATATCATGCGCCTCCATCCAGGCGCATCCCATCATCTCTCCAGCAGCTCAGTTATGTGCATCCCTTCAGCCAAATTCTTCCAGCCAGGCTCACCTGGCCGAGCAGAGCCCAGTTATGTGCCGCTCTTCCAACCAGGCTCGCCCGATAAATGCTTCGACACAAAGCATTTAATCCTCTGGCTGGAACCAAGGAAGAGAAGAGCACCGCAAATACTGTGGCCAGGGGAGGCTTCGAAAGAGCCTCCAAAGCCGAAGGAAGACCGTGATCGAAACCACGGCTAAAGGAGCAGCTTTCGACACGATCAAAGTGGGGAAACCCCACTTTGCAGGAAGAAAGAGCCTTGTACCGCCATTCCGATCTACGGCTCTTCCGGAATAACGAAGACGAGGCTCGAGCATCCCTATCTTTGGATGCAACAGGCACCTTCTGCCTGCCTCAGAAGCCCTCGACTCCGTCTTTTGGATGTAACAGTTACCTTCAAGTGCATCAAAGACAACACAGCGTCTCATCTTCACCCTCGGGAGCACTTCGTCAACAGAATGCACGCGTATGTTCAAGTTCATATTGGAAGTACGTGAGGGAATGAGAAGCAAATCTTCTCTCCATGCCACTATTTATAGGCCGGGCAGATCAAACCCACGCGCCAAGTGGATGGCCCTCCGAATTCCGTGCAATGAATTTACATTAAATGGATGAACCGGACGTCTCGAATTCAGCCAAACGGCTATTTATAGCACTCGAAGAGCGAGACAGCCGCATCATTAAAAGACATGTCTGATACGCCAGCCAGACAGCGCATCACACGGACGCGCCCTTCGGCATCAGGCGCATCACACAGACGCGCCCTACAGTACTCGGCGCATTATAGAGGGTGCGCCCCCACACATCTCCATACCGAGTGGAACGCCAACCGACGCGCCCACTCAGCTGTCCATCGAACGTCACCAACATTAAATGCTGAACTGACAGAGTTGGCAGCACACCTCCCAAAGTCTGAACAGTTGACAGCTTTATTCAGAAAACGAAGCGTCGGCAACGTCAGCATCATCATGACTTCCGACGGCTACTGCCACGTGGCCACCCGCATGCGCCTCTACGGCCATGCGTCCACACCCGCATGCGCCTCTACGGCCATGCGTCCACACCCGCATGCGCCTCTACGGCCATGCGTCCAAACCAGCATGCGCCTCAAAAGCTATGCGCCTCAGACCCTTCACTGATCCCTAAAGACAGAAGAAGAGTCTCCGGTTGAAGTTTTGCATGCGCCTCAAAAGCCATGCGCCCCAGACTGATCTCTGATCCCGAAAGACAGAAGGAAAGTCGCCTGCATGCGCCTCAAAAGCCATGCGCCCCAAATGGTTTGTAACTCCTAAAGGTTATGAGCCGCAGCCTCCTCCTGTGCCCAATCCAAGGCGCAGCCCACCAGATCACTCCTCTCCACCAAATCCGAGATCTTCAAACCATGAGTCGACGACACGTGTCTTTTGACTCAACTCATCCAAGATTTCAGCAACGGAAAGATCTTCTCCCTGCTACGTGCCGGCTCACAACAGCAGTATGAAGAGTTCTCCCCCTCGATCAGGACGCAGCATCCATGCGCCTCCATCAGCAACCTCCACGTGGCGTTCCCACACCGGCGCATCCTACATGCGCGCATGAGCAGCCAGCCTGCAAAACTATAAATAGAAGGATCATCTCCTTCACACACACACAGAGACTCAGAACATAAGACTCACAGAGAATCCACAACAGAGAATCACCGGAGAGGCAGTTCTAGACACTCAACGTCTTCCTCCTCTCAGCAAGCTCCAGCACCCAGAGTAATCAACACCTTCAGAGAACCGATAACCGCCGTCAGTCGGTCAACGGAGTCAACGCATTACCACTCGCTCCATTGGCACTAAGGACCCAGCTTAAACAAAAGTGTACTCCTAGGACTACATCTAAGTCCAATATTGTATCACTGTTCTGTTTGTATTAAGATTTCAATCAAAACAATTTTAATGGCAAACATGGAGTAGCGCTCGCATAAGACAAGAACGTCAACGTTGTGGTTATCGACAAAGTAATTCCAAACATTCTAATTTTTATCCAAGCCAAGTTCGATCGTCATTCATTCAATTTAGAAAATCCTCGAGCCAAGTCTATCTTTTCCTCGACACATTTTAACATCTCGATTATAACATCCATCGAAACAATGACATTTGCACGACCGTCATTTGTCGAGTCAGAGTACCCCCGAGTTATCGCATATCGATCTTTGATACGCCTCAATACCATCGACGATATGCGTAACCTGACGATCTTCCTTTGCAACCAATTTCGAGTTGTGCATTGATGTTGTTTGTCCGAGTTGGATATTCCACAATTTCTTTTAATATTCAAGATCAAGTTCAACTGCTATTCCTCAAACTAGTTTCAAGATCGTTGTTGTTCAAACTCAAGTCACAATTCATTTGAATCAATCCCAAGTCATACGTGCGATCCTCTAAGTTTCCTCGATCAAGACCATTCACTTTCATTCATCGTTTCGAATCGTTTTCTAACATGCGTTGCCTATTCACAAGTTGTCTGAACGACATCTCATTCAGGACTTTCGAAGTCACGATCAACTAAGCGTGACACGTTCTAAGGCTTTGCGCGATCGCATCGCCTCGCCGACATACCCGTTCTATCCGTATATCTTGTAGTCTCGCTCGAACAATTTCTATGACGTCCATACACCACTCAGGGTTCGAGCCACTCGACTAGTCATTGACACTCATTTTTATTCTTCTTCCAAACCTATCACATACACTACTCGAATTCAAGCCATATAATCTAGTCCTCAATCATATTCGCGTCATGCGCTAAGACATCCTTCAGATTCGTTCGACGAATCTCTAGCGTAATCGCTCACGTCGCCTCGACGTACTAAGTCGTTCAGGCTAATCCTCAAAATCCAAGCCAATCTTTCGTGCACGCCTAAGCGTTAACTCGATAGCGTTCCTATCGATAGACACTCAAAGTGTATTTTCGTTCTCGATCGAGCGATACTCGATTTCGCTCGCAACCCGATTGCACCCAAAAATCGAGGTGCGCGACACGCGGGCTAAGTTGTGCCACATAACCATCTCGTGCGGACTATATTTGAGTTTGCACGCTCACTTGCTAGGTCGACGCAAGACTAGTCAGGCACGCACGCGACATGTTAACTTAGCATATGTTCTCTATCGAGTCAAGTTTAACATCGTTCGACATTGTTAGCGTAAAGTTATTCAAGCAAGCCTTGTGTTTGCTAACTTCTAGCATTTTAGTTTTCCTTTGACTCAAGTCTGTCGTGGTTTGGCACAAAGGCCTTCGCCTATCGATCCCGTTCAACCGAGTACTTGTACGAGCTTTTGAAAATATTAGACTTATTGTATGGAACATCCCAAGGCAGAATGAGAGAGAGAGCGCACACTTCTTTGGTAACCAACCGAGCTTTCAAAACTAAGAAAATCGAAATGAAGTCCAATGACGTAAAGCCGTGCTCTGATACCAATATGTCACGCCCCGCTCCCGTAGGAGCGATCGTCCTCGCTAGGGCGTGATGCCACACGGGCCTAGGTTGCGCCCGTGCAAGGCCAAGTCCAGAAACGGCCGATTTGAGCTAGGCCACAGAGTCGCACAGAGTGTCCCCATTGCAGCGAAAAGTAAATAAATACAAGTAGAAGCAAATTCAATCTCTTTATTGATATTCACGAAGGTTACAAGCGACGCTAGGCTGATATTACAAATCGCTCAAGCTCTCTCTCTGAAACATAAAAGGCGTGCCAAGTGGCTTACAAGATGGAATGATACATGGCGATGTTCTGATACATTATGTCCTGTATAGGGTGCTTCAGCTTCTGCAACGTCCCAAGGCCCCGGAGTTGGCTCCGCACCTTAACACGTTCGATGGAAGCTCCGTACCAGCCGGCGTCTCCTGCTTCCTGCAAGCAGACTGTGGGGTTATCAGTACATTGTTATGCACTGGTGGGGAGGCTAGCTCGCCCACAATGCCATCATTACCAAACACGTTGCATTTACTTTCGTGCACCGACTATCATTCATTGTCTTTCTAATCTTGCCTTAGGGTCAATTTCATGGCACATATCATGACCTATCTCGTGTTACTGATTTCAAGTGTCGTATAGAAAATGCATGCACGACTTACCCATACTTACCATCCGGCCTTCCCTGTCCAAAGTAAACCAAGTTAGTCAACAATATAACATGAAGTAACTTAACGTGATTCATGCAAACATTCAATGTTACGGGCGTGTCCATGTCTCGGGTTCTAGCACGTTGTAGGCATGTTCATTCACGTCGCAGGCATGTTCAGAGTGTTAGGTTTCGAGCATGTTCAGAAGGCACATTTCCAGCATATTCAGGGTGTTATATTTCAAGCATGTTCAGGCATGTTACATTTCGAGCATGTTCATGTTCAGGAGTGTTACTTTGCAAGCACGTTCAGGAGTGTTATAATTCGAGCATGTTCAGGAGACACTTCATTTAGTTAACTTAGACTACTTGTTTCAATGTAAGAACTTGCACGTGGATTGCCACCAGCATAGTCCACTTAATCTACATGCATGGGTCGCCGGCTTTACAAGCCATTTAGGACATTCCCCTGTGGTATTTCTCAACTTAGCGTAGGGTGATGGCTGGTACACTCCGTTAAGTCTCTTGAATATACCCTGCACTTACGTCTCTTGGTGCCCAAGCCCGCACCCAAGCAGCCCATAAGCCCCGTATTGATTCTGCCTAGGCCGGCCACGGTTTACCCCCCCCCCCCCCCAACGCCCGTGCCGCAGAATCCTTCCACTCGACGGCCACGGTTTACCCCCCCATCGCCCGTGTCGTTTGTCCACGACCATTTCGTATTAACTTGTCTTTTACTTAGCGGCTATCTCCGAGCCGTAGGCTAACCCTTAGCCATAATGCGTTAACGACCAGGTTGGCGTCCGTACAGCGCGGGTAGCGAGCCCCGTTGTACGTGCCCGTCACACCTGTCGCTAGCGTCTTCCATGTCTTATCTTTCATGTATTCTTTCTTTTATTTTATTCTTTCACTTGTTCGTATGTTCATAGAGTCATTCATGTGTTTGCTTATTCATTCTTTGATTCATTCATTCATGCATTATGCAACTCCCAGTGTGGGAGTCGCCTTGGCGACCCATCGGTCCCATAGCCTTCCAATGTTGCTAAACTCTACTCGGAGCGACTATGTTGATAGCCTTCCCGTTTTATTGTTGTAAACCATTCATTGTTTATAAGGGACATGAACGTGGGCTTGTGCCTTAGCACGAGCGTAGAGCGCGGTGCGAGCGTTTCTATAATTGTCGAGTTCTTTTCCATGTTCTAAACAAGCATGCAAGATGGGATTATTCCCTTAGCTAGGTGCGTTGAGTCATTTATTAGCATACAAGATGTTATCGCCTAGCGATTCTCGTGAATGTGTCCGTTTTGTTATGTGTCTAGGCTAAGCACAGACGGGTTCATCGGAGCCACCCACCTTAGCGATGTTCGCATCGGCCAAGCGATACTCCGAGCGCGCCTTTAATAGTCTAAGTCTGGATTCATCTTTTGACGGGCCAATGTAAGTCTTCCATCGATTCGCATCGATACTTCATCGGGTCGAAGCAACTCTTCGGGTCGACGGCTCGTTTGAGTCGTTGCACTTGCCGTTTGGATCGGCGTTCCGCTAGGGCGGAGCGGGTCGTTACATAATACACCACTCAAAATAAGTCTCGTCCTCGAGACTTCTTGAGTGCAGGTCATCCTATCATTCCTTAACTTGTGTCGTCGTGTTTCTTAGACAATTTCTTCGAACGGCTCTATCGTTCGATGGAATCGAACCATACTTGATATCTTTCTAAATTCCGTGTCGCACGCGTTTGGTCGATTTTATTGAATAGCCTTTCATCCCTTTTATAGTTGATTGTACTTATTCAATTCAAGTGTTTCTTCGTCTTGGTTGTTATTTCTCTGTGTCATGGGACGGAAATATTCACACGAGGCACATTGTAACTCGTCAAATACGGGGGTCGTAGGCTGAGGCAAACTCACTTTCGTTTATCTCGGTCATCGAGATGACCCGATTCGCTTTTCAAGCGTTCGTGTCCACGAAATCAGTATGATTTCTGCTTAGCGGGGTCGACCAAGTCTATGAAATTTTTGTCCGATTCAAGACTAAGTATTGCACTATCCTCGAGTATATCTTCTTATCAATGGTCCAATTCGTTATACCAACTTTTATTTGCACGATTTCGATTCCATATCATTCACTTATTTAGGGCCAATCTCGTTGTCGTTCACGCACACTCCGCTCACACGTTTTCTTTGATTCCGAGCCACGCTCGTACTAGTATCGATCCTTTACTTAACGCAATTTCAATGTACTGATAACCCCACAGTCTGCTTGCAGGAAGCAGGAGACGCCGGCTGGTGCGGAGCTTCCATCGAACGTGTTAAGGTGCGGAGCCAACTTCGGGGCCTTGGGACGTTGCAGAAGCTGAAGCACCCTATACAGGACATAATGTATCGGAACATCGCCATGTATCATTCCATCTTGTAAGCCACTTGGCACGCCTTTTATGTTTCAGAGAGAGAGCTTGAGCGATTTGTAATATCGGCCTAGCGCCGCTTGTAACCTTCGTGAATATCAATAAAGAGATTGAATTTGCTTCTACTTGTGTTTATTTACTTTCCGCTGCAATGGGGACACTCTGTGCGACTCTGTGGCCTAGCTCAAATCGGCCGTTTCTGGACTTGGCCTTGCACGGGCGCAACCTAGGCCCATGTGGCATCACGCCCTAGCGAGGACGATCGCTCCTACGGGAGCGGGGCGTGACACCAGTTCTTTCTGGTCGCATGGATTTCCAGCAACCCTGAGCTGCATGAACTCAACACTCGCGAGCCGCATAGACCGCAGTCTCCCAGCCGCACGGGTTGCTTCCCTTGACCGCATAGTCATTGCTCCCCGCAGCCGCATGGGTTGCTCCTCCCCGGCCGCATGTACCTGATTGGTCAGCCAGCCGCATAGACCCATCCCCCACCAGCCGCATGAGTACCCTTTCCGCTGACCGCATGTGTCTTGCCTTTTTCGGCCGCATGAGTCCAATTCATCCTAGTCGCATGAAACCTCCCTTTTCTGCTTGCCGCATGGGAGCTAGTCCCATTCCCAGCCGCATAGGTTCCTGCCTCTTCAGCCGCATGCACACCCGTTCTCCGCTAGCCGCATGTGCCCCTACCTCGTGAGCCGCATGAGCTTGGGACCCTGAGCCGATTGAACCCGACTCCCTCCCCAGCCGTATGAGATCACTTCTTGGCCGTATATGCCTTAGCCGCATGGCTCTCCTATAGTCCTGTGTATTGATATTTTATTAGATATTTTATGCCCATTTTATATCCTTACGCCTTTTTGTCATGGACTTGATAATCACGAATTTACTTGATATGTTTGGACATGATAATTTAGCCTGACATGATAGTGGTCCGTCGTGGCGCACTCCTGACTAGTACACTTGACATGATAACCTAACATGATATATCTGATAAGCTGTTACGACGGCTACCTGACATGACATGACCTGTATAATTAATCCTGGACACCGTGGGCGATTGTGCTTGTACAAATAATCCAGTCCTGTCTTGCATCATGTCTAGGAGGGGACTCCTGAGTACCACGGTCAGGAGTACCTACTGAAATGGACTAAGGTTAATGACTAGTATAATTCACTAGACATGAAGAGATGTTCTCCAGTTACAGGCGATCCCGTTATCCCGGCCGCAAATGTTTGGACTTGTAGCCTGCCGACGAGTAGGGCACATTTCCAGTCCACTGTTATGTGGGGCACCCACCATTGTCACTTAAATAATTGTACTCTATTGTCACTCTAATGTATTGAACTCTCTAAATTGTCACTATAATGTTCGCCTGGATAACCTGGATAGCTGCAGGGCCTGTGACTACTTGGAGCATCTCATTGCATCTTGTTAGTAACTAGGATTGTGATAACCCTAGTTAGTTAATATAGAAAGCCGTAGGCAATGATTGGCCGTGATTGATTGGATGGAGTCTAGTCCAGTATAGTATTGTCTAGAAGTGATTGATTGCAAGATTGTACCAGAATGATTGAATTATTGTCACTCCAGATTGTTACTATAATGATTGTTCTCTATTGTCACTCTAGCGTATTGTACTCTTCATTGTCACTTTTATCATTGTACTCTCTCCTTTTTACCTTAATGATTGTCACATTTAGCAATAAATGATCAGAGACTAAGTTCTGTTCAGGCAAAGGGTTACAATCTCGGTCCTTGTTTGGTTTAAGGATTGTAACCTGGCTCCCGGAATAGTATCTTCGTCTTCTCTTCATATATTGCCCAGCTATATTTTATGTAGCATGATTCTCCAGTTATCTTATGTCATGATGCTTTACTTAATCATTTCTTCTGATTGGGATAAGTGCATTGGTAGTGCACAAACCTCAATCTGCGTTATTTATTGTTGTTTTCTTACATGTTGAATCCTAATAATTTGTTGGCTTTAGTTCTTAAGTTAAGCCTCCTTTGTGGGACTTGCTCTTTCTGGGGTCTGACCCAGCTGGTTTTATATGGCAGATACCGGAGCAGCACCAAAGGATCTCCCTGCTTTTCAGCCCGATGGTCGTCACCAGGCGTAACCAGGGCATCGAATGGATTTCTTTTGTTCTCCCACTGTAATATTGTAAATTATTCTTTTGAGGCGTTTAGCCGACGAGCAAGTATTAGCTCGATTCTACTTACTTACTGTCTGCCTACGGACTGTAACATGATTGACAAGCCCCGGGGGTTGATCATGTATGACTGAACTCTTGCTAGTCCTCACATTTTGTAACGACTAGCTTCATGATCATTCCGAATATATAATGTATGGGCGCCTTACTATTGTGTATTTTGTGGTCTGATATCTTGTAACTATTATTAGTTGGTTGAGATTGAGACAATAGGCTATCTATGACCTTAAGAGACTGATGGATTGTAGTGAAACTCTCACATATCTAGACAGCCGTGACCGTATAGCGGTGTGGATTCCATTCCGTTATACGTAGCTGGCTATATCTGCCCCCGCTCTCCAGTATTCTGGTTCTGGGGCGTGACATCTGTGCACAGTGTAAAAACGTGGGTTCGTGTCCGATTTGGACACGAAAAAGAATCTAAATTGTGCTCAGTCAAGTGGGTACATGTTCTACTAGTCTAGGGCTACAAGAATATGTCATTTGTTTTGCAAAATAACAAAGTTCAATCCTTTGGGGCATTTCATCAAACAAGGTTTTATAACCTAGGATACGTGTCCGATACGGACACCAAACCAATCCTAGATTTTACCAAACTTGACCCACAGCTAGGGTATACCTATATGCATGCATTTATAAAGGAAAAACATAATATTAACCAGGTTTATAGGTATTTACCTATTGAGTGAAAACTCAAGATTTCAATGGAGGGGGGGGTGTGTCATCTTCACTTGTTGGTGTCCACAGCTATGTGTCCAGCTTGCTAGCCTCCCTTAGCACCCTCTAGGTTGTAGGAACCCAATGCAAAAGACTAGGATGAGTTTAGAGCTAATTTGACGAAGTTATGAAGGTTTGATGGAAATAGGAATTTTTCTAGGTTTTGAAACATGTAAATTTGTATGGAATGAATAGATGGGGTTATATAGGAAGGGGGCATGCTAGGGGGTGCCCTTGGTTGGTCATGGCAAGGGGGGTGTCCTCTTGCCTTCCTTCATGGTGAAGGCAAGGACTTCTAGGTAAAACAATGATATTTTGAGGGTTTTAAGGAAAATATCTAATATGTAAATATCCTAGATATTTTCCTACCTTGATTAATATGCAATATCCATCCTCTAGTCTCTAGGTTAGTGGCTAACCTCTAGATTAGGGTAAACTAGGTTAGGGACTCTCATGACAATAATTAAATAATAATAATTCACATAAATCCAATAATTCCAATAATTTCCTAGTAAATTACCAAAATACCCCTTAGGCTAAAAAGTCCTAACTTGATGTTCTAAACCTATGGCTAGGCTCATATGATCATGGTTAGTCTCTAGGTTAAGTAATATCTAAGGTTGCACTAGCAAAACATCAAAATCACAAGTCGTGGTTTTAAATAGTTTTAAAATAACTAAAAATTACCAAAAATCATAATATGGTTTAAATATCATTATTAAATAATTATAATTACAAAATTTCAAAATTACCCTCATTTTAGAAACTGGGTGCTACACCTTCTCCATCTGCTCGTAGAGAAATAGAGCGGAAAGGAAATAATCGGGAAATAAAGAAAATGGGATTGAAAGACAACCCGTCAACATATATCAAATTTTAAAAAAATTACCAAAATGACAGCTAAAAAAATTGCGCCAATTTTTTTAGGCATATATTAGTTGACGGTTATTACCGAACCGTCATTAAATAAAATGATGTTTCTTGACGGATCCTCTAAAACCGTGAACTATTATGCTGTAAGATTGCTAAATTAACATAAAATAAGACATTTCTTGACGTAAGGCTAAATCCGTCAAGATAAGCCATTTTCTTGACGGTTTTTCACGACCATCAACTTATAAACCGTCAAGAATCGTCATTTTTCTTGTAGTGCCGGTGGTGAAGGCTACGCCGGTGACAACCTTCGTTCTGCGGTGGAGTCTGTAACCGAGGGGAGCGGGGAGCGGGCTGAGGGGAGTGGGGGAGAGGGGAGAAGGAGAGCGGAAGCGGCGAGTTGGGGAGAAAGAGAGAGGATGAGGGTTTAGGCTTTTTCTTAAGTGCGGGAGAAGTACGGGAGAAGTGAGGTTTTGACTTAAATTTTGGTACTTTTTTTCATAACGCTCGTATCACTGAAAGACTATCAATAACGTTTATATTGGGCACCGTCATAGAATGGAGTCTTGCTGAACTTTGATGACGCTTCTTTATCAGCCGTCATGAAATTCACTTATCAAGTGTCATTAATAGGTCTTTTTGTTGTAGTGAACAACGTTTATGATAGCCATTGTCAAAAGAATAAACAACTATAACAAAAACGTTAAATCTCACAACAGTTTGTTTATAGTCGTTGCAAATTCAATGTACAATTTGAATTTTGTTTATACACAATAGGGATTTAAGCATTAGAATTACTCATATTAATTGGTTCCTTGTTCGCTAACATTTTTTTTAGATAATTAATATTTAACATCGATCCAAAAGCTTCAAAAGATGAAAATGATATAAGTACATATATATTATATATATATATGTATTGGTATATAAATGAGCCTGTAGCCTAGTGGTAGAGAGGAGGCATGTGATCCAGGAGGTTGGGAGTTCGAGCCCTATTGGAGGTAAAAAAAAAAGCACTTAGGCAACAGTTTATCAACCATCGTGCTTTGCTCAATATTTACAATGATTTGTTAATCGTTGCCAAATATATTATTGACAACACTATATAACCGCTACGCATTGACGTGAGTTCCGTTGCATAATACGTTATTTGTAAGCTCGAATTTACAATGGTTCCAATAACTGTTGCAGAATGATTTTGCAACGAATTATATTGTTTTTGCAATTGTTTTTGACCGTTGTAAGATATCATGATTTCTTGTAGTGGTGGACTTTGAACTTGTAGGCCGATCCTGGGAAATTTGACGATTTTGCTGAACGAGTATGTCACAACTAGTAAGTTGTCACCATCCTCATTGTTGGTATTATAGAAACATTGTCGAGTCAATTGATATCTGAACCCGATTGAGTCGATTAACAGTAGTAGCACGCATCTTCTGGGAGACCTCTACCATGTAAAGATAAAAGATCAGAAAATGCGAGTAGCTAGATGCCCACACGAGTTGGACCATAACATCCTTGTCAACAAAATCTCTGGCATAATTTCCATCTCTAATTATTTTGATCCATCTCAGAGTGTTCAATGATCATTAATTGTGACACATAAAATGAAATTGAGTACTAACAAGCTAATGGGATTACTAATATGTATACACGAGAAAAATAGTTGGGAGTATTTGGTTAAAAGATGAAAAATGATGTTGGACTCTAGATGTGAACTCAATGTTGGTGTTTTTACTTTCCTTTGGAAACTTTTAGTCCCATATTGAAAAGCCACCAACGTGTATATCTCAATATAATTTATGCTTGTGTTGGAGTGTACATATGGCGTAAGGCGGCTCATGTGGGTTGAATTTTATAGATGATTAAATTTAAACACAAAGAAAAAAAATTGTTTTGTCACTATCTTTGGGTTCTATAAGAACTAAGTCCCCAGACGATTAGCGACTCGGACGAAGGACGCAAAGTGGCACTTTGATGGCGTACTTTGCACTTCACCATCGTCGCATAACGCATATGCGGTCATGAGCATTAGCATCCATGTGCATATGCGTCCATGCGCTATGTAGCAAGGCGCATACGCGTGGATGCTTTCGGCGTAGGCGACGCTGTCAGCATGCAACACGGACGACACAAGCGCCGCTGTCAGCATGCAACAAGCTGCTGTGTCCGCACATGGTTCTGGATTTCGTGGAATTTGATATGCCTCCGCTTATGCGCGCATGGACATTCCTATGCGTGCATGGGTGCTAGCCAACGTAAATAAAGCTCCACTCTTCAGCATTTGAGAGAGTTGGAAGAGAGAGAAAATGAAAACCACAACATCCCAATCTAGAAAGTTCTTGCATGCGCCAGCAGCAGCAACGCCAAGTCTATGCACTCATGGAGGGATTTTTAGTTCATTTCAAGTTCCAAAGTTTTTCCAAAGGCGACGAAAAACGTTCCAGAGGTTCATACTTAAACTTGTTGGTCCCTGTGAGCAGCTCGCGTATAGGACAAATCTTGCTTTGAGTACCGGTGACTTGTTGACTACAGCAAGAAGTCTTTACTTGTGTTTTCTTATTGTTTCTTGTTCTTCTCATTGTAGCGTCTGCGAACGTAAAGAGAATAACACATTTTTACGTTGTTGTCGTATTTTGCATTTTTTGAAATCAGCTTGTAAACATTTCTTAGTGCTTCTTTTGAATTGGCTAGAATGTAGACTTTGTGTCTTGTAAGAAGACTTTACATCTCTCTCGTGATGTTGGCTAGAATGCAGATTTTGTATCTTACTGAAGACTCTACGTCTTTTTTGAATCTCTCCAATATTCTTTATATCTGTTTTAGGAACTAACACTCAAGTAGCAAGCCATAATGAAAGCATGCTTTCCATAGAACAAATATGTCAATCAAGGAAGGGAAGAGGTGTCGGTGTCGAGATAAGGTGTCAGGATCCTTATCTTAGCTAGACACGTATGCATGCATGCAGTGGACGGGAAGACGAAAGGAGACAAAAGGGAAAGTCCTAGCTAGACGCATGCTCTATCGGTGGGGTTCTCTCGTGCCGACTCTTTGATGATTAATTTGGTAGCTTCTCCAAAGCATATATTTTTTTATTTTTATTTTTTTCTTCTCCAAAGCATATATGTACTGGCTCAATTGTGCAACTGAAGGTAGCAAGTACTCTCAACTCTTGCTATATATATATATAAATAAAAAAAAAAAATATATATATATATATATATATATATATATATATATATATATATATATATATATATATATATGAGATGTAGATAAATAGTGAACAGAAAGACTAGGCCATAGGAAGGCCTACTTCTTTCCATAAAGTGGCATCAAAATCGGGGTCAGATTTTTGTCCTACAATCTTCCCGCAATTAAAAAAATTCTAAAGGAACTTAATTTTTAAAGCTAGTCATTAATAATCATTGGATTACATACACCTCCGTCGTCGATTTATTTATTTTAAAAATCTAAACAGAAAAACTCAAGGATCTAAATAGAAAAACTAATACCACGTGTCATCACTATATTGTAAGTTTCTATTTAAATTTCTGTAGTCGAACTGATTATAGGATGAATCTTTATTAGCGGCCCTTTAAGTACGCTTTCGTGCATATTGGTCCCCATTTAAGACTAAATTTCAAGTTACTTTTCAAGTAGAAACATAATCCAAGTAACGCATTTTATAAATGTTTGGTTGGAAACAAATGATATTGAAATAACTCGCCAAAATCTTCGATTTTGTAAGAATAATTCAAACTAGATATGTTGGGGATTAATTATCATTTTCATAAGAACACACAAATTTTCTGAAAAAAATATATCCAGTTTTGGGTTTGGCTTTGCGTTTGATGAATCTGGAAGGACATTCATCTGAGATTTATTAAAAAAAAAAAATTGATGTAGATTGGCTTGATTTTATCATGTAGTGACTATGTGGAATTCTGAATTAATGGGACTATAAATCACAACAAAGTTCCTCATGACATCAAATTTTGTGAGCAATTGCATGGGAAGGACTTTCTTCAATCACATGGTTCAAGCATCTTGATCACCTTCAAGCAAAAATCATGTCAAACCCTTAGCTAGCGGAAGAACCTTCTATTTTTCCTAAGGAATATGGTAGGATCGATAAATCCCAGCACATAAGTAGACTTTGTAGATCGAGCGGAGGACAAATTCTATATGGTTGGCGATTCCTACCTAGTGTTTACTGTTCGAACTTTGATGTCACATGACAAAATAATAGTAGTAACAAACGTGAAACACTCGATACGCTAAATTCACTGCCTTCAAAATTCTACAAGACACATATCAGAGCTGTTTATGACATTCTAAAGACCGTGTATAAATACTAAAAATAGTCTCTTTAACCCCTCTAGAAAAACTTTTTTTTTCTGACATTTTAAATACCATGTTAATATAATTTCTAAAAAATAGAAAAGTATAAATCTAAAAATAAAAATTCACATATTAATAATAATACCGTAATTAATAATATTGGGAACTACTAGTTTTCTGGCCCTGTGCATTTGCAGGGGATGCATAAGCTAAGAAACGGCTCTGACACGTATGAATTTTCCCACACTAGACCTATGAATACTAAAACCACATATTATCAGGTTAATTATCGAAGTTTACAATGACGTCAACATCAAGGACGGAACCAAAAATTCAAGTTGGGTTGAGCTAGGGTGGGCTTCTGCCCACTCCCACCACTAGTCAACATTATCCTTCAATTCAAGGTCAACTTCTAGTTCACTCTCAAATTTAGAGGCTCAATAACCATCTGATTTGATAATTATGAATGAGGAAAATTTCCAAGGTGCAAATTTACTAAACTCAAAGAGCAATCTATCTACTTATATTTCTTTTTCAACTTTGTCAAATAGCTAGGTTAATTCAACTAAAAGGTCAGAGTTTACTAGGTAAGACTGCTATTTTCTTACCCATTACTTTCAACTGTTAAAAAAGTTAAATATAAATTTATTATAAAAAACTGTCATTTCTAAGATTTGAACTTAAGCAATTAAGAAAAATGTCTTTCACCGTAACAACTTGGATTAGAATTAAATAGATCATAATAGATAGTTAAATATTTAGTTAGTATTTTTAAAATAATTAATTGAGTATTTAAGTAATTGTTTAGTTATTATTTAATTTATTTAAGTGAATAATAATATACATACGGTTTGAACGCATCAAATAGTAGAAGATGTCAGGATTCATGCTGCCAAATACGTACTTCACAAAACCACCTCGCAGTTAATCTTACCGATGCATTCTTTACAATCTCTATCTTGAATATAAACAACCTATAACAGTAACCAACCAAGATAGGAGAATCACTTGTGTGCTAAAAGATCGACAAAAGACTCAGAGAGGCCTTACTTTTCATTCGACAGTGCCAACTGTCAATGATGCGGAAACAGTTGAAAGTTTTCACACCTTCTGTGAGAGAACAGTACTTTTATCTGTACATATTTCTCTAACTGTTCATGGATCCAAGAAAGTTTTGTTAGTAGGCTTAACGTTTTGACAAACTCGTGTAAAAGTTAAAAGAAGCAGCATTGCTTACCGAAGAATTTAAACATGATGGAAACAAGAACGGTTCTGCCAAATTGCTAAAAAAAGGCTTGCAGTTGTGTACCTTGCTGGTATCTTTCAGCTCACGAAAAACTGGTAAAAATTCTCTACAACAAGTAAGCCATACACTGGGTTAGATCACTCCAATGGGATCCTTCCGCAGTCAGTAACTCAGTGCACCCCTAGTTCATAGGGGCTAAACCCTTCACATCCCTACATTATAAGGACTTATGACCTAGGAATTACATTACCTGTTCTCAGTGGCAATCAATGTTTTAAAAATCAAAATGATATTTTGCAAACCGCGGACGGGACCGCCAGCCGACGTGTCGGCCGGCCATTGCCCCCCTGCTATCTCGGATCTCACCCGGATCAGGGGGTCAATGGCCCGCCGACACGTGGGCCGGCGGTCACGCCAGCGGTTACAAACCGCGAGCAACTTAGCAGCTCCGTTTAAAAATAGGACTAATGATTGAACATATTATTTTTAGTATATGTTGGACTGGAATTCAATTGGGGTTAAAATAGATTTGGTTTGGTTTAGTTCAAATTAATAGATAATATATTCACATTTACTTCTTGGTTTGATTCTTAATATGTTTGGTTTGGTTTAATTTTACAATTATAAGAGCTCTCAAAATCAAACCAAGAACCAAATCTCACACGAAAGATTTTTTTGATTTTTTTTTTAAAAAAAAAAATCAGAATTGGCCGGTTCAATTTGAATCGGTTCTGCCGGTTCACCGATTAAACCCGGTTTCGGAAAAAAAAATTGACGGTTCTTTAAAAACCTCGATTCATGTCAGATCGGACCGATTTTTTTGGCAAAATCAGTCGACCGCCAGTCCGATTCGGTTCTGACAACACTGGTGTTAATCTCATTACTGTTGACCGAAAAATATCACGAAATGATATTAATCCACTTGAAGATCTTAACAAACCACAATCTCACACAAGCACCACCAAGATAGATCAACACGTAGTATATGTTCAATAACTATGTCACTTGGACAAATTTCAATTTAATTCGATATTACAAGACTGAATACAAATATGTTGAATCATTTGCTCCCAAGTTCAACCCCAAACAAATCTCATGAAAAAAAAAGATGCACAATAAAATTACTCACCAATTTTATGACGATCTCGATGAGCGAGGCAGACGACTCCTCGAACAGATATTTTTTCCAAAATATCTCTAAGAACGAGCCTACGAGCCAAGCAATGACTTTCTCGTAGATTTTTTTGGATTTTTCAACATTATCTGAATAAAATTTTATTAGCCTCCTTATCTAAAAGTTAAGAAATATGGGATAAATTTTGTTAAAATTAATCCAACATTAATCCCGGCTATCTAGATTAGATCTAACAGTCCAAAATTATGATGATTCCAACTCCATTCTAACAATATCCTGACTGTGTCCCTAGGCACTAGCCTAGTGACAGTACAGGGGGTCATCCAAGCACATGTCTTGGGTTCGAATTCCTTCTCGGACAGTTGGATGGCTTATATATATAGCCATGATCCGGCTTGGAGAAATGACACATCAAAAAAAAGAAACCTGACTGTCAACATGTATACCGTCAGACAGACGAAACTCTAGACGGTATACTGTCGGAGTTCCGCCATTGCTGTTTCGGCTCAGTTTTGAGCTCCGGTTCAACCGTCGAAACCCTATAGCCTGTATCGCAACTTCGCGCGCGACGCTTCAAGATACACCAAACTACTTCTAAACACCTCGAATCGACACTGAAATCTAACGATTACTCGGGATCGTTCATATCAGAAAATGGAAGGGATCTCCGACAACAATCTGCATCTCCGGCAGCGAGTCTAATAAAGAGAGGGACAGTAGTCGATTTCTCCGTCCCTCGGCCGCCCATTATCATAACCAACAATGGCCGAGAACGACTGTGGGGTTGGCTATGAATTTTAGTCCAACCGAAACCATAAACGTCTCACGCCAGTGGCACAACACAACGAAAATAACTAAAAGGATTGACATTTTTTTGAGATAAAGTTTAGCATGCTGCATGAGGAGATCCCAGCAAAATCAAGCATTGACATGTTACATGCAAACAAAACTTTACAAAATAAAGGAAGTTTATCTATACTACTATTAGTGTCGGGCACATGTGCAACTTATTTTAGATTTTAAAAATGCTATTTGGTTCCCAAAAAATTTGGATGATACCATCTTCCATGATGTGACAGATGACATGGTTGTTGACATGACAGCTGACATGGTCAAATTTAACAATAAAATTAATATTTAATTAAAATTAATAGTAAATTAATAAATTAACATGATAATTAATATTAAAATTAACCTTAACCTTAAAATTTATATTAACATTAACATTAATATTAATATTAACATTAACATTAACATTAACATTAATATTAATATTAACATTAACATTAAAAAAATTTGGGTAATTAATTTTTTAGGTTAAAATTTGCCATGCCAGCTGTTACGTCATCTGCCATGTCAGATGCCACATAATGGAAGATTGTATCACCCAAATATTTTGGGAGCCAAATAGCATAATTATTTAGATTTTAGAAATATTAATATCATGTTATGTAGCAAAGACAACTACCATTTTGAATGTAAATAATCAAATTCATAGATTATTGTATTTGATCTAATCCATACTTTCAAAATCTAATAAAATCTAATCTACCGCAATCTAAACATAATATATATACATATTGTTAAACCTAATTTATAATTTCGATTCTAATATCTATCTAATGATTTAATGTAAGCCAAATTTAATAATAATATAATTTTATAAAACTTAAGAATTCTGATATAATTAACTTTAATTTAGTTGCATAATCAAAATCCTATTTAATATAAATATAAATATTAATTTAATTTAAATTAATTTATTTTGATAAAATTTATTATAATTTAACTTAATCTATTAAAAATCTTATTTAAAATTTATTTTAATTCATAACTTAAATATAATTTAGTGCTCATGAATACAAATACCACAAAATAATTTAGAGATAGAATGATAGAGGACTTTATAGGATATTCTTTCGTTTTCGTTTTGCTACTACATGTCGCTCTTCTGTTTGCTAGCATAACACGTCGCTAATGTTGCATGTTGTTATTTTCCTTCTTTTCTTTCCTTCGTAAAGTAGAGGAGAAAGTGATGGATTATTTATTGAAAGATGTATATATTTAATAGAAAGAAAAATATAAATGTATATTTAAGATAAAGCCTACTTGCAGAAGCTTTGTTTTCTTTTAAGAAAATACTGCAGAACAAAAAGCAAGAAAAGATGGGCGTAAGGAGCTTATAAATTTAAATGTGCCGGATTGTAGAATTACCTTATTAAATCCATACATAAATATATATTTAGAATATATATAATCAAAATACTCCAGATATTTGGATTATATAATAATATAGATATAAATATAATAAGCAAAGTCTTCATTTATGAAAGTTTTTTTTATATCCTTACATATCTATACTAATTAAAATTATTCATCAACTTTGTAAGGCAATTAGAAATTATGTATAGAAAAAAAAAAACCAAATGGGTTGTCCTTTGATCTTCTCAAGTAGTCTTCCGTAATTATTTTTCTTTGCTCATTGCTTATTAAATTATTTTATGATTATAACATAGGCCGGCCCTGAGCAATTGGGGATCCGAGGCGAAACTTTCAAAATGGGCCCTCATACATAATGTAAAAAAAAAAAATATAAATAAAACAAAAATTTGTTATAGTCAAGATTTGAACCAAGGACCTATTAAGTATAAGTCTAGCATTGTAACCACTACACCACAATAATTTTTGTTAAAAATTACACATGATGCATATTAGTTCTAGTATAGATAGTTCCATGTTGGTGCCCCCTTTCCTCAGGGCGCCCTGGGCCGTCGTCCGGCCTGCCCTGGGCCAGGGCCGCCTCTGAATTAACTATAAAAATGCTAAATTTACAACCATTAGACTTACAATTCTCTTACAATCGCCTATGTATGTGACAGTTGGTAATTGAATATCTCTTTCTCTATACCTTCACATTCGCAGTTGTAAGTAGATTGGAAGGCAAATGGTTGTAATTGCTCTTATAATTAAGACTATATGCAGTAAAATATGTATTGATTCATCCATGCCTGCATATAGCTAGGAAGGGTTGGCAAAACAATGCACCTCTTATCTGGCGGTTTTGATGAAGTTGATATTGGACCAACCGGTGTAGCAAACTCAG
This sequence comes from Iris pallida, assembly GCA_029216955.1. Lineage (NCBI taxonomy): Eukaryota > Viridiplantae > Streptophyta > Magnoliopsida > Asparagales > Iridaceae > Iris > Iris pallida. The sequence continues at coordinate 3,075,472 of JANAVB010008399.1, forward strand.
TGCACGGTCGTCGTGCGACGGATCGGGGAATCGGCACCATTCGTCCACGGGTATAAGCGACAGGCCGACCACGCGGCCCGTCGTGCGGCGCTGCTGAGGGCGACGAGAAGACGTCCGCCGTAAACGATTGCAGGCTCGATCGTAAGGGCATCGGCGATCGTCGCCAATATGCGCGTCGTGCGCATAGAACGGACGGCTGGACGGAATCGGTAGTCGCAGTCGGCAGAAAATTAGTGGCCGTCTTACGGGCGGTCACCCTTAGTCGTCGAGGGCGTCTCTTCGGCTTCGTGGGCAAAGCGAGGTGTTGAGTAACTGCCGTCGAAAGATGGTGTGCTGCCGAACGGAGCTCTGGAGCGCGCGGAGTGCGCGGGGTGCGTGTGCACGACGATGATGACAAGACCAACGGACTACGTCCGCACTCCAAAAGTCGTTCCATACGACATGCCAAGAATCGTGTGCGTGGGACACACGATTATACTGAACCCGCACGCGTTGGAAAGAAAAAAAGAAAAAAAAAAAAAAAGCAAAAAAAAAAAAAAGAAGGAAAAAAAAAAAATATTGGACCAACCTGTGCTTAATCGGCCCAAATTTTTTTTCTTTTTGTTTGATGTCTTAGGAATAAATTTTATCTACACTATTCAATCAAATACTACGATAATAAATACATCAACCATTATTTTATAGAAATAAGACTAGTAAATACGCCAATATGGTGGGTGTCTTCGCTCCAACGCTGCTCAAGATCGGAAAATGAGGGGTATTTCAATTTTTATGGTTAATGGTGATATGATTGTCAGGTTGATCCCCATATGTTCGGTCCGAGCCTACTAATCTCTACTTAGGTTACGTATTCAAGTTTGGTCCAAATTCAAACCCTCTGAAATGCTAATCATGAAGATCTTATTAAGATTATGATAAAAAAAAAATTCGCAAAAATTTTTCACATATATTCCGCTCTATAAACTCTAACTTTAATTAACCAAGTTGTCCATGGTTACTCATTGAGAACTATATATAGACTATAATTTTCATCTGTTAAGATACGTACTCTTCTACCATAAAACTCTACCGATAGCGCGGTTGGGCCATTCCAAGATCGGGCTACTTTACGGGCCATTGGCTTTATCCAGCCTGTTATCAATCCTATTTTTTAATAATAATAATAATAATAATAATAGAAAACGAGTTATAAGTCAATGACTCATATGCATTACCATGTGGGAGAATAAGAGAAAATATTTTAAAATAAAAAATAATATTGTCATGTTGGATCATGTGTAATATTATTTTCTTTTATTGGCCCAATATGACACGACTTATTTTACATTAGGAGCCATTGTCTCATATAAAAAAGTTAGACAATTGATAAAGGCACTGCATAATTTGATCGGGGCTAGCCCATTTGTAAGTTTGTGTTATTTACAAGTTTTCCATTGAAAAAATTTATTAGGGCTAGCCCATTAGGTAGTATAAAAGTCAATTGTTTTATTTCTCTTCTCTTTCTCTTCTTCCTCTCAAATTTTCTTCTAATCTCAAATTTTCTTCTAAACCCTATATTGAGATTCCTCTTGTCCCTACAAAAATCTTTCTGTTTTGTAACCCTAGATTGAGATTCATCCCGCATGCTGTCACACGCGCGCGCGCGCGAAGAAAGATTGGAAGTCCTGATTGTATGTGGACTGCCCAGTTTCCTGGCAGTCCACATACATATGTGGACTACCAGGAAACTGGGCAGTCCATCACAGAACTTGCTGTGAGCATGGACTGTCCAGGAACTGGGCAGTCCACATACAAACAAGGACTGCCCAATTTTCTGGCAGTCCAACAAACTGAATGGACTGCCAGAAAACTGGGCAGTCCTAAGTCACAGCATGTGAAACAAAGGACTGCCCATTTTTCTGGCAGTCCTTACTGTATGTAGGACTATCCAATTTTCTGGCAGTCCTGAATACAGTAAGGACTGCCAGAAAAATGGGCAGTCCTTTGTTTCACATGTTGTGACTTAGGATTGCCCAGTTTTCTGGCAGTCCATTCAGTTTGTAGGACTGCCAGAAAATTAGGCAGTCCTGGTCGACGCACAGTTTTCTCGTTCCTGCATACTTGTGTTTAATTTAAATGGGTAATTTTCCACTCCGAATGTAGTTTAATTCAAATGGGCTACAGACAATTGAAATAAACAATATAATGGATGCTTGAATTTTTTAATTTAATTTCTAGGGTTTTGGAAACAAATAGAGAAAGAATTTGGGTGCCATCGATCTTCTTGAGAAGGAAATTTGGAAGAGAAGAGGAAGAAGAAGAGAACATTTCTAGGTGGAAGAAATTTCTAGGAATTTTAAATTATCTTCTTGCTTGGGGATGGAGAAATGGTGGAGGAGAAGAGGAAGAAGAAGAAGAGAGGAATTAGGGTTTAGGAAGAGAGAGAAAAAATTTTGCAAATGAGAGAAAAATTTTGGGTTTAGGGGAATTTTACTTTGGGACAGCCCAAAATCAAAAAAATGGGCTGTCCTGAGTAAAACAAAAAAAAAATTGGGCTAGCCCCAATCCGGACTAGCCCCGATCAAAAAAGGCAGTGCCTTTATCAATTGCCAAAAGTTACTGCCATGTTGAGCCGATAATTTTTTATTTTTAGAAAATAGGAAAAAAAAATTACCATTGGACTCATATAGGTCCAACATGACTCATATCCCTTTTTTTTATAATGATATGAGTCAAATGACTCATTCATGAGTCATTGACTCATATCCCATTTTTATTGTTAATAATATGGCTGAAACTGTTATTTTGCTCATGACTCCCTAAATTCAAAAGCTCACCAAAAAGTGAAGTATCCTATCATAAAAGTACTAGCAAGGAAAACAACTTATGTTGAGCCTCGCAGGCCTTAAGGCTGTTTGGTGCGCAGAAAAAAAAAATTTATGTCCAAAAAAAAATTTGGGATGGAAAAATAATTTCCATGTTTGGTTTGCCCTATTAAAATTTATTTCTAGGAATTAAGGATGCCGGGATAAATTGTTTACCCATGAAACATGAAAAACCTATTCCCTAGCAAATAGGTGGTTATATTTTCTTTTACCTGAAAATAAAGTCAACCAAAAAATTAACTTATTTACAATTTTGTCACTGAACATTTTTTTTAAAATCCCAATGCTTTCTCTCTCTTCTTTCTCACGTGAGACTCTCATCTCCCTCTTCTTCGTTCTCTCTCTCTCTCTCTCTCTCTCATATCATAGGTATGAATTTCTATTTATTCAATTATTTTGGTTTTTTTTGGGTCAATTTTCTGTTTATTTTTTGATGATGTTGTTTTGGTTGCTTGCTAAATTATATATTGCATTCAAATTTGAAAATTATTTTAGGGATTTGGTGATTAGGGTTTGATTTGAAATTTGGACAATTTTTTAGGAATTCGGGAGAGAAATTTTGGAGATTTGTTCATATGGTGTAAATTAGCAGCGCTCATGTGTAAAAAAAAAATTTCTTTCTCAGGATTTCATTAGCTTGTGACTTTGCTTCCTCTGAATCATGTGTTTGTGCTAAAAATATGAGCTGGGCAATGGGATGTCTATGGAGCTTCAATATATTAGATATGTTTAGTAACATGTAAAAGGCTTTGGATTTTCACTTTCAAATGAACTTTCTTCTGTTCTTTGTTCTATTTTAAAATGAACTGGATCAATTCATTAGCAATTTAATGCTTTCTATGTTTTGTGTATCTTTGAATATTGCTTGATAGTGACTATCATATATATCCGGGAATTAATTAGCAATTTATTTATAGTACCAAACACATGTATTATATATACCCGAAAATATTATATTATGTACCAAACGTGGTAATAAAGAATATTCGAAAATATGATGCCTTGGAATAATATTTCTTGGAATATAGAATTCCTGACTATTTAGTATTCCGCATACCAAACGCCCCCCTAAGGATCATGTACAACCGTGAGGCTTTCACAATTCTCAAGGATTTGGCTACACGATCCATCATTCTCATACTAACTAAATCATTATATAATCAGTTTATTACTGATGGACTAGAACAAGTTTGGTTCGTAGAATCAGGAACTTGGGAAAAAAAAGTTATTTATTTTCTGTAATTGGATGCGAAAGAAAATGAGCATAAAATCAAATTGATCCCAAAGAAAGAAAAATAGGATAAAAAATGGTTCACTTACTCACCCATAAATTCACTTTTCCACCTCTAATTATTCACTTTTTGTCACGCCCCGATTCCGTCGAATCGATAGTCGTCCCCGGGCATGATGTCGTGCAAACCTAATTTGCGATCGCATAAGGCATAGTCATAAGGTAATCCGAGACATGAGATCTAAGAGAATAAGCAGACAAATTGAATCACACATTAAGTAAAGGAAAACTTTGATATTTATTGATAATGAACATCATTTACAGAATCCAGTACAGGACTCATGCCGCGCGGGCTACAACATGACTCGATTATAAAAGAGTGCCGATGAGATAGCCGTTCCATACATTGCAACATATCCCTCAATATACAACGGAGTCTTCCAGTGACCTGGAATGGAGGGACGCTGAGCCATTTTTCTTACACGGTTGAGAGTCTTCAAAAGTGGAGTTACGGAGACAAATCTCCGACGTGCGGCCGAAGCTTCAAAACCACGAACGTCGTCGAGCTAGTTGGCGCGTCCTTCCTGATTCGCGGGACCTGCAAAGAGCGAGGATCAGTACGATCACATGTACTGGCGAATGGCTAATTAAAATCCAAGCTCTGCATTTGATTCAAGCAGTTTTGTAAACATGTTAGCTAGCTATTTCTGTGATCTTTCTAACCATCCTGATCGATTTGCATGTTAACATGTTTTGGGGCAAGCACATGAATTTGTAAACATTAAGCAACTATCATATTCATCCCGTGTCATGTGTGCATTAGTTAAGCAGTGAAAGGGTGTGAAGGCGACTGGCAATGTCAAGCCATCACAGACTATAGCTGGGTTAAACGCGACCCTTTCGCGGCGGGTAGAGAGTCCTGTGCGAAAGTTCCCGAATAACCCACGCCGATGTAAGGCTGGCACTTGCTATACTCATTCCTCCTGGGCCGAATCGGTCCCTTGGCCTAGGCAACCGTTCGAGGGAACTACACCTTGTCGACAAGTTGTCCAATGACCGTTTTGCAGAGTCTTGATATATGCTCTCTCTTTTCTAGAACCTTATCATTTCTCTTTTATGTGCAAAACTTAGCCTTTGTTTTGAACTTAGTCGATTTACTCACTTAGCCATATCGTTGCGATAAACGTTAATCGATTCATTCATTGTTTTGCATAGGCTAAGTAGAATTGCATAAGGAAGCATGTTTTCTATTTTCAATATCGACAATTTGATAGCAAGTGTTTCGTAAAAAATCGTGCAACTATTTTCTTGATTCTACACTATTTTGACAAGCATTCATTTACTTCATATTGATTTTGAAGTAGAGGGAAGAGGCAAAGGAGGTCAGCCACTCGCCTTAGACTTGCTTCAAGCGAGCGACTGGTTGGCTGCGTTGACGTCGCCTACGCGATCACCTACAATCGTATAAGCAACTAATTAGAACACTGTGTAATTCAAAGAATTTTGATATGAATGCAAAGCTCGAAAACGCAAGTCATGAAAACCCATAGGAAATATTCACAAAAAACGCATTCACGAAAACCAAAGCCAAAGCCAAATCAAGTGCGACATGAAAACCAGAGCAACGGGAGGTCTCTCCCGACTTAGCCGCAGAGCCAATCCTTGAGGCGCAACCCGCTGAATATGGGACTTGGTTCCGAAGATGCCATTCTATAACGTGAAATGGATCTTAATTCAACCGTTCCCGTTCGATCGACTCGGCCGATTCCGACCTATCGGTCCTGACCGAATCGATAGCGACAGTGTTCCTTTCTCGCGCACCCCGTGGACGAAAATGGGGCACGATATAGGGATGGGGCACTACACCATAACCAACTAATAAAAAGTTTCATCCTCGAAACTTAAGGATAGAACCTATCTCTACGAGAATAATGAAAGAAATTTCTCCTTCATTTCTGATTCAAGCTCCCATGTCGATTCTTCGACCGAATGGTTCCTCCAGAGGACGCGGACGAGAGGGATCGCTCAATTTCGCAGCAGCTTATCCTTGCGTTCTAAGATTTGAACTGGCTCTTCAACGCAGGATAAGTCAGAATTTAGCTGCAGCTGGCCAAAATCTACCACGTGGCTAGGATCGTGTACGTACTTCCGTAACTGAGAGATGTGGAAGACATTGTGTAAACCTTCTAGCGCCGACTGTAGGACAATTTTATAGGCCACTGGACAAACCGCTCGAGTATTTCGAATGGCCCAACGAATCTCGGACTCAACTTTCCCTTCGCGCCGAACCGAGTAACTCCTCGCATGGGCGACACTTCGAGAAATACGTGATCGCCGTCTTGAAACTCGAGGGGTCGACGATGAACGTCCGTATAGCTTTTCTGACGACTCTGCGCGGTCTTTAATCTTTCCCGAATGAGCCAAACTTTTGGCACCGTCTGCTCCACCAGTTCCGGGCCGAAAATCTGCCGCTCTCCGACTTCGTCCTAGCAAATGGGTGATCGGCACTTTCATCCGTACAAGGCTTCATACGGCACCATTTGAATGCTGGATTGATAGCTATTGTTGTATGCAAATTCAGCCAGAGGTAGATGAACATCCTAAATTGATTTGAAGTCAATTGCGCAGAGTCGTAGCATGTCTACGAGAATCTAATTGACGCGCTCTGTTTGGCCGTCGGTATGAGAATGGTAAGCTGAGCTGAACTGGAACTTGGTACCCAGAGCCGACTGAAGGCTACTCCAGAATTGCGACATAAACCGTGAATCCCGATCAGAAATGATGGATACTGGAACTCCGTGCAACCGTACTATCTCATCAAGATAAATCTGCGCCAGACGATCAACGCTCCAAGCAACTTTAATGGCAATGAAATGCGCTGACTTGGTTAGTCGATCGACGATGACCCAGACGGCATCATTTCTCCATGACGTCTTCGGCAGACCAACAATAAAGTCCATGCACATGTGCTGCCACTTCCATTCCGGAATCGCCAGATTCTGCATCATTCTGCCCGGTTTCTGGTGCTCGGCTTTTACCTGCTGACAGGCCATGCATTGCGACACAAAAATTGCCACATCTCTTTTTATCCTTTGCCACCAGAAATTTGTGCGAAGGTCCTTGTACATTTTTGTGCTACCGGGATGCAAGGTGTACTTCACATAGTGCGTCTCCGACAATATCTCCTTTCTAAGTTCTGAATCATTCAGAACGCATAGCCTACCCCTCAATCGAAGCATGCCGGTTTCGTCTTCCGTAAAGTCGGTCGCCCTACCCGTCGAAATTAGCTCTCGTATTTTCTTCAGGTACGGATCGTTCTTCTGAGCGGTCTTGATCTTTTCTTGCAGGCTCGGCTCTAACTGCAACTTTGCCAACTGCACATTCCTTAAACGGACTCAGAGTTCGATGCCCGTCTCTTCTAGGTCGCGTAGCAGTCTACGGTCGATGGATAGCGAGGCAATATACTTCTGACGCAGAGCGTCCGCCACAACATTTCCCTTTATCGGCGTATAGTCGATAGTCAAGTCGTAATCCTTGATCAGTTCAAGCCAATGTCTTTACCGCAAGTTCAGTTCCCTCTGCGTGAATAGATACTTGAGGCTCTTATGATCGGTATAGATCGTGCACGCCATGCCATAAAGATAGTGACGCCACAATTTCAACGTGAACACAATTGCCGCTAACTCCAGGTCATGAGTAGGATAGTTCTTCTCGTGCGGCTTTAGCTGTCGGGAAGCAAAAGATATCACCTTATTCCGCTGCATCAGCACATACCCCAAGCCCTGACCGGACGCGTCGTTGAATATCTGGAAACCCTCAGTCCCTTCTGGAAGTACGAGTATCGGGGCTGAGACGAGTCGTTGCTTTAACTCTTGGAATGAAGCTTCACAGTCGTCTAACCATTCAAATGCGACTCCTTTCTGGGTGAGGCAAGTCAGAGGCGATGCGATCTTCGCGAAGTCTTTCACGAAGCGTCGGTAGTATCCCGCTAAGCCAAAGAAATTTCGAATCTCACCGACGGACGTTGGCCGCTTCCAATCGACAACGGATTCAACTTTCTTTGGGTCGACTGCAATGCCTTCAGCTGAAATGATGTGTCCGAGGAATGCGATGATGCTTAGCCAGAATTCACATTTGCTCCGCTTCGCATATAACTGATTTTCTCGAAGGGTCTGAAGCACGGTCCGTAGATGCTTAGTGTGTTGCTGCCTATTCTTCGAGTAGACGAGTATATCTTCGATAAAGACTACTACGAACTTGTCGATGAATGGTCGGAACACCCGATTCATCAAATCCATAAAAATAGCAGAGGCGTTCGTTAGGCCGAACGGTATTACGTACCAGGAATTCGTAATGGCCGTATCGAGTACGAAAGGCAGACTTCGGCACATCGTCCGGCTTGATCTTGAGTTGATGGTAACCCAAGCGCAGATCAATTTTAGAGAACATCGTAGCTCCTTGCAGCTGATCAAACAGATCATTTATGCGGGGCAGGGGATATTTGTTCCAGACGGTGGCTTTATTCAGCCCGCGGTAATTGATACAAAGACGCAATGAGCCATCCTTTTTCTTGACGAACAGCACGGGCGCTCCCCATGGTGAGATGCTGGGTCGAATGAATCCATTGTCGAGCAACTCTTGCAACTGTACTTTGAGTTCTTTAATCTCTGTAGGGGCCATTCTGTATTGGGCTTTAGAGATCAGTCGGGTATCGGAGAATGTATCGATAGTGAACTCAATCTCTCGATCGGGCGGCAAGTCGGGCAGTTTGTCCGGGAACACATCTGGGAATTCTGCCACAACGTCGGTCTGACCCGCGTTTGTACCGTCATGTCGCATGTTTCGAACGAACGCTAGATAGCCTTCGCACCCGGAATGCAGCATCCGTCGAACAGATATTACGGAGATCACCATGCAGGTCGGCGACACCTCACCATACGAGTAACAGAATTCATGCACTCCAGGTATGCGGAATGTGACCCTCTTTTCAGCACAGTCTATGGTTGCATTCCACGGACCGAGCCAATCCATCCCCAGAATGATGTCGTAGTCCTTAATATCTAGAACTATCGCATCAAGACTGATCTTTTGACCACCTATAAAGATGATTCTGTCTCCGCAGACTAAATTTGTAAGTAGTAGCATGCCCGATGGTACGTTAACAGTAAGATAGAGGCCCAACGGTGTCAGAAAAAAATTGTGCTCGGCGGCGAAGTTCGCCGATATAAAACTATGCGTGGCACCTGAATCAAACAATACACGAGCAAGTTTACTATTGAATTGTAGTATACCTGTCACGACTGTATCAGATGCGAACGCTTCATCTCGAGTCATGGCATAGACGCGGCCCTGAGCATTGGGGCGACGGTCCTGGCCATTCTGTGGTACGGTCTGTGGAGCCCGAGGTGCTTGGCCTCTATTCTGTTGATGTTGTTGAGGGCGCTGGTTCGGCTTCTCCGGACAATTGCGTGCAATGTGATCCATTCGGCCTCACCCGAAGCATGCTCCGTTCTTTAATCGGCACTCATTGGCCATGTGCCCCTCTTTGTGGCAGAAATTACAGACTATTTGATCCTTCGTCTGGTAACTGTCTCCGTTGCCGCAATTTTGACGCTTGTGCGCGTTGTTGCCTCCCGCATTACTTTGGCGTTTGTTATTAAAGTGAACAGTGCCAGTAGCAGCAGGAGGATACTCGAACTCCAGACGGAGGGCATGGTTGAGTGCCTCGCCCATAGTTTTGTATTCAGGCACCGAAATGTGAGCACGGATAGTGGAACACAGGCCCACTTCGAATCGTCGAGCTCGACTTGCAGTAGTAGGAAGATAGGCTCCAGCAAATTTGGCTAGTTTGTTGAATTCAGCCGTATACTGTCGTACAGTCATATTTCCTTGCCTCAATTGCATAAATTCGTTTTCTTTTTCCTGCTGCACGGCTACAGAAAGATATTCAATCTCGAACGCATTTCTGAATGTGGACCATGAGATCGCCGCCGTCCCGTCTTCACGTCGAATTGCCCGCTTCTGCACGACCCACCAATCATGCGTGTTCATTCGAAGTAGAAGTTGAGCACACGCGACTTTCTTCGAGTCTTCGACACCCAGAAGCTCGAACTTGTCTTCCAGCTCCTCCAGCCAGTCGATCGCTACGGAGGGATCTTCTGTGCCGTTGAAGGAAGTGCGACATCTTTTTGTGAATTTTGACACGTCGAAGTTAGAACTTCTCTGTCACGACCCGCTCCCGAATAATCGGATACGAGTCGGACACGCCCAGCCTTTGTCGATGGACACGACGAAGTAAGCTGTACAATACTAAGGAAAACTCAAAGTCACAATGTAATGTAAACAAAACACAACTTTTATAACGTTCCCAGAAATCACCAATATCCATCAAGTCTTTAATACAAAATCAGCCGGAGACAAATCCGGTCAAATGAAATAAATATACAATAATGAATCTCTAAGATACAATCTCCAGAAAAATAAACTAAAAGAAAAGCTACAATATCCAAGCAATCACCAGCTCCATGTAATCTCCCACTCACCTGCAACGATCCTATCAGGAAAAGAGCAAAGTACAACCCCGACAAGAAGCACTAAACAATGTAAACTGAAATGCATGAGAAAGAATCACAAGATGAACTATGGTACAAGACAGGAATATAAAACTGTAGTACAGGAAAAACGATGAACTATAGTACCCGATCCAGAAACAATGAACTATGCTATCAGTGCAACATGCATTTGAAATAACTATCAGAGTATGTGACCGGCTGGATAAACAATGAACAGTGAACAGTGAACAATGGTACGGCTTAGAGTCCCACGTGCACGATGTGAGACCTAAGCTATTAGTCAATGCCTAGCTAAAATAGGATTGGTCACATATCTGTAGTATTTCCCCACCCCAATGTACAAGTAAGAACAATGAACGATGAACGGTGAACGATGAACGATGAACGATGAACAGCGAACAATGAACAATGAACAATCGTGTGTACAACGTGTCAATATGAGAACATGAAACAAGACAGAAATACAGAGTAAAGGAATCGAGTCGGTGTACTTGCCTCGGTTTGGTTGCACGAGAATAGTACTGCATGGTTGTAATGAATCACCTGTTATATTTTGTACAATTTTATTAGGGTTTTAATTAAAATGCATTAGCTAAACATATCCATAACTAGTTAACAATATTTAGAAAATATGTATTATAGTTTGATCAAAATATATCAGTGAAAATACTCTCTATGACATATATACATATAGAACATTCACTAGTTTAAATCAAAATAATATTTTAAACTATATCTAGCAAGAAATAATTTTAGAAAATAATAGAACACTTTGCTAGCAAAATAATCATAATATATTCTAGAAAATATACTACTAGTAGCTAACAGTAACTAATAAAATTGACTTAGGAATATATTATATTTTAACAATTATCAAACAATATTTTTATAACAAATGATACTAGCAATTATATGACATTTAGAATAATACTATAAATAAGGAAAAATATAAACAAGAGAAATATCATTACTCAATCTAACCCAAGCCCACAGGACAAAATCAAATTGATGCTGCTGCTGATTAAACCATGTTTATTGAACATAGTCCAGCCCAACAGCCCAATCCCTAACTTCCTGACCCAGCCCATATCCTCTGTTATCAACAATTAAAACCTAATTTTGTTTAATTAATACAGCCCAACACCTCAGCCCGACCTTACGGCCCAGAAACCCGGCCCAAACCCTATATTCTTACTGAAAAATAAATAAATAAACTCGAGCCCAGCACAGTGGCCCAAGAACCCGGCCCATACTGCTCAGATATAATCCCTAACCTTCTCTCTCCTCTCAGCCATTCACTCGATTCTTCTAGAACCCAGCCGAAGAGTCGAGAGAAAGAGCTGTCGTCTCGTCGTCTTCTCCGACGAGACTCCGTCTGCTCCGGCGAGAGACCCCCCCGTCTCCGTCTTCTTCTCCAGCCCGACTTCTTCCTCTTCACCATCTTCAACCTCCAGCCCAGAGAAACCCTAAAATTCTAGATCTGAACCCTAGGTTTTCTCCTTCCTCCTCCTTCCTACTTCTTCTGGAAAACCCTAGATTCTTGGCTTCCTTCTCCTGACTTCCCAAGTAAACCCTAACCCTAGGTTCATCCCCAGCCCGGCCTACTGCTCCTCCTTCCTCAGTCCGACCACAAAACCCTAGGTGAAACCTTAATTTCCTCCACAGCCTCTTCCATGGCCGCCTAGCCAAAACAACACTCAGCCTTCACTCTCAAACCCTAACCCCCAAATAACCCTATTCTACAGAGAACAACTAAGAGAAGGGGGTTCGAGAAGAGTGATGGGGAAAGCTCACCGACCGTGGTGGAGAAGTCGATCCTCGGTGGCTACGTCGAAGTCTCCTCAGCTCGGCCACTGATGGCGGTGGCGCTCCTCCGCGGCGGTGGCTCGACGAGTCCTCGGGGCTCGGTCGCACGGGACTCGAGATAACCACTCGAGTCTCGAAAGGTCGGCACGGTCTCCAAGGAACAGGCGGTACTGGAGTGGCGGTGGCACGAACTACGGAGCGGCTCACTGCTCGAGAAGTAGCGCAGCAGTCGAAATGGTGCTGGCTCCAAGGCGGCACTACAGTCGAGGCGACTGCAGTCGAGGCGACGGTGGCGCAGTCCTCGAGGCGGTGGTCGTCAGAAGCTCGGCGGTGCTCGGTGACGCTCCGGCGACGGCACGACGGCGCTCCGACGGGCTCGGCCTCCTCCAGAGAGGGGAGAGAAAGAGAGAGAGAGATGAGAGAGAGAAATTGTAGAGAGAGAGAGTGACGTATACTGTGCCTGTCAGAATCATTGGGAAATGTGTAATATTTATAATAAAATATTACTGTGTGCGTGAGTAGTATAATAGTAATAAACTGTAGATCTGAGGGTTAATTGCATAGTGGCAGAAATGTAATAATGTATAGATCTGGGGTGTTTGTATAGTGGCAATGCTGTAATTAGAAACAGATCTGAGGGTAAGGAACAACATTTAGTAACAGAATAACATGATTTCGAAATTCAATTTTTTTGATCCAAAATCCAAATTTTCAAATACTCCCTCCAAAAATCAAATCAGTTATCAGGAAAAGAAAATAATTTATTTATCAGAAACAGTTAAAAACTCTTCTTACTACTAGCTAACTGTCAACTAAAGATAGTTATACTTCTAATTACTAAATAGTAATTAATTACGAAAATACATTTGTCAAATAGAATCCATCTAGAAGTTAACTAATAGAAACCACTTTGCAACTATGATCAATTACACAAGCTTAATAGTAACATTTAGTAAAGAAAAAATAATAATAAACCATTTATCATAATTAACAGTTAATAACTAATTACAACTTAATCAATATTAATAACATTAACAATATTGCACTTCATCTAAAATACTAAAATTCATTAACAACCAAAATTTATTTTAATCAACTAATTTAATCGAAATTAGGTTTTTTGTAAGAAATAATATTTAAATTCAAGAAAAATTAGAAAAACCTTAAAATTTACCAAACATGATTTTGGGAGTTACATTCTCGGTGCCGCAGGTGAGAGCACGGGCGCCTCCAGTTCAGCTTCGTTGGATCGAACCGCTGGCTCGGTCACGACAGGCGTCATCATTGAATTATTGTTGCCCACAACCGATTGCACTATTTGTTGGAGTGTATTCAGCTGCTGCTGATGCAGCTTGAATTGAGCCTCGAACCGATTCTCGAACTGGACCTGACGAGCCTCTGTCTGCTGGCGATGGAGCTCATTTTGACGTTGCTGCATTTCAAGCATCTGCAGCATCCGTTGCATCGGGTCGCCGGAAGGTTCGGCTACGGTAGGCGTCATCCCCGTCGGGTTGACGGAATACTCGGGTCTGGAAGTACTCGAGCCGTTGGAAGCTTTCGTCTCGTCTTCTGCCCGAGCTCCCGCAACTGCAGGGAAAAGAAAAGGCAACTCTCGTCAGTTTCAGAAAATGTCCTGGGTTTAGCGTATGGAACAACTCATCTCATCGACATGAGCTCAACGGTTTGAGACTAGAAACTCGATACTGGAGGCCAAGGACGTAAAGCCGTGCTCTAATACCATTATGTCATGCCCCGATTTCGTCGAATCGATAGTCGTCCCCCGGGTGTGATGCCGTGTGAACCTAATTTGCGATCGCACAAGGCATAGTCATAAGGTAATCCGAGACACGAGATCTAAGAGAATAAGCAGACAAATTGAATCACACATTAAGTAAAGAAAAACTTTCATCTTTATTGATAATGAACATCATTTACAGACTCCAGTACAGGACTCATGCCGCACGGGCTACAATATTACTCGATTACAAAAGAGTGTCGATGAGATAGCCGTTCCAGACATTGCAACACATCCCTCAATATATGTCACGCCCCGCTCCCGTAGGAGAGATCATCCTCGCTAAGGTGTGATGCCGCACGAGCCTAGATTGCGCTCGTGTAAGGCAAGTTCCATAACGGTCGATTACAGCTGCTACGACGGGGTCGTCTCACAGAAGTCCCAAGCAGAGACATTGAATAATAGCAGCAAAAATTTGAAGTAAAACACAAGTTATTCAAAAGAAGCTCTTTATTGATATTAAAACAAAGGTTACAAAGGGCGCAAGGACAAGATTACAAGTCACTCAGGATCACTCTTCTCACATTACAAGTCACTCAGCTCTCTCTTATCTCTCAAATACAAGCCTTGAGCCAGAAGATGCTTCGGAAGGCGACGTCCATACATTATGTCCCGTATAAGTCTTGACTTCATGCGGCCACATGCTTCGAATCGACAAGAAACTCTGTGCCTCGATGCATCCAAGCGAGCTCCGCGCCACGAGCTTCTACCTGTGCCTGCACATGAAAACTATGTGGGTGTCAGTACTCAACTGTACTGGTGGAATGAGCTCCTCGCCCACCCATACAAAACCAACACGTTCATTTACTTTGTGCAACATAACCCTTTGTATTGTCTTTCTACTCTTATCTTAGGATCAGTTTTATGACCGATGTCTTGGCCTATTTTGTGTCTCTAGACTATTCCGTGCTTGCAACAACAACGTTAATCTATCAAGTCGTGTTAGCCTTTCGACATATAATCAGAGACGTAACTACGCGATAGTACCCAATTCCTTAGAACCGTGCTACAAATCCATCGTACCATGCCTCGCAACTCAATATGACTTAACCATATCGCCGCCTCGCGGCTCTTATTACTTTAATCACCAACTGACCCAATCAAGACTTGTGGGCTAAGTGTCACTCGACCGACTTTGCCTTGCGGTGTTCCCTAACTTAAACTCAAGGTGACTTCAAATCCAACTTATGCAACTTATATGCCGACAACTTAAGACTTAACGCTACATCTCGTGCCGAAGCACGTCGCCTACATTGAAACCAAATCTTAGGCCCAACATCGTGTTCTAACTGTACACGCACATTCAACTCAACTCAACCCAAAAGCACACATGCGGGTTGCCGCCATGCCGACTCATCTACATGAATTGGTCACTGACTCCCAGAGCTATCTTGGACTCCATAGCTAGTTAGGCGGCCGCACTTCCAGCGTGAGTAGCGACTTCGCTGAAAGTCCCTGCACTAACCTGTGCGGTCATCCAGCACTGCTAAACATGTCTCTATCGCAACGGTCCCGTGGGCCACCCGGGTCGTCGTTCTAGAGACAAACCCACCTTGTCGACAAGTTGTCCATGACCATGCAAGACTCGACTCAAACTGACGTCTCACACAATCATTCTACCTCTAGTGTTACCATCTCTTTCAGGGCCAAGTTCAATACTTCTCAAATCCGAGACCGCCTCGACGACCTATAGTCGCGAGCATTCTTCTTTCTTCTGAGATCGCCTCGACGACCTATAGTCGTGAGCATTCTTCTTTCTTGTCCTATCATTTCATTCACCTCAGAAACCACTATTTGAATCTCCTTTTTCTAAACTCAATGAATCAACCGTAACCCGTGCCTTAAAATACTAAGTTCGTGACATCGTGTCTTAAACCAACTTGAACTCTATGCGACACCACCACCCAAGTTATACTCTATATGACGAGCCTTGAAACCATAAGACTAAGTTGTTATACCCAGCCGTAGAACTCGTAGGACCGTGCTTGCTACTACTCCGATAGCCTAACACAACTTGCCTAACTTAACTTTGTAACAACTTGACGAGAACAGGCTGCATCAAGCTTCGCCTTGATGGAACGAGCCGTGCACGTGCCCGGCTTGAACAAACAAGTTATTTGGTTGCCTAGACTTATGCCACAAGCTGTGTAATGTAGCTTAACCAATGGGGAGGGCTAAAGCTATGCCAAGCCTTAGGCAATGGATCGTGTATGCTTTATCAAGCATTCATGTGGGCGGCGCCTATGACTTAGGCTACGTTCATATCTTCGCCTACTCAACCAACTTTTCTTCTTCCAAGCTACGGGACGAATGATCGAGTGTCATTTTCAAAGCACGCCATACACCAACTCTAAGCCGACCGTTGGACCTTTCCATATTCTAACTCAATTTGACTCGTCGGAATTATTCCCTTATCTATGTGAATTTGTCTCTTTTATTAGCAAGCCTACTTGTGCAAGTTGAAAATATGCAATTTATTATGTGAAGGCTAAGATGTGGCAAGTTCACCGAAACTACCCTACCTGAGCGAACGGTCGCCTTGACCGAGCGGGCCTCCGATTAGCTGTTACAAGGCTAAGTCTGAACACCGTTGGCGTTTCAATTCCTCCGATTGACTGAGCGGGACGGGGCACTACATCATACACCACCCAGAAAAAGTTTTGTCTTCAAAACTAACTGAGTACACTTATCGACTTATAACTTGATTCAATATTCAAGGACTCTCGCACACACTACTCCTATGCGTTTCTCAATTTCGAGCCACGCTCGTGCTACCATCCATCTTTTTCCTGAAACACAATTTCAAAATCTTCTACACTTTCCCGTTCCTCAAGTCTTACTTGATTCAACATATCACTTAATTGGATCGTGCACATATTCCAGGCGTCCCCAAAATACATGCATTTCAGCAAAGTCTCATGATAGAGAATCCGCCATCACCACTCGAGTCGGATCGTGCACATATTCGGGCATCCCTGATATACGTACATGTCAACCGAGCCTCATGAGTGGTGCCTCCATAATTCCTATCGCTCTGCACCCAGACGTCTTTCTAACCGCTAGGCTATGTCTTTAGGCTAAAGTCATTCGTCAGTATTGGAATCATAGTTCCCAAACAACAATATCAACACTGACCCCATCCTAAGGTCAAACCAAATTGATAGTACGGGGTTTTCTACCCAAGCTCACATCACTCCGATTTCTAAACATCGAGCATCGATTCCCTACACACATCCCAACATTCGTCGCACGGTGTCTGAGTCATTCAGCCCCGCTCCCGTAGGAGCGATCGTCTTTGCTAAGGCGTGATGCCGTACGAGCCTAGATTGCGCTCGTGCAAGGCGAGTTCCATAACGGTCGATTACAGCGGTTGCGACGGGGTCATCGTGCAGAAGTCCCAAGCAGAGACATTGAATAATAGCAGCAAAAATTTGAAGCAAAACACAAGTTATTCAAAAGAAGCTCTTTATTGATATTGAAACAAAGGTTACAAAGGGCGCAAGGCCAAGATTACAAGTCACTCAGGCTCACTCTTCTCATATTACAAGTCACTCAGCTTTCTCTCATCTCTCAAATACAAGTCTGGAGCCAGCGGATGCTTCGGAAGGCGACGTCCATACATTATGTCCCGTATAAGTCTTGACTTCATACGGCCACACGCTTCGAATCGCCAAGGAACTCTGTGCCTCGACGCATCCAAGCGAGCTCCACGCCACGGGCTTCTACCTGTGCCTGTACATGAAAACTATGTAGGTGTCAGTATTCAACTGTACTGGTGGAATGAGCTCATCGTCCACCCATACAAAACCAACACGTTCATTTACTTTGTACAACATAACCCTTTGTATTGTCTTTGTACTCTTGTCTTAAGATCAGTTTTATGGCTGACATATTGGCCTATTTTGTGTCTCTAGACCATCCCGTGCTTGCAATAACAACGTTAACCTATCAAGTCGTGTTTGCCCTTCGGCATATAATCAGAGACGCAACTACGCGATAGTACCCAATTCCTTGGAACCGTGCTACAAATCTATCGTACCGTGCCTCGCAACTCAATGTGACTTAACCATATCGCCGTCTCGCGGCTCTTATTACTTTAATCACCAACTGACCCAATCAAGACTTGTGGGCTAAGTGTCATTCGATCGACTTTGCCTTGCGGCGTTCCCTGACTTAAACTCAAGGTGACTTCAAATCCAACTTATGCAACTTATATGCCGACAACTTAAGACGTAATGCTATATCTCGTGCCGAAGCACGTCGCCTATGTTGAAATCAAATCTTAGGCCCAACGTCGTGTTCTAACTGTACACGTACATTCAACTCAACTCAATCCAAAGGCACACATGCGGGTTGCCGCTATGCCGACTCATCTACATGAATTGGTCACTGACTTCCAGAGCCATCTTGGACTCCATAGCTAGTTAGGCGGCCGTACTTCCAGCGTGAGTAGCGAGCTCCGCTGGAAGTCTCTGCACTAACCTGTGCGGTCATCCAGCACTACTTAACATGTCTCTATCGCAACGGTCCCGTGGGCCACCCGGGTCGCCGTTCGAGAGACAAACTCACCTTGTCGACAAGTTGTCCATGACCATGCAAGACTCAACTCAAACTGACGTCTCACACAGTCATTCTACCTCTAGTGTTACCATCTCTTTCAGGGCCAAGTTCAATACTTCTCAAATCTGAGACCGCCTCGACGACCTATAGTCGCGAGCATTCTTCTTTCTTCTGAGACCGCCTCGACGACCTATAGTCGCGAGCATTCTTCTTTCTTGTCCTATCATTTCATTCAACTCAGAAACAACTATTTGAATCCCCTTTTTCCAAACTCAATGAATCAATCGTAACCCGTGCCTTAAAATACTAAGTCCATGACATCGTGTCTTAAACCAACTTGAACTCTATGCGACACCACCACCCAAGTCATACTCTATATGATGGGCCTTGAAACCGTAAGACTAAGTTGTTATACCCAGCCGTAGAACTCGTAGGGCCGTGCTTGCTACTACTCCGATAGCCTAACACAACTTGCCTAACTTAACTTTGCAACAACTTGACGAGCAAAGGCTGCGTCAAGCTTCGCCTTGATGGAACGAGTCGTGCACGTGCCCGGCTTGAACAAACAAGTTATTTGGTTGCCTAGACTTATGCCATAAGCTGTGCAATGTAGCTTAACCAATAGGGAGGGCTAAGGTTATGCCAAGCCTTGGGCAATGGATCGTGCATGCTTTATCAAGCGTTCATGCGGGTGATGCCTATGACTTAGGCTACGTTCATATCTTCGTCTACTCAACCAACTTTCCTTCTCCCAAGCCACGGGACGAAGGATCAAGTGTCATTTTCAAAGCACGTCGAGCACCAACTCTAAGCCGACCGTTGAACCTTTCCATATTCTAACTCAATTCGACTCATCGAGATTATTCCCTTATCTATGTGAATTCGTCTCTTTTATTAGCAAGCCTACTTGTGCAAGTTGAAAACATGCAATTTATTATGTGAAGGCTAAGATGGGACAAGTTCACCGAAACTATCCCACCTGAGCGAGCGGTCGCCTCGACCGAGCGGGCCTCCGAGTAGCCGTTGCAAGGCTAAGTCCGAACGCCGTTGGCGTTTTGATTCCTCCGATTGACTGAACGGGACGGGGCACTATAATATACGTCACTCAAAAAAAGGGTGTGAAGGCCACTGGCAATGTCAAGCCATCACAGACTATAGCTGGGTTAGACGCGACCCTTTCGCGGCGGATAGCGAGCCCTGTGCGAAAGTTTCTGAATAACTTACGTCGATGTAAGGCTGGCGCTTGCTATACTCGTTCCTTCCGGGCCTAATCGATCCCTTGGCCTAGGCAACCGTTCGAGGAAACTACACCTTGTCGACAAGTTGCCCAATGACCGTTTCGTAGAGTCTTGAAATATGCTATCTCTTTTCTAGAACCTTATCATTTCTCTTTTATGTGAGAAAGTTAGCCTTTGTTTTGAACTTACTCGATTTACTCACTTAGCCATATCGTTGCGATAAACGTTAATCGATTCATTCATTATTTTGCATAGGCTAAGTAGAATTGCATAAGGAAGCATGTTTTCCATTTTCAATACCGGCAGTTTGATAACAAGTGTTTCGTGAAGAATCGTGCAACTATTTTCTTGATTCTACATTATTTTGACAAGCATTCATTTACTTCATATTGATTTTGAAGTAGACAGACGAGGCAAAAGAGGTCAGTCACTCGCCTTAGACTTGCTTCAACAGAGCGACTGGTTGGCTGCGCTGACGTCGCCTACGCGATCACCTGCAATCGCATAAGTAACTGATTAGAACACTGTGTAATTCAAGGAATTTCGATATGAATGCGAAGCTCGAAAACATGAAAACCCATCGGAAATATTCACGAAAAATGCATTCACGAAAACCAATGCCAAAGCCAAATCAAGTACGGCATGAAAACCAGAGCAACGGGAGGTCTCTCCCGACTCAGCCGCAGAGCCAACCCTTGAGGCGCAACCCGCTGAATATGGGACTTGGTTCCGAAGAAGCCATTTCATAACGTGGAATGGATCTTAATTCAACCATTCCAGTTCGATCGACTCGGCCGATTCAGACCTATCGGTCTCGACCGAATCGATAGCGACAGTGTTCCTTTCTCGCGCACCCCGTGGACGAAAACAGGGCACGATGTAGGGACGGGGCACTACACTTTTCCTCCTAGTTTTCTGGATCTTTTCAAACACTGGAATTTTTTTAATAAAAATTACAATTTTTCAAAGGAAAGAATCGAACAAAAAATTAACTTTCTTTTATTCCATTTCTGAGACATGACCCAGAGTAAACATATACGGCCTCGTTTGGTTCGCGGAATGGAAGAAAAATGAAATCAATTCCTTGTCATTTCCTTTCCTTTGGAAAATTTTGTTTCCTATCGATTTTTCTTTCCGATGTTTGGAAACGCCAAGGAATTTGGAAAGAAAAGTGATTACTTCAATGTGGGAAAGTGATTCCTTATTTAGATGGATGGAATCACTTTCTTCCCTAATTTTTCTTTCATTGGAAATCACTTTTCTTTCCTCCTCAATTCTTTTGGCACCCAAGCATAGAAAATTAATCACTTTACTTTTTCAATCCGGAGATTCCATGAATCAAACGAGGCCATAGGTTTATATCCTTTTAACAAATATTCAAATTCAATACAAAAATCCTCTTCAAGGTCCACTACCATGCCACTACTAAAATATTGGTATTTAGCGACGGACCAATCTGTCGCTAAATACGTATATTCCGTCGCTAAATTAGATTACCGACGGATAACTGGCATTGATAAACATAACGTCACTATAGAAAATACGTCGGTAATCCGTCGTTATAGCGACGGATTACCGACGGAACTACCGACGCAAATATAGCAACTGATTAGCAACAAATTTAAAACGTCGGCAATCACAGCGACATTAGCGACGGATTAGCGACATTTTCTAGTGAGCCAAAATATCTAATTTTCCAGAAGCTCAGCGACGAAAATTTTCGTCGCTGACTCGTCTGATACGATTTTGATATCAGACAGAAGCTCAGCGACTGATATTTCTGTCGCTAATCTGTCGTAACCTAAAAATATTTCCAGGATTCCGTCGCTAATCCGTCGCTGGTTAGTCGCTAGCCTACAAATTTTCAGTCTTACGTCGCTAATCTGTCGCTGGTTAGTCGCTAATCGTTTTATTTATACCACATTAAATTGTTCCAGCTTTGCTCAAACCTGGAAATACATACATAAACTCATTCCAAAAGTCAAATATGTCCAACAGTCATTCCAAAAGTCATACATAAACTCTATAACCCCAAATGTCACTACCACATTTCTAGTTTGAGGGTATTTTTGCCATTTTGGGGTTATTTGAATTTATTATAATTTATTTGAATTTATGAAAATTTTTAGAATTTATTTTGGAATTGTTTGAATGAGGGTTGACTAGGTTGACTTTGACTAGCACTGACCATGGTAGACTAACCTAGGAGCTAACCCTAGTTGAGTTTGGACTTGGTTAGGTCATGCCACCCTAGTTAGACTAGAGTTGACCCATGGTTTGGTCATTTGACTCAAGTTAGATTATTAAGTCATAAGCCATGACTTGTGGTTGAACCCTTAATCAATAACTTAGCCATAGAAGCCCAAAGCCCATTAACTAATGCCTAACCCTAACCCTAACCTCTAGTGGCCGGCCACATAACCCATATTGGGAATCCCCCCTATAAGTATTCTCCTCCATTTAGGGCTAGCCTCTTTAGGAAAGAACAAGTTTAGAAAGAGGTATTTTTCCAACTTCATAAATCCCTAGAAAATCTATTTTAACTCCTTTTTAATCCAAACAAATTGCAATAGGTTCTAATTGATGTTTTCTTGCTGTTGGAATCTGTTTATCTCAGTTTTCTATCAATTTGAAGGAGTTTGGTGGCTTTTGGGAATCCTCATTCAAGGAGCTTTTGTGTTGAAGAACACACATAGGTAATTTCCAATCCACCCATTAAAATTAGGTTTTAATTGCATGAATACCTAGCCCTAAGTGTCCTGGTCCTGCAGGAATAGGATTTGTGGATTTTTGTGTCCTGTACGTGTCTGTATCGGACACGTATCAGTGATGGCTGTAAGTGTTCGACGAAATGTCCCAATGGGCATTTTGATTCGTTTTTGTGGAAGTTTTTGAATAGGATATGTCATTTTGATGTGGCTTGTCTGTTTCTAGTGCTCTGAGTTTGAATCGAGGTCGTGTCGTGTCGTTTTGACACATGTGCACGCGCGGTTGGACACGCGCGTGCGGCCTGGGCGCATCCCCTGCTACTCGAGGCTTATGTAGGACACGACACGGGATCATCCGACACAAAACTTGGTGGACACGAGGGGGCATGCACTGACATCATGCCCCCAAAGTTTCATCGGGTCTCGTGTAGGGGTTAGGGAGATATCGGTCGTGCACGGGAATATCACTGTTCTGTGCACAGTTGTTTTGAGTCACCGATACGGCTTAATATATTGGACACGCGACACTGTGGACACATTGCAGGCTTTTGGACACGTGTATCTAGACCTAACCTAGGTGTGGACACGACCACGAGTCCTAGTTTCTGTCGTATCGTGTCCACGAGTGAGGTGAACACGTGCACGATACTGTGTTCTAATTTTGTGTCTGTATATGCACTGTTTGGGTTTTAAATTGTGTGGACACCTCGTGTCACATTGCAGTGGACACGAGACACACTCTGGGATACGAACACATGTTGGGTTTGCGTTACCAACCATTGATAGCTATTTTAGTTTGATTTTTAGTCATCAATTTCCAATTTCCCCCAAAACCCGATACATGTTATATTTTCAGTTTCCAGTTTTTCATTTTTGAGTTTTATCATTCATTTTGATTAATTTAAATGCTATTAATTACCTGTTTAAATCCCTAACTTTGTTCTCCTATTAGTCATCTATCTGTGTGTAAGTTTTTGGGATGATTTTGTGGAGTTTTGGTTTCGAAAATAGGGTTGAAAGAATTGGACTGTTTTACAAGACTGAAAACTGATTTGCTGAGTTTTCATGTTGTTAGAACTCAAATCTGAGTTCATAAGAACTTGAGATTACTGTGTGTTAATTATTGATTCCTTTTCCTTTCTTACTGAAATCTGAACTGAAATCCTTTTTCCATTAACTGAAATTCATTTTGATATATAAAACCTGAGATTTGATTGATGTTTTCCCTCTCTCATTGACACTCTCACACACACCATTACACACACACACAAATCATGATATATACACACACACCCTAGGTTTCCTGTCACACAGGGATAGTCCCCCTCTCTCACTCACAGTTCACTCACTCACACACTCACTTTCTCTATATCCTATTTTCCTATTGTAGATATATGTATATATATAATGTATATATAATGTAATGTGTACCTATGTATATAATATAAGTTGGCGTATTATATATGTATCTGGTATAGATACATGCATGGATGTATAGGTTATATTAGTATATATACAAGAATCATATATATGTAACTTGTGTGTACTAAATATATGTATTATACATATATATGTGTTATGTTTTAGATTGCATAAATATATCAAGAGTGTATTGTTTTAGATATAGATTTTGACTTGTGTATGTGTTAGGGTTGGCCTATAGGCCTGATACAGCCTATGGCATATATGTGTGTCTGCTTGACTAGTGAGCCGAGATTGGGCTTGTACAGCTTTGTTAGACCTAGAATAGACTTGCTAGACTAGTGTAGACTTGTTAGACCTAGTTTGACCATAGTTGATCTAGTTTGACTTCTAGGGTTGACTAGAGTTGACCAAGAGTTGACTTTGGCCTAGATTGACCTAGATTCATGTAGAATGCGTTGTAGTACTTCATTTTACCATTCTGGACTTGTTGTGACTTGTGCTGTTCTAAATAGGAGCCAAACACCACTCCTCGGACAGTACTTTCATATTGGACACTCAGATACCAGGCGAGTACATTCTCTGATCATTTCATATCCTGTTTAGAATTATTTTCCTGCTTTAAATTACTTTACTTGATACTGTCATGTTGGTCACACGGATTAGTACTATATGGATTCTTTCTTGAGATGTTATCCCCTTAGGGAGCATCGTATACTACATGTTCTGTGCGTTTCACTTACATGGCGTATCACTATGCTTCACGGTTCATTGATCACTTGTGACATGTACTCTCATTATCACAGAGTCTTCTTTGAATCATCCCATTTATGGGCATTCCCAGATCACCCATTTTTGGGCTATCCATGTATCACCCCTTGTGGGCCTTTGCATGGAATCATAACATAACCTGGCTGGATCCTTGTGTATTGATTGGGGGTACGGGGGAGTAGAAGTAGACATGTGAATAATTTCCAAGTAGTATCTCACCTGATCACCTCCTTAGTGTCTCATCAGAATCTCCTATGCCATTCATATGTTTATATTGTACTCTGACTCACTAGCCACAGATAGTTCTCTATTTACAGTATATATATTTTTATTACAGCTTTCTCTGTTTATATTCTGTATCTTCTTTCAGTTTCTGTATCTTACTTTACTGCATGATTATATTTTCTAACCTGCTATGAACTGTTGAGATGTATTGTGCTCGCTCATGTCCTGACTGGACCTGTTGAAAATATTACAGAGGACGAGGAGGAGGCCGGTGTGGATACCTATTACGGTGCTACCTTAGATGAGATATTGGACCTGGACCAGCAGCAGGTCCCACTAGCTGTGGATGACACACCCTTAGACTAGGATGTTTTCATTTACAGTATTCTATGGATTATTGTATATATTTGATACTGGGGATATGTATTTATCTTAGGCACTTAGACTCTTTGTTGTACTTGGGATTTCCTTTCTGTTCAGCAGTTTTATCTATCTATCTATCTGCTATCTTATCATCTGCCTTAGTTGTGATTGAGTTTACTTTCTGCTATGTCACCCCCATTCGGGGAGTATAAACTGTTTAGCTTATATTGTTAGATGTTATGACCTAGGACAGCGTTCTACCGCCGACACTGCGGCGTAGGCTGGACGTACCCACGTCTCGTGCCCTTACTCTAGGGTGCGGGTCGTGACACGTTTTTAGTGGTGGCCCATGCAGGTCTAGATTAGAAGTGTAGTGGTATTCGAACTAGAATATTATTACAGCCTGCAGTAGGATATAGGACATTAATTTTTAAGGTACTCAATCACATTAGGAAAAAAATTCTTTTATTGCCATCTAAATCCTTATTGTCAGCTGATCGTTTTGAATTTTAATTGTCCGCCTTTGTTATATCGCTTCTTTCTCGGAAATTGATACTCTTGTTTGGTCTATCTCAGGATGGTAGAGACTCGACAGCAGCGTACCATTCATGGAGATGCTATAGAGGGATCTGCTACCTCTCAACCAGTTCAGCAGAGACAGGAGACTGCAGCTCCTGCCACCTCTATTCGTATTGAGGCTCCAGCAGCAGCAGGGGGTATGCCTCCACTGGCTCGGAGGCAGGACCCAGTCATCGCAGAGGAGCCCTTCCAGCAGCAGCCACCTGCGGGGACAGTTGACGCCGTTCAGCTGTTAGCTTTCTTTCGACAGTACATCAGGGTCAGCAGACACAGAGCAGAGGCACACAGCAGAGCTCACACGAGGCATTGAGCTGGCAGTGACCGCAGTAGAGAGAGTCATTGCTCAGCCAGCGGCAGCCCCGCAGCCGCACCAGCCACGGGAGAAGGGCATCCAAGATTTCCAGAAGATGCACCCGAGAGACTTCCGAGGGACAGAGGGGATCTTGTATGCCGATGAGTGGATCGAGCATATGGAGGAGATTTTCAGATTGGCTAAGATCCCGACGAGGCTCCAGATAGAGGCAGCGGCCAGCATGATGCAGGATCTGGCCCGTACCTGGTACCAGACCGACCCGAGGGTTGGCACAGCAGGACAGACTTGGACAGTATTCAAGAAGCTGTTCAAAGCGAAGTTCTTTCCAAACGCAGCGCTGGGAGCCCTCGAGACCCAGTTCGAGGCCCTAGTCCAGGCGAGCCAGTCCGTGGAGGAGTACGCATGAGAGTTCTGCCGCCTGAGCAGATTTATGGAGGACTTGTCGGAGACGACGAAGGCCCGGAGGTTCCGGAAGGGCTTGGTAAAGGAGGTCAAGTCCTACACCAAGAACGTCCGCAGCGCTACATTTGAGGAGATCCTGGTGGACGTACTAGCTGCAGAGGATGATCTTGAGCTTAGGCTCAAGAGGGGGCGAGACTCCCAGGGAGGCAGCAGTAGTGGAGGACCGGCCAAGAGGCCGCACTTTCAGCAGCAGCACCACCAGCAGCAGAGGTTCCAGCTGCAGCAGTTTCAGCAGCCGAGGCACCAGCCAGTGCAGCATCAGCAGCAGAGGGTGCAGCAGCAGGCACCGAGGCAGCAGGCCACCACCTGTGCTTATTGCAAGAAGCCAGGGCACGGCTGGAACGAGTGTAGGAAGAGGCCGGGCAAGTGGCTGGTATGTGGCTCAGGAGACCATCACATGAGGGAGTGTCTCATAGCACGAGCAGCTCAGGGACGAGGAGCCAGAGCTCCAGCAGGCCAGCAGAGGGGACCAGCCCTGCCGACCCAGCAGCAGAGATTTGTTCAGCATCAGCAGCAGGCCAGGAGAGGCCAGCAGGGGCGAGCTTTCGCCATGGCAGCTGAGGACGCAGAGGTGGTAGGAGAGCTGATCGCAGGTTCGATTCTTCTCGACTCCAGTCCAGCTTTTGTATTATTCGATTTCGGTGCTTCGCATAGTTTCATATCAGTATCTTTTGCGATTAGACATGATATCATAGCTGAATTGTTGCCTAGGACTTACAAGATCACGACCGAGGGTGGCATTATCCTCGTACGTGATGTTTGTAAGGGTCGAAGAGTTGTTTTGGAAGGCTGCGAGTTGGAGGTGAGCCTGCTCGTAATGCCATTGTCGAACTACGATATAGTACTCGGCATGGATTGGTTGAGCAGGCACCACGCCAGCATTGATTGCAGAGGTGGTAGAGTTCTCTTCAGAGCGCCAGGGGAGCCAGAGTTTGAGTACTCCAGACGTCAGGCGGAGTAGAGCAGCGGAGTTTTCTGCGGAGTCTCGGTTGAGGAGCAGGCGATTCCACACCCCATGATAGCAGAGTATATGGATGTTTTCCCAGAGGAGTTGCCAGGATTGCCACCAGACAGAGACATAGAGTTCTCGATAGACTTGGTTCCAGGAGCGGAACCCATCTCTCAGCATGTCTATCGAGTGAACAACAGTGAGTTGGTGGAGCTGAAGAAGCAAGTGGATGAGCTGCAGGACAAGGGCTTCTGTGAAACCCGTAACTTTTAGTTAATTATTTGAATAATTTAAAATTAGCTAATTATTAATATAAATCATTTATTTAGGAAATGGTATTTTTAGAAAATTATTAAATTGCATGTTTGCTAAATTAATATTTTGCCAGATTATTATTATTATTATTATTATTATTATTATTATTATTATTATTATTATTATTTACAAAAATAATTATTATTGGATTTTTTGTTGTGATCCAAACCCGTTCCCATTCCCGAAACCCGATTCAGAATTAATTCCGAAATCGAGATCGGTTTCATATAAAAATCTAAAGTTAAATATTATATAAATCTATTATGGAATCTTTTCCTTTCCACTTATTAAAACCACTTACTGATATTAACTCTTTTCTCTCTCTAATTCGAATGGAATGAATTCCATTTCTCTGAGCTCACTATTGCTTTCATTAACTCATTTCTTTAACACATTCTTCATTAACTCTTTCTAATCTCTCTATTTACTCACTGAGGGTTGGACGACCCCTCCTTTCTTCTTCGTGGAACCGACGAGCCTCCTTGGCTTCGATTTCCTGCCGACCGAACCCCCTCGGTTTCCCCAACCGCCGGAGCCCTTCTTCTCCCATAACCCCATTCTTCTCCTATATAAAATCCTCTCTCAACCCCTTCTCTCCACCCCATCTCCATTCTTTCTTTTTCCCCAAAACTCCAAATCCCTAGCCTTCCCCCACCGATCCGGCGATCCCGACCCCTCTGACTGGCGCAGCACCCCGTGTCGCCCCTCCAGCGCTTCTCCGAGCCGATCCCGGCCCGGCGCCCCGGCCCAACCGTCGCCCGCCGCTTCCCGGCACCCCGATTCCTTTTGGCCGTGCGCGCAGCCTGTCCCGAGCGGCCCAGTCCCCGTGTGTGCCCTCCGGTGTGGTTCAATTCCGAGTTCCGGTTCTGTTTCTGCGGATTCGCGTAGTTTACGCAGTTGTACCCCGGTGAGGCGTGTTCCGAGTCCGAGGCAACCCTTCGGATTCCGTCGTTTGGGTAATTTCTATATAATCACAGTAGTTCGTCCCTTCCGTAGTGGTCTGTGATGATTTTGGCCCACGAATTCTCTTCGGGAATTTAGTTTTTGTTACGTTTTGGTTTCGGGATTTTCCCGAGAACTCTTCGGAAAGAGTTCTGTAGGTTCGGGTTTGAATTGTTGGCTTTGGAAATAGGTTCTGTGGTTTTCTTAGTTTTGTTGGCTTGGTTTGGATTTTTCCGAGAAATTTTCGGAAAAGTTTCTGTTGGTTGTTGTGATGTTTTCCGAGATGGTTTCGAGATTTCCGAATTCGTTTCGGGTTTTCCGAATTAAATTGGGAAATGTTTTGTGAATATTTTATGTATAAATATTAGGTTTTCCTGGTTTGGGATAATTGTTGGAATTTATGGAACATTTCCCAGTTTTGGGTTAACTCGAAAATAGAGGGAGTGATGCCGGATTTTTCTATAAAATTTAATTATATAATTTTAAAATGGTTTTTCGGAAAAGAATATTATTTTGGATTTTTGGGCGACGACCGTATTGGTCAATGAGCCCTGGCTAAGTGCAAACGAAACCGGTTTCTCCCGGACGTTGAGGCATTAGCCTATATGACGATTGGACCAATATCTGAGACTCACTAATAAATTTATTTTAATTATTAGTTTTATTTTGTACTAAGATTGTAGGATTTTTAGGGACTAACTAATATTTTCCTTCTTATTTTAATTCATATAAAATGGTCTGTAAAGGGCATAAGCCCATTTATTTTCTGTAAAATTTGTAATAATTAGTAATGTGGATATAATTTTCTGGCGGATGTGCGAAAGCATAAATTTAGGATTAATGATAATAATTATAATATTTTAGAAATTCATGTTATTCTCATTTAAAGAAAAATATATTTTTATAGATAATTATAAATACCAAGTTTTTTCGAATAAACTGATAAATACAAGTTTTTCCAAAATTAAATATAAATTGATGTTTCATAATTACAACGCACCGATAATCGCGTTTTGTTCGTGTTAACTAAATAAAGATTAAAATTGATTAGGAAAAAAACTTAGAGATTGCAACTAGCACTTTTAGTATGACAACTTTGGAAATCTAAGACCGACTTCTCGATTGTAGGATTTCGAGGATAAATCTGAAATTCAATCCCGGAGACATTCCAAACCAGTCATAACCAAGGCAAGTACATTTTGTATTAGTTTACAATTATTTATTAATCGTTTTAATGCAAGTTTAAACCACGATGCAACACGGAACTCTCTCTGAGAGCACTGACTGTAACTACTGTAACTACTGTAACTGTTTGGGGACTGGGGGAGTAGTGTAATGAGTATGACCACATCCAAAATAATAATTTAGAACTGTATTAGCTTACCCCTCATACACACGGGGATAAGCCATATCATTCACTGTACAACCCAAGCCGGTCATATTTATTGCCTATTCATATCACAATGTTTCAACTGCTGGAGAACTGTTTATTTCAAATTGTTTAAAAGTGCATGATTCTATTATTATTTCAATTTTCAAATTAGCATGAATTGTACTTTGCTCACTCCTGACTGGAGACCCAACATTTTTAGGTAACACTGATGAGGCTTTGTTCTGCGATATTTCCCGAGGTCCCAACTAGAGGACGATGATTTCGAGACTGATGAGCTGTTTGCCTAGAGTTTATCTTCATGATGTATGTAGAAAATGGACTTAAGTTGTATCTTTCATTTCATTGTAAAAGTTTTTAAATTCGGAATAATAAATTGTGGCAATTATTGTGTTGTTGATATTACCTGCAAATGGATACAGCTTACTGCTGCCGTCTCAACAACGGTGCAGGCTGGGCATGATCCGATTCGACCCAAGTAATTGGGATCGGGTCGTGACAGCTTCATCCGCTCGAGTTCGTCGCCATGGGGTGCACCAGTGTTGTTTGTGCCGAAGAAGGATGGGTCAGTACGGATGTGTTGACTATAGGGCACTCAACAACCTCACGATCAAGAACAAATACCCACTGCCGCGGATCGACGATCTTTTTGACCAGTTGAGCGGAGCTCGGGTATTGTCCAAGATTTATCTGAGGTCGGGATATCACCAGGTGAAGGTGAAGAGGGAGGATATTCCCAAGACCGCTTTCAGGACGCGGTACGGGCAGTTTGAGTTTTTGGTTATGCCGTTTGGGCTAACTAATGCACCAGCAGTGTTTTTGAACCTTATGAACAAGGTGTTCCACCAGTACCTGGATCAGTTTTTGGTGGTGTTCATTGACGACATCTTGGTCTATTCCAAGACTGAGGAGGAGCACGAGGAGCATCTGCGGATAGTGCTGGAGACTCTCAGGAGGGAGCAGCTTTATGGAAAACTCTCCAAGTATGAGTTTTTCTTGGACCGGGTAGACTTTTTGGGGCATGTGGTGACTGGAGATGGTATCTCAGTTGACCCCAAGAAGATTGTAGCAGTTGAGGCATAGGCAGCGCCGACTTCAGTCGCAGAGATCAGGAGTTTTCTGGGGCTGGCAGGATATTATCGAAGATTTGTGTAGGATTTCTCCAGGATTGCAGAGCCGTTGACTCGGTTGACCCGGAAGGATGCTGAGTATGTTTGGTCAGAGGAGTGTCAGGCATCTTTTGATGAGTTGAAGAAGCGGCTTACGACAGCTCCGATTCTGACATTGCCTTCAGGATCAGGTGGATTCACTATTTATAGTGACGCTTCAGGGAAGGGGCTGGGTTACGTCTTGCAGCAGCATGGGAAGGTGATTGCCTATGCTTCCAGGTAATTACGTCTCCATGAGAAGAACTACCCTACCCATGACCTGGAGCTGGCAGCGGTGATATTTGCTCTGAAGTTGTGGAAGCATTATCTGTATGGAGAGAGGGTGGAGATCTTCACAGATCACAAGAGCTTAAAGTATGTGTTCACTCAGAAGGAGTTGAACATGAGGCAGCGCAGATGGCTAGAGTTGATGAAGGACTTTGACATCCTACTTCAGTATCACCCAGGGAAGGCCAACGTGGTTGCCGATGCCTTGAGTAGGTATCCGACAGCCATGTGTTTGACTATGGATCGGCACTTGCTTACAGATCTGGAGAGCCTTGGGATTGAGGTGATCGTGCCCGGTGTACAGATACAGTTATGGGGGATGCAGATTCAATCGGACTTGGTGGAGAGGATCAAGGCGACCCAGTTTGAGGACGTTGCTCTACGGTGTCTCCGAGAGCAGGTTCGAGCAGGATTGCTGGACGGCAAGTTTTCTCTTGCAGAAGATGGTGCCTTGTGTCACGACCCGCACCCACTGTGAGGGTACGAGCACGTAACAATGCCCAGCCTACGCCGCAGTGTCGGCGGTAGAACGCTGTTCTAAGTCTCTAACTAACCATCAACTCATACAGTATATAATGTACTCATCATGATCAACTCCGAACGGAGGACAAGTATAAGATATGGTGTAACTCAATCACAGTCTAAGCACGATAAGATAACACAGAAATAAACTAAGAATTGAAGACAACAAAACTACTAATAAATAACAACAAACTCAAACAATCTCAAATACATCTCAAGTCTCAAATCTCTATATACAACTCCAGTTCTAAACAGGAAAACTAAAACAAAACAGACTAGCTAAACTCCCGATCACTCCTGAGTGTCGGGCCAAAGGTAGCTAAACCATCTCCTGGACAGTAATATGTAGGGCACGTGTCCTCAGGGCAGTCATCTGTAAAATTTTCAACAGGTCCAGTCAGGACAGGAACGAGTACAACTCATCAAGAAAACCCAAGTAAATGACAGGAAACTATAAAGCAGTTATAAACAGTTTTATTGATGAATATGGCAGTTTATATACAGGTGATGGTATAGAGAAACAGTAAGATACAAGGAAAGTAAAGTAACTAAACAAGAGAAGAATGATGGCAATGACGACTGTAAATAAATCTAGCTGAACTAAAGTAATCATAATGAGTCCAGGCAGTAAATGTAAAACAAGTGTAAACTGCTATAAATCCAGTACGGGATGAATCTAATACAAGATGAATCCAGTACCAGATGATTCTAGGTAGTGATCAAGAATCCAGGTGAGTCCAGCTAATCTAATAGTATGTTTTAAAATACCGAGATCGACATGTAAACGGCTGTGGGTAATCAGGCACACCTCTCACTGATCAGACGAGAGATGGCTATGCTTCCAGTAGATTCCAGTTGGAGATTCCAGATTTGGGATATGTCTACATGTCTTACTCAATATTTCCCCGCCCCGTAAACAAGTGAATCCAGAATTCGACACGAGAATCGAGATGAGTCCAGCCAAAATATAATGATTCCAGAAATAGATTCCAGAATGATTCCAGTAATTCCAGTAATAGAGGCCAGATAATATGGTGAGTGTGTCGCATACATGAATCCAGAAATATCCATACGTGTGGTATCAGAGAATCACATAAAACTAAATAGAACTGAAATACAGTAACTGGCAAATAAATGAGAGAACTATCAGAGAATGTACTCGCCTGATACTCTGAAAAGAGTAGTATAATGTCAGATGTCTGCACCGGAGTCACAATGTCCTAAATAGAACAGTACAGGTTATAATATGTTTAAAATGAGACAAAGATGGTTATGATGCAATCTACATGACTTCTAGGTCAATCTAGGTCAAAGTCAACTCTAAGTCAACTCTGGTCAACTGTCTAGGTCAAACTAGGTCCAAGTCAAACTTGGTCAATTGGTCACATCTAGACTAATGTTGACTTTTGGTCAACTCTAGTCAACTTGGACCATTGGGTCAAACTTGGCCAAAAGTCTAATATTGGTCAACTCTCTAGTCTATCTAGGTATTACCCTATACCACATCTATATATCTACCTCATAATGTATATGCTTACATCTCAACACTTATAATACACTATCCCTATATGTGAAAGGAAAACTCAACCCCCATAGCCTATGGCTAAGCCTAACCTTCACCCTTAGCCTACTCAAGCCCAACACTATGGCCCATTACTACTACCACCCTTAGCCTACTCAAGCCCAACACTATGGCCTACTATTCTACCTTATAAACTAATACAGCTCAACTTAATTACAGGAACATGTAGATAATAAAAACTTAGTATGCAACCATAACCTATAACAAGAACTTATAATTTCCTACACTATACTATCTACAACCAAACTTTCTCCTAACAACCTTGTACTAGCCTACTAACCAGTATCAACCCAAACAGAGCCACTACAACAGATACCAACCAACCCCTATAACATCTCTAATAGGCCACACAACATAGCCCTCCAAGTCTACCCCAACACCCTACCTGCCTACTGCTACCCTGGCTGCAATGTTGCTGCTGAAATGCAACCCAGGCCAAGCTAGGGCAATGCAACCCTGCTACTGGCCACTGCTCCTCCTACTGCTAATGCAGCTGCTACTCCCTGCCATTGCTGCAACCATGTTGCATTGCAATGAAACCAGGCCATGCCTACCTGCAAGTGCTTGCTGCTAGTGCAAAAGCACCAATCGAGCAGCAGGGAACCTAGCCTAAGGAAGACCCCTCTACCTGAGCCTACCCTCTCCACATGTTCTGACACCAACCCCCAAACTGAAACACAATTCACATGAACCCTACTTATATATACACATATATATGTAGCTATAGGCATACAATATATAATCTCAGGAATCACAAACACACTTCTCAGGAACATATAGGAATGAATTCTCAGTGTTGCGTGTGTGTGTGTCAATATACATTTAGTGTGTGATAGACAATGTCATGACAGGTTCAGAATTTCTCAGGAACATTCAGGATTATGTGTATGTGGGTGTACATGTCAAGGTGACAGTCCAATGTGATAGAAAAAAAATAGTAGGGTGTCAAGGCATGAGTGTCATGTAGATGGTAGTGTCAAGTGGTGTCCAAGTGTCCAGAGATGTGTGTGTGGGTAGAGTGGTATCAGATGACAGTTATGATATCAAATTAGTTTTTAAAAAGGGAAAAAACAAGGGACAGTTAGGTTAGTGTTTGCATATCAAACCAAGTTCGAACCATATCCTTTCCAACACTAATGAATCTAAAATAGGGTGTGAAATCAAAGCATACCAACAGTTTGAACAAGGTTAATTTCAGAAAATAAGAAAATGAACTGTAACAGTCCACTTGACAGTTCAATAAACAACCAAAACCTAATTTGAACTCCAAAAACCCATACAAATCAGTAAATAATCCCTGGATAGGTCTAATACACATGTGGGAAAACAATTTGGCAATTAAATATTACAAATCAGTTGAAAAAATGCAACCCAACTTAGAAAACTGAACATTGTACTGTCATCAGAAATAGGACAGTACATGACCTATCGAAATCTCATTCAAGGAGCAAAACTCGAATCCTACATGAAATACCCAACTAGCAGCATCAATTACACATGTAGGAATCAACTTAGTGATTCAAAACAACCTCTAAAACAGATTAAACAGGAAATAAATTCAGAAATTTCGAAACAAGAACATGGTATCAGTAATATGGGAAGAACCAATTTCGAGTACCAAAATCATGTTAAATCTATGGATGAAAGGTTGGTAAACTAAGAGTCAAGTGTGCATGTGTCAACCCAAGCCTTCGTGTCCAACCCAGTGGACACAGGCGTGTCCAAGACACTCGAATACCCCACGAGTGCAGTGTGCACTGGCTGCGTCGTCGAGCGGTGTCGAGCCCTTGTGCTCTCGACACAAAGCGACACGTGTCTCATGCTCGAGCACGTGGGTTCGCCCAGGGTAGAGGAACGTGTCCCATAGCCTGCAACGAGTCCATATTGTGTCGTGTCCAAGAAAACAGTGCGTATCAGACGAGTGTCTGTGCGTGTGTGCAACAGTGAGGAAATCAGTGCGGGTCGATTTTCTCCGTGCACACAAAACAAGGACCCACGAAATTTTGTAGGTGTCGTGTCAGACACCTGAGGAACGTGTCCACAAAATTTGGTGTCAAACCAATGCGTGTCGTGTCCGCAATCTGGGTCGAGCAGCAGGGCAGCCGTACGGACCTGTGCGCTGTGTCGTGCACGACTTGCGTGTCCATTTTGGACACGAAAACCAACCCGATTCGTGCTCAGTCATAAAAATATATAATCTACATATAAAGAGCTATCCAAATATATAATTTGTTTCGAAAAATAATAACATTTAATCCATAGAGGCATTTCATCGAACACCTAACATACAATACGACACGTGTCCGATACGGACACCAAACGGACACGAAATTCACCCAAATTTTAGGGACACCTAGGTGACTCCTAGATCTAGCCCTACATGCAAAGAAAACTGAAATTTAAAATAATTTAAAGGGTTTTACCTATTGGTGCAAATTGCATGGAAAAGCTCCAAATGGGGGGTGTCCTTCTTGATGGTCAAATGCTCCAAATTGATCCCAAACTGAAATGGCTCTCCACCAACAGTCCATAAACTCAATTTAGAACCCAATACAAAAGACTAGGATGAAAAAGGAGATCAAATAAATAAAATGGAATTTTTTGGAAGGGGGAAACTTACCTTTCTTTTCTCCAAGTGTAGGAATGATAAAAAGAGGCAAGCCCTAATGAACAAGTGTTTAAATAGGGTGGGGATCCCTATGTGGCGGCTCATAGGTTCATTAATTAGGGTTAGGGTTCACTAAATGGCCCATGGGCTTAAGTCATGATCAATTAAACCATTTAGGCATAAGCCATGACTTAAATTCACTAAACCAAATCCCCTCATTCTAAACTTATTCTCTAATGACTAAAATAGGTTAACTCAACCTGGACTAGGGTCACCATGGCTAGGGTTAGCTTCTAGGCTAGTCCACTAGGTCTCAACAAGTCAAAGTCAAACTAGAATTCACCAATTCAATAAATCACCAAATAATTCAAATAAGTCAAAATGACCAAAATACCCCTAGGCTAAAAATGATAATTAATCATGCTAATGACATGGTTAGGCTCTAGGTCATGCAGTCTCTCAGGTTTCACTAGCAGCACATCAAAATCACAAGTCATGACTTAAACCAGTTTTAAAATAGTTTAAAATTTATTAAAAATCACTAAAAATCATAATATGAATTAAATATCAATAATTATAATTATAATTACAAAATTTCAAAATTACCCTCATCTGAAAAACTGGGTGTTATACCTTGAGGCACGGTTCCAGGTTATGTGTGCCCAGCGGAGAGCTCAGAGAGCAGGTTTTGCAGAAGGCCCACAGATCTCAGTACTCTATACACCATGGTGCCAACAAGATGTATCGAGATCTGAGAGAGCATGTTTGGTGGTCCGGGATGAAGCGGGAGGGGCTCGCTTCGTAGCTAGGTGCTTGGTCTGTCAGCAGGTCAAGGCAGAGAGGCAGAGGCCCAGTGGATTATTACAGCCGCTGCCCATTCCCGAGTGGAAATGGGAGCATATCACTATAGACTTCGTATCATGATTGCCGCATACACCAGGAAGAAAAGACGCGATTTGGGTCATCGTTGACAGGTTGACCAAATCGGCCCACTTCTTGCCATTCAAGGTGGGTACGTCTACAGAGAGGCTGGCGGAGAAGTATATGCGGCAGATAGTCAGGATTCACGGGGTTTCGGTCAGCATCATCTCAGATCGGGATAGTCGCTTTACTTCCCATTTCTGGAGGAGTCTGCAGACTAGCTTGGGCACTCAGCTCAAGTTTAGTACGGCATACCACCTCCAGACGGACGGACAGTCGGAGAGGACTATTCAGACACTTGAGGATATGCTGCGGACGTGCGTCTTGGACTTTGGAGGTTCCTGGGAGGATCATCTTCATTTGGTGGAGTTTGCTTACAACAACAGTTTCCAGGCCAGCATTGAGATGTCACCTTTCGAGGCTCTGTACGGGCGTAGGTGTCGTACACCCTTATCTTGGGATGATGTTGGTGAGCGAGCTTTACTAGAGCCAGAGATGGTTGTTGACGCAGCCGAGAAGGAGAAGCTCATCAGGGACAGACTTCGCATGGCACAGGACAGACATCGGCACTGGGCCGATAGCCACCGGAGGCCCTTGGAGTTTGAGGTACAGATTAGAGTAGGATTAGATTTAG
Source organism: Iris pallida (assembly GCA_029216955.1). Taxonomy (NCBI): domain Eukaryota; kingdom Viridiplantae; phylum Streptophyta; class Magnoliopsida; order Asparagales; family Iridaceae; genus Iris; species Iris pallida. Next base: position 3,113,680 of record JANAVB010008399.1, read on the forward strand.
GTTTGATTGTTTGTGTTTTATTAATCATGTTTGTTTATTATAATTAATTGAGACCTTGCTTGTGATTAGGTCGGAGACCAGGTTTTCTTGAGGATATCTCCGACTCATGGTACGATACGTTTTGGTGGAGGCGGGAAGCTTAGCCCACGCTTAATCGGCCCTTTCGTTATGAGCGGGAGAGTCGGTGACGTGGCATACAGGCTAGACTTGCCACCTGTAATAGTGGGGGTCCACAACGTATTCCATGTATTACAGTTGAGACGGTACGTGGCTGACCCTAGCCATGTGCTCGATCATTCGGAGATTGAGGTTGGACCTTCTCTCAGCTATCCAGAGCAGCCGGTGGAGATACTGGATCGACGGGAGAAGGTACTGAGGAACCAGGTGATACCTTTGGTACGCGTCGCATGGAGGCATCATTCTCCAGGAGAGTCTACCTGGGAGCGGGAGGATGAGATGCGCGAGCGATACCCTTATCTTTTTGGACCTTGAGGTATACTTTCTATACTTCTCATCAGTTGCATTTCGCCTTTCAATTTCGAGGACGAAATTCTTTTAAGGAGGGTAGATTTGTCACTACTACATTTCTAGTTTGAGGGTATTTTTGTCATTTTTGGGGTTATTTGAATTTATTATAATTTATTTGAATTTATGGGAATTTTTAGAATTTATTTTGGAATTATTTGAATGAGGGTTGACTAGGTTGACTTTGACTAGCACTGACCATGGTAGACTAACCTAGGAGCTAACCCTAGTTGTGTTTGGACTTGGTTAGGTCATGCCACCCTAGTTAGACTAGAGTTGACCCTTGGTTTGGTCATTTGACTCAAGTTAGATTATTAAGTCATAAGCCATGACTTGTGGTTGAACCCTTAATCAATAACTTAGCCATAGAAGCCCAAAGCCCATTAACTAATGCCTAACCCTAACCCTAACCTCTAGTGGCCGGCCACATAACCCACATTGGGAATCCCCCCTATAAGTATTCTCCTCCATTTAGGGCTAGCCTCTTTAGGAAAGAACAAGTTTAGAAAGAGGTATTTTTTCAACTTCATAAATCCCTAGAAAATCCATTTTAACTCCTTTTTAATCCAAACAAATTACAATAGGTTCTAATTGATGTTTTCTTGCTGTTGGAATCTGTTTATCTCAGTTTCCTATCAAATTGAAGGAGTTTGGTAGCTTTTGGGAATCCTCATTCAAGGAGCTTTTGTGTTGAAGAACACACATAGGTAATTTCCAATCCACCCATTAAAATTAGGTTTTAATTGCATGAATACCTAGCCCTAAGTGTCCTGGTCCTGTAGAAATAGGATTTGTGGATTTTTGTGTCCTGTACGTGTCCGTATCGGACACGTATCAGTGATGGCTGTAAGTGTTCGACGAAATGCCCCAATGGGCATTTCGATTCGTTTTTGTGGAAGTTTTTGAATAGGAAATGTCGTTTTGATGTGGCTTGTATGTTTCTAGTGCTCTGAGTTTGAATCGAGGTCGTGTCGTGTCGTTTTGACACATGTGCACGCGCGGTTGGACACGTGCGCGCGGCCTGGGCGCATCCCCTGCTACTCGAGGCTTCTGTAGGACACGACACGGGATCATCCGACACAAAACTTGGTGGACACGAGGGGGCATGCACTGACATCATGCCCCCAAAGTTTCATCGGGTCTCGTGTAGGGGTTAGGGAGATATCGGTCGTGCACGGGAATATCACTGTTCTGTGTACAGTTGTTTTGAGTTACTGATACGGCTTAATATATTGGACACGCAACATTGTGGACACATTGTAGGCTTTTGGACACGTGCACCTAGACCTAACCTAGGTGTGGACACGACTACGAGTGCTAGTTTGTGTCGTGTCGTGTCGTGTCCACGAGTGAGGTGAACACGTGTACGACACTGTGTTCTGATTTTGTGTCTGTATGTGCATTGTCTGGGTTTTAAATTGTGTGGACACGTCGTGTCACATTGCAGTGGACACAAGACACACTCTGGGACACGAACACATGTTGGGTTTGCGTTACCAACCATTGATAGCTATTTTAGTTTGATTTTTAGTCATTAATTTCCAATTTCCCCCAAAACCCGATATATGTTATATTTTCAGTTTCCAGTTTTTCATTTTTGAGCTTTATCATTCATTTTGATTAATTTAAATGCTATTAATTACCTGTTTAAATCCCTAACTTTGTTCTCCTATTAGTCATCTATCTGTGTGTAAGTTTTTGGGATGATTTTGTGGAGTTTTGGTTTCGAAAATAGGGTTGAAAGAATTGGACTGTTATACAAGACTGAAAACTGATTTGCTGAGTTTTCATGTTGTTAGAACTCAAATCTGAGTTCATAAGAACCTGAGATTACTGTGTGTTAATGATTGATTCCTTTTCCTTTCTCACTGAAATCTGAACTGAAATACTTTTTCCTTTAACTGAGATTCATTTTGATATATAAAACCTGAGATTTGATTGATGTTTTCCCTCTCTCATTGACACTCTCACACACACCATTACACACACACACAAATCATGATATATACACACACACACACCCTAGGTTTCCTGTCACACAGGGACAGTCCCCTCTCTCACTCACAGTTCACTCACTCACACATTCACTTTCTCTATATCCTATTTTCCTATTGTAGATATATGTATATATGTAATGTATATATAATGTAATGTGTACCTATGTATATAATATAAGTTGGTGTATTATATATGTATCTGGTATAGATACATGCATGGATGTATAGGTTATATTAGTATATATACAAGTATCATATATATGTAACTTGTGTGTGTACTAAATATATGTATTATACATATATATGTGTTATGTTTTAGAATACATAAATATATCAAGAGTGTATTGTTTTAGATATAGATTTTGACTTGTGTATGTGTTAGGGTTGGCCTATAGGCCTGATACAGCCTATGGCATATATGTGTGTCTGCTTGACTAGTGAGCCTAGATTGGGCTTGTACAGCTTTGTTAGACCTAGAATAGATTTGCTAGACTAGTGTAGACTTGTTAGACCTAGTTTGACCATAGTTGACCTTGTTTGACTTCTAGGGTTGACCAGAGTTGACCAAGAGTTGACTTTGGCCTAGATTGACCTAGATTCATGTAGAATGCATTGTAGTACTTCATTTTACCATTCTGGACTTGTTGTGACTTGTGCTGTTCTAAATAGGAGCCAGACACCACTCCTCGGACAGTACTTTCATATTGGACACTCAGATACCAGGCGAGTACATTCTCTGATCATTTCATATCCTGTTTAGAATTATTTTCCAGCTTTAAATTACTTTACTTGATACTGTCACGTTGGTCACACGGATTAGTACTATATGGATCCCTTCTTGAGATGTTATCCCCTCAGGGAGCATCGTATACTACATGTTCTGTGCGTTTCACTTACATGGAGTATCACTATGCTTTACGGTTCATTGATCACTTGTGACATGTACTCTCATGATCACAGAGTCTTCTTTGAATCATTCCATTTATGAGCATTCCCAGATCACCCATTTTTGGGCTATCCATGTATCACCCCTTGTGGGCCTTTGCATGGAATCATAACATAACCTGGCTGGATCCTTGTGTATTGATTGGGGGTACGGGAGAGTAGAAGTTGACATGTGAATAATATACAAGCAGTATCTCACCTGATCACCTCCTTAGTGTCTCATCAGAATCTCCTATGCCATTCACATGTTTATATTGTACTCTGACTCACTAGCCACTGATAGTTCTCTATTTACAGTATATATATTTCCATTACAGCTTTCTCTGTTTACATCCTGTATCTTCTTTCAGTTCCTGTATCTTACTTTACTGCATGATTATATTTTCTAACCTGCTATGAACTGTTGAAATGTATTGTGCTCGCTCCTGTCCTGACTGGACCTGTTGAAAATATTACAGAGGACGAGGAGGAGGCCGGTGTGGATACCTATACGGTGCTACCTTAGATGAGATGTTGGACCTGGACCAGCAGCAGGTCCCACTAGCTGTAGATGACACACCCTTAGACTAGGATGTTTTCATTTACAGTATTCTATGGATGATTGTATATATTTGATACTGGAGATATGTATTTATCTTAGACACTTAGACTCTCTGTTGTACTTGGGATTTCCTTTCTGTTCAGCAGTTTTATCTATCTATCTATCTGCTATCTTATCATCTGCCTTAGTTGTGATTGAGTTTACTTTCTGCTATGTCACCCCCATTCGGGGAGTATAAACTGTTTAGCTTATATTATTAGATGTTGTGACCTAGGACAGCGTTCTACCGCCGACACTGCGGCGTAGGCTGGACGTACCCACGTCTCGTGTCCTTACTCTAGGGTGCGGGTCGTGACACCAAATATGTCTAACAGTCATACATAAACTCTATAACCCCAATATATACAAAATAAACTCAAGCATCTCGATCAAACACATCCAACAATCAAATATGTTCACCAGTCAAATATTGTACATATACAAACACTTCCAACAGTCAAATGATAAAAACACATACAGCAGTCGCAATAGTACATATACACAAACTCATCGTCAAATACAACCAAAAAATAAACAAAACTCAAACTGATGGTGGTGGAAGTGGAGGAGGTGGCGGAGGCATAACCGGCCGTCCGCATGAATATAACTGTCCTAGGACCAAAGTGAGGATCCGATGTACGTCCTCGACAGGAACGACGTCTGGAAGAGTCGGCGGCACGACAAGAGGCACTGTGGTCGGAGGATGAGCCGATGTAGTAGGCGCTGTGGTCGGAGGAGCAGTCATTGGCGGAGGTGCTGTGGTCGAAGCAGGAGCCGGTACAGTAGGGGCAGGCATCAGACCTGCTGTGATCAAAGCTCCACTCATCTGCCCCACATGACCCTGGAGGGCCACCAGAATCTGTGTAATCTGCCGCAAGGTGTAGGCGTCGACAGTATCGTCGGTCTGTGGAGGTGGAGGTGGTGGAGATAGAGGAGCTCTGGAATAAACGGACGGCTGGGATGCCAACGATCCGGTACCGTACACGCTGCCTCCTTTCCCTCTACCTACGGCTTATATCCACAAGTCGTTCCTCACAGCCGGCGACGGTGGCTGACTAGTCCCAGGCCCCCCCCGGCAGTCTCTCCCTCACCGACTCGACTCTCTAAAGTCTCATAAGTCTCCTATATTTATATAGGTGAATAGATTTAGTGTTAATATTGGTATTTTATTTTCGATGTAAGTATTGATATGGTTATGTTCTCATACGTCTCTTAAACTATTCTTTGATTTATAATGCTACTTAGGGTTATGATTTAGAGTTAATATTCATATTAGAGTTCGGACTAACTATTTTGCTAAAGTAAATATAGTTAAGTACGTAAAGACGAAGAAAAAAATGTAATTAGATATAGGACTCGAAAAACTTACATAGGCTTTGGTCGCCCGATCATCTACGAGCTTTCCATCCTTCTTTCGCTTATAGGTACGCTCGAAAACTTTAGGGAAGTCCACGGCGTTCGGATCTCCGCCTGCCTTGGCGACCTCCTCGCACTGTAACAATTAAACATCAATTTATAGCTAAACAGTAAACTTAAACAATTGAAGAAATAACAAATAAGAATACTCACCAGCCGTCGATAATGCTCTGTAATTGGGATGGATCCACCGTGTGGTGACCACCCTTAGCACGGACAGCCTTTGCCTTCTCACACTTGGCCTTATAGGTCGGAGTGTCCATCTTCTACTTCATCTCCTCCCAGAATTCCTTCTTCAACCACTCCTTGCGTCGATCACTACTTAGTGTAAATAATGTCTTCTGATCGTTGACCATATCCCTCAACCTTCTACTGGCGACGGACTTGTAGCACTTCCGGATCGCCTGATCTCTATGCGCCGGCCACCAGTACGACTTCTGCAAATAATGACAAATAAAAACAAATGAGCAAATATTTAAGAAATGTTGTAAAAAAAGACGATATTATTTAGACATACCTCAAGCATCTTGAGCTAAATGAATCGTCTATCAACTGGGATGTCCCCGAAGTTCAGATAGGGACCATGGAATTTTTGACGTATCAACTCCCCAAAATCTCTACCAGCCTGGACCGGAAAGAACCTGGAATAAACAAACCAACGTACGATTAGATAATAAATAGTGTATGAATAAATGTGTCTAATAACACTAGTATACATACGTCGTTCCATCGGCCCACAGCTCGGTACGAATGATATTGGCTGGCCACTCTGACAGGGTAGGAGGGTCTGCAAATCCTGGTCGACGTATGTACACTCCACGGTCGACCAAAAGGCCAGGATATAGGTTCGTCGCAGTAGGAGCGACAGGTGCAGTCTCCGGCGTAGAAGATAGGGCACTAGCACCGATAGGAGTAGATGCTGAAGGAATATCAGGGCTAGCTCCGCCGACTGAAGAACGAGTGAACGACGGAGATAAGCCATCCTCCTCATCAACCAAATCGTCCTTGCTAACTCCTCTGCGATCTGCAACCGGAGTACTATGTGTCACGCCCCGACCCGGAATCACCCGAATCATCGTACTCGCAGGGGGCATGATGCCGTACGAGCCTAGAGTTGCGCTCGTGCAAGGCAAGATGACAAGTTCTCAAATGGTTATCCTTGAATTGATATTAACAACAACAAAAAACAGAGGATACGAAACAGTTTTCTTTATTGATATTCGAACTGAGATTTATAAAGGCTTTCGATAGCCTAACAATATATGCCAGATTGGCTACAACACTCAGGTTCTCTCTTGTCCATAAAGTATTTCACCGTTCTATACATCATGCCTTCTATATCTCGGCCGTATCAATCATGTTGCAAGTCCGAGCGTCAAAGCGATCGCACACTTCAATACGCTTCGACATTCCAAGCCTCAACGAGTCCAAGCGAAGCTTCGCCGTGAGCCATCCATTCCCTGCACCCTGCATGAAGCTGGTGGGGGATCAGTACGTTCGTCCTCGTATGTACTGATGTAAAGACCTTCTTTCTAAACCGACATTTAGTATTTATGTTGAATCATGCAACTTAGCTTATGATCTTGCTATATTCTCCTTAGGGTCGATTTCATGGCATATTCAAAAGCGTAAAAGCATGTTATCATGGCAAGCATGTTATTCGAATTGAATAGGCAAACAGACAAGCAATCTCGTATTTGTTTCGTGGCGCGACTTCTTACCATCATGGACGCACTCGCCTTTGCACCGACGCAAGGTGAATACGCCTCATTCCTTCTCTGTCATGTTATAAGTGCTCTCTATGTAGGATTTATGTACGGGACACATACGTGCCTGAACTTTCAATCCATCGTTCCTTAACTATATGATGTTCGTTGGCGTATTCGCACCAAAATGGACTAAAGGTGTTTCACTTTTCTTTTCCTTACTTTATTTTCTCTCTTTTTTTATTTTCTTTTCTTTCCCGAATTTGGGTAGCCCGGCGTTTTACGGGTTGGGTTGCTAACCCTAACAACCGAAACAAACCGCGTGCCTACCATCATTTACGGCTTTTCCTATCTATAACCGGGTGCGAATCAGACTTTACAGATGTGCGCCTATCAAAGATTATATCCCTCCTAGGCCGAGCGGTCCCGGTGCACCTATTCGGAGGGAACATTTTGTGCACGAAAGATATCACAATTATCTTAGTCCATTCGACCATGCAACGCCCTATTATTCAAACTACCAAAACATAGTCTTGAGCCGAGGCTCAGACTTTTATCAAACAACCAAACATAGTCTTGAGTCCGAGACTCAGACTTTATCCTCTCGCATTTCTTCCATTAACTTTCTATGTTCTTACCTTTCGTACTTCGTTTCAATGTTCAATGGCATTATGCCTCAACTCAATGTTCGTCAACCGAACGACCTTAAGGTCCTGAACACCTTTCGAGACATCATGCCACATCTAACAGTTTTGTCACATTCATGCCACAACTGTATTCTTTCGCAACGAAGCCATCTTTTATGATCTCGTGCATATAGGCACGTTTCGACATATTTATCATCCATCCTTCGTGTTGTGCACTTGCTGCACGCATCGAAGCCGTATTTCCATGTTCTATGCCTTAGTGTTCAATGTTTGTGGCTTGCGCACTAAGGCGCTCGCCTATTGTCTTTCAATGTTCTAGCCTTCTAACTCGTGCGCGGAGGCACGGAATGGCTTGTGCACGAAGGCACTCGCCGAATACGGTTGTCCCATGTTCTTGCGGCTTGCGCACCGAGGTGCTCGCCTTTGCGATATCCAATGTCCCATAGCGACTCGTGCATTTGATGCACGTTTTATTTCAATTGTTCTAACTAGTATTCGACACACACTACGATTTATCTTCCGATCGATCCACGCCCGTGGCGTCGATAGGTTAACTTAGCATACAATGATATATTATGACTTAGGCATGAAGGTGTAAAACGAAGAGTCAATCCTCTCATCTTGAGTCGATACGCCTTGTCATTTCGCCGAGCCGATGCGGCTCGATTTCATAACTTCGTTGCACGGCCAACTCTCCTGACTTAGCCATTTGAGCACTTCGTACTTCATTGAATTATACGTCCGATTTGGCTTACAGTGCCAAAGTCTCAGCCCGTTACGAGGCAGTAATTTGGTTTCGCGGACCCCTTACTGAAAAATACAAAATGTCGACCTCTAATATTTCAGCGTAAACGTATAGCCTGCACATGAAACGAACTATTATCAATACTTGCATCGATTTGGACTTGCGCCTTAGTCGATTCGATTTCTTAGAAATCTTCGAGCCGATTCAACGCACTTATCCTTCGGGGCAATGCGGCGCTTCGCATCAATTCAACTCGATGCATTCTTTGGGACAAAGTAACTCTTCGTATCGACTTAGTTCGATGCATTGCTCGGGACAACGTAACTCTCGTATTGATTCACATCGATACATTTTATTCGATCAACGCAACTCGCTGAGTCAACCTCTCAGCATAATGCACCGTGCAGAGCGGAGCATTACACTATGAGGAGCAGGATTAGATGGACGTGTCGACCCAGATCCTCGAAGTCGACGTGGACGGCCTCATCCCGCCATATGTAAATCTGAAAGAAATAAAAAAAATGATGTGATGATACAAATAATCAATGCAAATCTAATAGAAATTAAATAAAGGTGTGTTGATACAAATAATCAATGCAAATCTAATAAATAATACGTACTAATCTTCTTCATCTTCTTCGTAATCCGAATCTTCTTCATCTTCATCTTCTTCATTTTCACTATTACTTCCACTTTCACCTTCATCTTCAAATTCTTCCTCCTCATCCGATACGTCCATTTCAGACTCCTCATCTACATGAGGTAAGTCCTCTATGTCAAGCTCTTCGTCAACTATATCATCCTCTACAGTAACGTCAACCTCCATGTCATCAATGCCGGCTAAATTATATATGTTGGTTGAGGCATGACTACCTTATCCTCCTGGTATGCTTGATCTCCAATATTATATATATTTCTTGCTTTAGTTTTGCATACAGTCCACCAATCACGAGTCGTACGTCGTCGACTAGGATAATTCGTGTAGTACACTTGGACCGTTTGACTAGCCAACACAAACGGTTCAAAACCTATATATCTTTTTCCGTATTTTATATCAATAAATCCAAATTGTTTGTCAATTCTCCATCCTTGCTTGGGTGTTGTGTCGAACCAATCACATTTGAACAGCACAATTTGGGTATCAAAAGAGTAATCCAACTCTATAATATCTCTTAGAACACCGTAATAGTCAAATTCTGGATCGGCGTCGTAGACTGAACCCCTTACACAAACTCCAGAATTCTTTGTGGAATTCGCCTCCTCATCGACAAATGAGTGATTGATAGGCTTATCAGTGGTTCTAAATTTGAAGCCATTGATGGTATATCCATCCCAACATTTCGCCCTCTTACTTAGTCCGATAGCTAGTGCTCGAAGTCTTTCGTCGGTCAATTGTGTGCCAGGACGAAAAACCTAAAACATCACGTATCATAACATCATTAGGACAAAAGCCCTTTCTTCGGTCCATTGAATTTAGAGTAGTTAAATGATACTAATCACTACCAAAATACACTCATTTAGCGACGGATTATTAGCGACGGACTTATTCCGTCGGTATTAGCGACGGTTTCGTGGCCGCTCAGCGACTGCTTACCGACTACAATCCTTTGTCATTTTTATTTTAATTTTAGGGGGAGGAAAGGTCGCACATCCGTCGCTAGAGTGTCGGTGTTTAGCGACGGAGTTTTAGTCGTCGCTACACAGTCGATTATTTTGGCAGGAATTGTGTAGAAAATTAGCGGGTCATATTTTCGACGCCTTAGCGACGGATGTGCAGTCGACACTTATCCAAAAAGGCGACCGATTGGCGACGGTGTTTTACCAGTCGCTCGTCCGTCGCTAAATAAACGTTCCAGACTTTAAATGGAACGGCGGGGGGAACTTTTCGCATTCCCCCCAAATTCACTCTCTCCTCTCTCTCTCTCTCTCTCTCTCTCTCTCTCTCTCGCCGGTGTCGGCTTCGGTGATCGGCGTCGGTGTCGTCGTCGGCGTCGGCGTCCTCTCCTCTCTCTCTCCCGAAGGTAACCCCCCCTCTCTCTCTCGATCTCTCTCTCTCTCTCTCTCTCTCTCGGTTATAGGGTCTGTCCATCGCGATTGGGGCTGGGCCGTCCGTGGCTTGGCGGCTGGCTTGGGTCGGGGGCTGGGCGGTGGGCTTGAGACGAAGGCGTCGGGGTCTGGGAGGCGGGCTTGGGGTTGGGGCGTCGGGGGCTGGGCGGGGGCGTCGGGGTCTGGGAGGCTGGCTTGGGGTTGGGGCGTCGGGGTCTGGGCGGCTGGCTTGGGTCGGGGTCTGGGCGGTGGGCTTGGGGCGGGGGCGTCGGGGTCTGGAAGGCGGGTGGGCTTGGGGCGACGGGCTGGGCGGTGGGCTTGGGGTTGGGGCGTCGGGGGCTGGGCGGCTAGCTTGGGTCGGGGGCTGGGCGGCTGGCTTGGGGCGGGGGCGTCGGGGGCTGGGCGGCTGGCTTGGGTTGGGGGCTGGGCGGCTGGCTTGGGGCGGCGGCGTCGGGGGCTGGGCGGCTGGCTTGGGTTGGGGGCTGGGCGGCTGGCTTGGGGCGGCGGCGTCGGGGGCTGGGCGGCTGGCTTGGGGCGGGTGCGTCGGAGCTATTTGCAACCGACGCACACCCATAAGCACTCTTCATATATATATATGCAACCGAACTACTGGGTGGCGGGCTTGGGGCGGCGGGCTTTGGTTGGGGGCGGCGGGTGGCTTTGCTTCTCAAATTTATCTGAGTTTATATATTGGCTAAATAATGTGTTATCCATATTGGGTGTTCCATTAGTTTGGTGGTGTTTGGATTAGTAAATGTGAATATATATGGGGTTTGGATTCATGGTGTATATGTTCACTGTCTCAAGGACAGTGCGAGTTCTATCAGTTGTGTGCTTCTGTATAGATGTATATATCTATACATCTAGCTGTGATATACATATGTGTATGTGACAATCTCAGTTAGCGACGAACTAGTTACCGGTTAGCGACGGATATTTCCAGCTCCATTAATTGTATTAATCTACGGTACGACATGGTGACGGATATTCCCTGCAGCCATTCGACTGGCGAGGCAGAAACTATGTTGTCGTAGATAAAGTTGCATGTCATCCGACCCTCATCCCTCGGCAATGATGATACGACGACCTATCACTCTATCTTATATAGTAGTAGATGATGTCTTAGTATTACATTAGTGAGTTCATCTTGATTCTGTTACGTATGTCCTTCAGATATTAGATACGATAAGGTTAACATATACTACATGATATGTATACAGAATATAGATGATTCACACTAATATATGCTAGAATGAATCTTGGGTTGTGTTCTGAGCCATCCGTTCTTACACTTAAAACACATAGGGATTAGAAGTGTGAGAGCGCCAGAGAGAGTGAGAGCGCCGGAGGAGGGGAGGAGGAGAGAGTAAAATGGTACGACATGGTGAAGTAGTACTGTATTTTGGCTCCAGTTCCAGCTCCATTTGATCTACGGTACGACATGGTGATCAGGACATAGTACCTGCAGCCATTCGACTGGCGAGACAGAAACTATGTAGCCGTAGATAAAGTTGATTGTCTTTCGACCCTCATCCCTCGGCAATGATGATACGACAACCTATCACTATATCTTATATAGTAGTAGATGATGTCTTAGTATTACATTATGTGAGTTCATCTTGATTCTGTTACGTACGTCCTTCAGATACTAGATACGATAAGAACATATACTACACCATATGTACAGAACATAGATGATTCACACTAATGTATGCTTGAATGAATCTTGGGTTGTCTTCTGAGCCATCCGTTCTCACACTTGGCAAAAAATCGAATTTTTTATACTTTATCGGCTTTCAAAAATGTACTCAAATTACATGATGGTTCCTTTAGTTAGCTTGCTTCTGTTACAATTATATTATTTGTGACTATCGATCTTACCAGATGGCACCCATGACCCGAGGAGCGGCACGTCGTTTGAGGAAAACAGTGAATGCTGCGGTGGCTCCTCCTACAGTTAAGGAGGAAGTGGCACCGGTTGCTAGTGAGACCGGGAGTTCTATTTATCCAGCACTGGTAGCTAGTGAGACCGAGAGGACTCTTCATGCAGTCCTTGCAAGGGACGACAGCTCTCCTCGTGCCAAAAATCTCGCTTTTTTGAGGTGGTTGCGTGAACGTATCACTGAGCGTTTGCATGAGCAGCGTGGTTCTCATTAGCTATTAGTACTTATTTGTATTGGACTATTTGTATTGGGTTGTTTTTGTATTAGACTATTTGTATTGGACTACATATTGAGTTGTTTCTGTATTAGACTATTTGTACTGTCCTCCGACCCTCATCCCTCGACAATGATGATACGACAACCAACAAGAGAGAATACTAGATCCATCTCAGTATGACGTATACTCTGATAGATCACAATTACAAGAATGATATCAGTAGTGGGATTGAGTGCTGGAAGAGATATTATCAGAGAATACGTCCTACTCAGATGGGTCTCCTACCGTTACTAATTTTTTCTGACAGCATAGTAGATGTGCTCCGTCAACAGATTCTTGCTCCGAGCCAAAACTTTGTCCCGGAGCTCAAGTGGACATCCTTCGTGTAGAGCTCGAGTGAGAGGTTCCTGACAGCATGGTGGTCTCATTTGTCAAAGTATCCGTGCTCATCCCACATTGGTTGTGGGACGAGCACGGATACTTTGACAAAGGAGACCACCATGCTGTCAGGAACCTCTCACTCGAGCTCTACACGAAGGATGTCCACTTGAGCTCTGGGCAAAGTTTTGGCTTGGAGTCAGATTCTGTTGACGGAGCACATCCACCATGCTGTCAGAAAAAAATAGTAACGGTGAGAGACCCATCTGAGTAGGACGTATACTCTGATAGTATCCCCTCCAGCACTCAATCCCACTACTGATATCATTCTTGTAAAGGTGATCTCTCAGAGTATACGTCCTACTCAGATGGATCTCTCAGAGTATCCTCTCCGGTTGGTTGTGTTCTAAGCCATCCGTTCTCACATAGGGTCCTATTTTGAATTTTATATTTTGTATTTTGGTTTCTGTGTTTTGTATTTTGGTTTCTGTATTTTGGCTCCAGCTCCATTTACATTAATCTACGGTACGACATGGTGATCAGGACATAGTCCCTGCAGCCATTCGTATGTGCATATTTGGTCTATGTGATTCTTGGATAATTGGTGTGCATTATATATTGGTTTGGTTTATGCATATTTTTGTGAACAGAAAAAGTGTTGCACCATATGTACAGAACATAGATGATTCACACTAATGGTGATCAGGACATAGTCCCCTGCAGCCATTCGACTGACGAGGCAGAAACTATGCAAGTAGCCTTAGATAAAGTTGACTGTCCTCCGACCCTCATCCCTCGGCAATGATGATACGACAACCTATCACTATATCTTATATAGTAGTAGATGATGTCTTAGTATTACATTAGTGAGTTCATCTTGATTCTATTACGTCCTTCAGATACTAGATACGATAAGAACATATACTACACCATATGTACAGAACATAGATGATTCACACTATTGTATGCTAGAATAAATCTTGGCTTTTGTTCTGAGCCGTCCGTTCTGATCAAGCATCTTCCTTCTCCTCTCCTCCACCATGGCTCTGAACAAATCTGCTCCTCCCTCTACTTCCCTTCTTCTTATTTGACTCTCTCAGCAACATATGACATCCACCTCAAGTGTAGAGTCGGGGGAGAAGAAGTGGACAGGAAGAGGAGGGGAAGCAGCACAGCCGGCGGCATGACCCGGAGGAAGTACAGAGGTTTTCTTCAACAGCCGTAGGAGAACTATAAGGATATATCTTTTTAGCGACATGTCATCTTGTCAAAGACCCTTCATGTGAATATCATGTTACCGCGGTGTCGGAAGACTAACATGTCATAAGTTTTTAAGCCGTGTGATATAATCTTCCCAACTCTTTCCTCCTCTGTAGTAATCTTGCATTACATAGCAGGAAAGAGTTTTGAGGTTATGTCAAAACACACGGCTTAGAATCTCGCTTGACATGTTAGTCTTCCGACACCGCGGTAACATGATTGTCACATTAAGGGTCTTTGACAATGTGATATGTCGCTAAAAAGATATATCCTTATAGTTCTCCTACGGCTGTTGGAGAAAACCTCTGTACTTCCTCCGGGTCATGCCGCCGGCTGTGCTGCTTCCCCCTCCTCTTTCTGCCCACTTCTTCTCCCCCGACTCTACACTTGAGCTGGATGTCATATGTTGCTGAGAGAGTCAAATAAGAAGAAGGGAAGTAGAGGGAGGAGCAGATTTGTTCAGAGCCATGGTGGAGGAGAGGAGAAGGAAGATGCTTGATCAGAACGGATGACTCAGAACACAAGCCAAGATTCATTCTAGCATACATTAGTGTGAATCATCTATGTTCTATACATATGGTGTAGTATATGTTCTTATCGTATCTAGTATCTGAAGGACGTAACAGAATCAAGATGAACTCACTAATGTATGCTAGAATGAATCTCGGGTTGTGTTCTGAGCCATTCGTTCTGATACTTGGCAATTAAGCCATTCGACTGGCGAGGCAGAAACTATAAGGCTACTTGCACGTTCTTCCAACTTCAAATTACAAGATTACTATATTAGGTTAAATAAATCACTAACCTCATCACGGTGAGTCTTGGTGTAGCACTTAAATGTGGGGCACCTGTAATCTATGGGAGTTCATCTTGATTCTGTTACATCTTTCAGATACTAGATACGATAAGAACATATACTACACTATATGTACAGAACGTAGATGATTCACACTAATGTATGCTAGAATGAATTTTGGGTTGTGTTCTGAGCCATTCGTTCCCATACTTGGCAATTAAGCATGTGAAATAGAACTGATTATGTTTAGTTTGTCTTACGATACAGATTTTCATATCCAAATTGAAATGGATCGTTACTTCGTTGATCGTACATGGTGTACTATAGCGGATCAACCTCCTGGACCGTAGGTACTTATAAGTATTGACCGTATCGGATTAGTATCGATCTATCGTTTTGGTATGGGCCGTATCGGTTGGTATTGGTCTTAGCAAATTGGTATCGTCCTATCCGATATGTATCGGCCGTATAGCTAGGATTCATATTGGCCTTATCGATTTGGTATCTGTCATATCCGATAGGTATCGGCCGTGTTGGATTATTATATACCATTTCGGATTAGTTTCGTAGAAGGTTTAGTAACAACTGTACTTGGATTTCTCTCTTCTAGAGCTAGATTACCATTGCAAGAGAGTCACGAGAGCGTAAATGGCCAGTTACAGAACATACATACTTCCTTTTCAATCTCGCTTTTCCTGATGGAAAAGGAAGTATATATATTACTGTAACTGGCCAATCACGATCTGGTGATTCTCTTGCAATGGTATTCTAGCTCGAGAAGAGAGAAATCCAAGTACAGTTGTTACTAAATCTTCCATGAAACTAATCCGAAATGGTATATAATAATCCAACACGGCCGATACATATCGGATATGACCGATACCAAATCGACAAGGCTAATATGAATCCTAGCTATACGGCCGATACATGTATATATCGGATATAGGACGATACCAATTTGTTAAGGCCAATACCAATATAATACGTCCTATACCAATCCGATAGACCGATACAGGCTTGATACACTAGATACTAAGTACATCTGGCCTATACCAGCGGATCCACAAATTACTGCACGATAGGCCCAACGACTCCAGTTACATCCGGTTATTGGTGAGTACATGATTACATAGTAATTCTGTTAGTTTTGTGATACAGATTTTTACTCATGCTACCAACGTCACAACTTTTCCAGTGCTGCTCTCTCTAATGATGATAAACGTAAAAAACCAACGTCACAACTTTTATAACTTGAGTAAATTTCTTTACCCTATATGAAAATTTCTATTGTCAGAAAGATGGCTCCTAGGACTCGTCGAGGTGGTGCTGCTAGTCGAGGAAAGGGTCGAGGCAAGAAACCCTTGGAGGTCGACACGGAGGAAGTCTCCGTCGTCAAACAAGAGCCGGTGACTGTTAAGGAGAAGGTGTTACCAAAGGTCGAGGTCAAGGAAGAACCGATGACCATCAAGGAAGAGATTGCTCCCAAGCTTGAAGCTAAGGATGAGCCACCGTCAGAGAGTAGTAGCATCGGGACCGACCCTCCTGTCCCTACAGAAGACCTCAACCAGATTGAGCCTTCGTATACAAAGTGGCTGATAGAATGGTACATGCCTCAACGCAACTATCATCCCTGGCTGTGAGAATTTATCGTCTGACTTGTGGTCATTGTTGAGGCGAAAGTCGATTTTCCTATGTGTTTTGGAATATTTGTGAAAATTTTGGAATATTTGTGTTATGATCGGTCGCCAGGATTGGATATTAGGTTATTGTAACTGGCCAACTCTTTCCTATGTGTTTTAGAATATTTGTGAAAAATTTGGAATATTTGTGCAATGATCGGATTATAACGATGGATATTAGGTTACTCTTCCGGATAATTGATGTCTATTTTATATTAATTTGGTTTGGTCTATATGATTCTTGGATAATTGGTGTGCATTAAATTCGTATGTGCATTACTTGGTCTATGTGATTCTTGGATAATGTGACTGCATTATATATTTGGTCTGTGTGATTGTTGGATAATTGGTGTGCATTATATATTGGTTTCGTTTATGCATATATTTGTGAACAGGGAAAGTGCTGCAATTTTTTTTTCCCAAAAAACCCAGTTAGCGACGGACTAGTGACCGTGTAGCGACGGATACTCCCAGTTTCCGACGGGTTGTCGACGGGTAATCCGTCGCTATCTGGAGTTTTTTAAATGTTTCCAGGCAGCGACGGGTTATCGACGGATTATCCGTCGGTAACGTTCTGGTGGTATAAGCTTCGACGGACTAGCGACGGAAAGGCCGTCGCCAGGGCGACTGGTAGACAGCCGCTAATCAGTCGCTCTAAATAGTGACGGCGTAGCGACGGCAAATCCGTCGACATGGTTCTGGAAATGCATGACAATTTCAGAACCATGGCGACGAATAATCAGTCAGAACTCCGTCGCTGTGGCGTCGCCGTAGCGACGGGTTAGCGACTACGATTCTGTCGCCATGGTGCTGGAAATGCCAAGCTTTTCCAGAACCTGCTCGACGGATAGTCCGTCAGGAATCCGTCGGAAAGCGGTCGTTAATTACCGACGCCTTGCGACGCATTAGCGACGGAATGATACAATCTGATACGCTGTTACGACGGGTTACCGACGAAAATGTACGTCGCTATAGCCTACAAAGTTCAGTACTTAAAAGCTGAAGTGGACGACAGTCCGTCGGACATCCGTCGCTAAGGCTTCGTATTGTAACGTCGAGTATCCGTCGCTAGTCCGTCATGTGACGACAACTTAGCGACGGAAGGTTATTAGTGACGAGCTGATTGCCGACGGATATTTTTGACCAATATCCGTCGGTACTCGGTCGCTAATTGTATTTACCGTCGTCTTAGCGATGGATGTGGCCGTCGCTAAAACGATAAATTTTGGTAGTGAATCCTTACATAGTTATGGAGCCACGACGGAAATTTTCTGTCAACCACTCTATTAAAATCATCATCATCAATGTTAGGTCTCTCCATTTTTATCTCAGCTCTAAAATACTATGATAAAAACGAGAAAAGTTAGTGAAATTTTTACAAGTATATCGCAAAATTGGAGTATAACATAGCAAAATTATGTCTCTTACTTCTCTATATCTTCTATCTCCTCTATACCACCATTTAGGCAGATATACCGATGAGCGGCTTCAAACTCATCGTCCTCCAACCACCGTAACTTAGAAGCACTTGTAGGCTTGCCACCAATATTGACGATAGTGTGGATTCCACGATTCGGTTCATCGACCTCACCTTCATCATTTCTTGGTGCTCTATTCCAGTTTGTTCTGACATGAGTGTAGAAGTATGGAATTTCACAACCAGAAAGACTATGCGCCAGACACTACATGCGCCAGGACTCGCACAGAACACTTCACAGCAAAGTCAATAACCACAGACATTTGAAGAAGGACTTTTTATTTATATATAAAAATCTATTACATGTCTAGAAAAGGTTGTACAAAGGAGAATTTCTACAAAGGAAAGATCCTAAGTCTACAGCCAGCGGCCACCATGCGCCTCCAGATAGGCGCAGCAGTCATCATGCGCTGCCAGTCACCATGCGCTGCTAGTTAGGCGCAGCAGATGTCATGCGCCTCCAACCAGGCGCATCCCGCCATCTCTTCAGTAGCTCAGTTATGTGCATCCCTTCAGCAGCCCAGTTATTCTTCCAACCAGGCTCACCTGGCCGAGCAGAGCCCAGTTATGTGCCGCTCTTCCAACCAGGCTCGCCTGATAAATGCTTCGATACACAAAGCATTTAACCCTCTAGCTGGAACCAAGGAAGAGAAGAGCACCGCAAAGCTGTGGCCAGGGGAGGCTTCGAAAGAGCCTCCAAAGGCCAAGGAAGATCGTGATCGAAATCACGACGAAAGGCAGCTTTCAACACAATCAGAGCGGGCGACACCCACTTTGAAGGAAGAGAGAGCCTAGCACCGCCATTCCGATCTACGGCTCTTCCGGAACAACGGAGACGAGGCCCGAGCATCCCTATCTTTGGATGCAACAGGCACCTTCTGCCTGCCTCAGAAGCTCTCGACTCCGTCTTTTGGATGTAACAGTCACCTTCAAGAGCATCAACGACGACAAGGCGTCTCATCTTCACCCTCGGAAACACTTCATCAACAGAATGCACCCGAGAACCTGAGTTCATATTGGAAAGACGTGAGGGAATGAGAGGCCAACCTTCTCTCCATGCCACTATTTATAGACCGGGCAGATCAAACCCACGCGTCAAGTGGATGGCTCTCCGAGTTCCGAGCAATGAACTCACATTAAATGGATGAACCGGACGCCTCGACTTCAGCCAAACGGCTATTTAAAAGCACTCGAGAAGCGAAACAGCCGCATCATTAAAGACGTGTCGGATGCGCCGGCTGGACAGCGCATCACACCCCTTCAAATACCAAGCGCCTCCCACAGATGCGTCCTATACTGAGCGCATCAAAGGGGATGCGCCCCCATACGCCTAGTGGAACGTCAACCAACGCGCCCACTCAGCTGTCCATCGAATGTCACCAACATTGAATGCTGAACTGACAGAGTTGGCAGCACGCCTTCCCAAGTCTGAACGGCTGACAGCTTTTACAGAAGACGAAGCGTCCACAACGTCAGCATCATCATAACTATATTCCGACGGCTACTGCCACGTGGCCACTCGACCACCCGCATGCGCCTCCGCGGCCATGCGCCCAAACCTGCATGCGCCTCGAAACCCATGCGCCTCAGACCCTTCACTGATCCCTAAAGACAGAAGAAGAGTCTCCAGTTGAAGCTTTGCATGCGCCTTAAAAGCCATGCGCCCCAGACTGATCTCTGATCCTGAAAGACAGAAGGAAAGTCGCTTGCATACGCCTCAAAAGCCATGCGCCCAGAACGGCTCGTGACTCCTAAAGGTCACGAGCCAAAATCTCATCATGTGCCCAATCCAAGGCGCATCCCACCAAATCATCCCCCACCAAATCAGAGATCTCCGAGCCATGGGTCGACGACACGTGTCCTTTGACTCAACTCATCCAAGATCTCAGCAACAAAAAGATCTTCTCCTTTGCTACGTGCCGGCTCACAACAGCAGTATGAAGAATTCAACCCCGCGAGTAGGGCGCATCATCCATGCGCCTCCATCAGCCATCTCCACGTGGCGTCCCCACGCACCGGCGCATCCTACATATGCGCGCATGAGCAGCCAACCTGCCCAGCTATAAATGGAGGAATCATCCCCTCCTTACACACACACAGACAGAGAGACATACATACGAACAATCCAGACAGAGATCATCAGAGAGGCAGATACAGACACTCAACGTCTTCCTCCTCTCAACCAGCTCCAGCACCCAGAGCAATCTACACCTTCAGAGAACCGATAACCGTCGTCAGCCCGTCAACGGAGTCAACGCATTACCACTCGCTCCATTGGCACTTAGGACCCAGATTAAACAAAAGGGTACTCCTAGGACTACATCGAAGTCCTATATTGTAACACTGTTCTGTTTGTATTAAGATTTGCAATCAAACGATTTTAATGGCAAACAAGCTGGCGACTCTGCTGGGGACTTCTTTCTTCTCTTCCGAGAAAGTCGTGTCACAGGCCGACGACGTGAAGGTGGGCTCCTCCCACAAGACGTTGGTCGTGCGCCTCAATCAACAGGCGTACGAGGAGTTCATTTCTGAAGGAAACGCGAGTCCTTCGAAGCGGCTGCCGAAGCCGAAGAAGACCCGCCGTGTCTGGGTGCACAAAGTCGACGCCTCAGGCACCACCACTGAAGGAGATGTGCCAATCCAGCCCTCCCTTCCTGCTGACGTTCTCAGCAACCAAGGTGCGCCCGCTGATGCAGCGCATCTCTCGGGGAAACGTGCGGCTGACCACATTCCCCAGCCATCTCCCTCTCAGGCGAGGAAGATGCGTCGATGGAGCAGGGGCGCAGCCAAAGCCCCGTACATCACCTCTGATGCGCCACAAAAAGTCTCTGTCTTTGACAGACTCACTCGCTGTAATGGCGAGGAGAATTTGGATGCTGAGTACTATGCGCCCCAGCGGGCTAGTACAAAGGAATCCAAGGCGGCACGGGCCATGCGCCACAAGCGTGCTATGCCAGCAGCAGGCCAGAGGCACGTGCTCACAATCACGTGCGGTGCCGACGGCAAGCTGTACAAGGTCGACTCAGGTGCTTCGGCACCAAAGATGAGTCGATCTTCAAAGTCCTCATCTCACTTGGGCGCATCCACTGCGTGCATAACCAAGTCGAGTGCGGCAAATTCAGTGGTCTTGAACTCCCGCACCTCCTCTGGTTGTGCGTTTGAGGTCCGTTCAAGTCACTCCAAATGTTGTTGTTCCCCCACTACTGATCATGATGCCTGCTTGGTATTAGATCAGGGGACGCAGCACTCACCTGTCCGCCCCGGCGTTTGGCCTTGCCATGCGCCTGAAGGGGGTGTGAAGGTAGCACTCTCCTCCAACGACCTGCGTAATGTGATCACTCACAAGCGCCGGTCAGGAGAGTCGACCAACAAGTACGATGAGCCTCTTACGGGGCATACTTGTGCGGTAGTCACTATCAACTGCTGTGGCAAGACGGCAGTATCACCAAGGCAGTCAGTCTTCCAGCGACTGCAGTCATCGACACCCCTCCGACATTGCCTTGGGAAGAAGGTGTCAGCAGAAGAGGAGCCAAGAGTTGCTTCATGCAATGTGGTCTCCAACTCATCTCTCCGGAAGGCGACCGGCAATTCCTCGTCCAAAAGCCAATCAGGGAGAACCAAGGCAGCAGTCTCGACCTCTTGGGTGTTCGAAGGCACTCGGTCAAAGAAGAAGTTCTTGGAGGAAGCTGGGGGTAGTCAAACCCTTGTTGAGCTTTCTTCCGAAAACGAAGATGTCCAAAGCACAGCTGCGGCGGATCTTCATCCTCGAGGCGAGGTCAGCCTCCCAGAAGTGCCTCGAAACAAAGATGTCCCTCAGGACACAGCTGGGGGTAGAGACGAAGAGGCCCTTCAAGACGGAGTCGAGGACAATCAGGCCCTGACAGATGCACCCGTCGAGAATGACCTCCAGACCGTGACTGGGGGTGACCAAGGTGAAACACCAGGAGAGGTGACTCCCCCACATGAAAGTGAGGCCGAGAGCGAAGCCTCAACCAATCCATCCACTCCTGGCCGTGTCAGGACAGTATACATGGCTGGAGATGATGCCGAGTCTGATGTACCACCGCAGGACATTGTTCAGCGCATAGACTCATTAGAGGGAGGACTCAAAACCCTCTCTGCCTCTATGCAAGCACTGACTCAAGCAGTATTTGATATTCGGTCGGCCTTGACCAGAACACCTTCAACCGGTCCCGACCCAGGAGTTAATGGGGAGTCGAGTGTACCCCTTCAACGGATACCCTCCGACACAGAAGCACCTCGGACATCGGAACCCTCAAACGCTCCGCTTCAGATAGTGCCACCTTCCCCGACTCCTAGCTCCACGGAGGATGTGGTCGAAATGATCAAGGACCTGCGGGAGCGCTTCGAGTCTAAAAATAGGCAAGAGGAACGCCAGAAGATGGGCATTCCCCAGCCTTATCCCCTCGAGTGGAACAAGGTGGTTTATCCTCCAAAATATAAACCACAAACGCTCACACCATACGATGGAAAGGACTCTCCGTGTCGATACCTGACATATTTCCAGTCACAAACAGGGCATCTCCTAAAGAAGGACGCGCTCCTCACCAGCATCTTTGTTGGGGCCCTAAAAGGGGTGGCGTATGACTGGTACTGCAGCCTCCCCGACAATTCTATATCGTCCTTTGACGACTTGATGCGCCTCTTCTTCGATCGCTTCTACGACGGCGGGAAGGACATGACGATGGCATCTCTCATAGAGATTCGCCAGAAGGAGAAACAAACGGTTCGGGTGTTCATCGAACGCTTTCGACAAGCCTGCTTCAGGCTACCTCCAGGCATGCCAGAACATGTGCTCCTCTCCTCTTGCAGCATGAACATGCTGCCCGCAGTGAAGCTCTGGCTCAACTCTACTCCCCCTCCCGACTGGAGCTCCCTGATCATCGAAGCTGAAGCCGCATAAAAGAAGGCGGCCAATGCACGTCTTCTGGGTGTCAGCTTCCCCGCCTTTGATGATAAGAGGAAAAAGTCAGCAGCCAACAACTCCGAGCGAGAAGCAAAAGGGAAACAGGCATTGACTGTTAATGCCTCGAAGGGCGCATCTGCGCTTACTCAGAAACCTCCACTGGCGCCGAGACCCAAGGAGGTGTATTCATTCAATGACGAAGACACCCTGCAACTCTTCGAAATACTGAAGCAGGGTGACAAGATCAAGCTCCCGGACCCAAAACGGCCCGATGAAGTTGGGAAAGTGGACAACCCGAGGTACTGTCACTACCATCGGTTTGTCGGACACCCGACCAAGGACTGCTACGTCCTTAAGAATTATATCCAGCGCATGATCAATGCCGATGTAATCTCCGTCGACTATGAAGAGAAGACGGTATCAGCCAATGTGGTGTCACTTCAGTTCGGCACCTTGCCGCCGACCACCACACAAGATGGCGTCGTCTCCATCCCTAAGGCGACAATGGAGGTGGTAAACTTGTCACCTACCCGTGACAATGTGAGTGGGCTCATCCCACTCACCACATCTCGAGGAGAGGTCCTCTGGGTTCACCCCGACCTCGTCTCCGAGGTGACTCAACCGGAGGTACGCTCTACCCCCAAATCAAAAGGCAGGAAGATCAAGTCTTGCCGTACGGTCTCTTCTTCAACAGAAGAGGCACTTCCAGTGCAGACGCGTGCACAACAGAACGCTCAGCCCGGCGAAGCTGCCGCCGAGGTGGTGCCTCCTGGCACAATCCCTGAGGAGGGCCCGTCTAAACCCTCAGCAGCCAATAAGCAGAAGCAGGTGGAGGCTCGTTTCGACAGACCTCTACGGAAGGAGAATGCTCCGGGGCTAGCCAAGCCCCACAACTTTGACATTCTGGCACAACTGGCCAGTACTCCTGCGCGCTTGTCTTTGTTTGAGCTCCTGCGTCTTTCCAAAGACTCCCGAGAAGCTCTCTGCGAAGCTCTGAAGGACGCTGAATCCTTCCTCAGTCAGGTCAAGCAGCCTGAAGACCTCCCAACTACTTGTGCGCACTGTCATTGTGCGGATGAAGTTATCCCAAACATAACTTTTACCCAACAAGACATGCTGCTCAAGCACCACCGACATAACCGATCACTGTATTACACGGGGTACATCGGTTCAGTCAAGGTGAGCCGGATTCAGATCGATCCGAGGTCTTCCCTCAGCATCATCCCGAAGGCGCTGATGTCAAAACTGGGGATCCCAATATACCGGCTAGCGCCCTCCAACACAACCATCAGTGGCTTCAACGCTAGCAAAAGCGAGCCACTGGGCAAAATCCGACTGAAGTGTCATATAGGCAACCTCAAAACTGAGGTGACTTGTTATGTGGTGGATGCCGAGGTCAACTACAACATCCTGCTCGGCCGACCATGGCTACATGAGTACATGGTGGTGCCTTCCACGCTCCACCAATGCATGAAATATGTATCTACCAACGGCGTCATCCGGACAGAGTTCGCAGACATCGATCCTTTCAAAGGGATTGAGGCTTACTTCACCGATTCCGACTTGTACAAGCCACTTGACGAGGAGGAAGCCAACAATGCTGATGATGAGGCTGAGACGGCAACTGAGCCGGACACGGAGCCTGAGACGAATCCAGATGCTCCACTGAAGATCCGACTGAAGGGCAAACCACCCCAGAAGGCGCCTCCAATGAGCATCAAGCTATCCGGGAAAGCACCGACTCTTGAGGCTCCCCTAAAGATACGCCTCAAAGGAAAGCCGCCTCAAACATCGGCTCCCCTGGTGGCAAAATTACAGGGGAAGACACCACTCACAGGAGGCGCAGTTGAGGCACCTCTGAAGGTGCGTCTCAAGGGCAAGCCCCCGCAGTCATCCAAGATGCCAGAGAGGGCTCACATAACCCTCTCAGATCCCAAGATCAAGGCTGTGGTGGACTCTCCTGATCCAGCCCCAGTGCTTACAGACGAGGAGCTTGGCGAATATATCTCTGCTGATGTAGATGCACCCTCCTTAGACAATGTAATCCCGCGGGATAAAATCTCGTACTTCATCAATAATAGAGTGTCTTTTAATTATTCTTGTCTTCCACATTGGAATGCCATGTATACATTAGATCACGCTCTACGGTCATTGCAAACACAAATAACGACCGTCCATAATATAAACCGAGTAGTCCCGTCTCAAGGAGTCTGTTTCATAAACCCTCCACGAAGCCGAGACGAAAGATCCTCCATTTTTGGCAAAGTCGAGCGTCATCAAGACCGCCCGTCACTCGAGCCTGAACCTGATACCGGCAGAGTACAAGTTTATCGGTATACGGATACAGCAAAGCACATCATCCAGAAGATGGGCTACGACCTGAAAAGCAACAAAGGCCTAAACTATGGCAAGGGTCGACCTCTCCCTCTCCAGTGTTCAACACCCAAAGGAAGGCCGCAAAACTACTACAACAAAACTCGATGGGGGATAG
This sequence comes from Iris pallida, assembly GCA_029216955.1. Lineage (NCBI taxonomy): Eukaryota > Viridiplantae > Streptophyta > Magnoliopsida > Asparagales > Iridaceae > Iris > Iris pallida. The sequence continues at coordinate 3,139,455 of JANAVB010008399.1, forward strand.
GCTATGTCACGCCACCATCAACCCCAGAGAGCTCAGACGTAGAACATTCCCACTCGTCCGAAGCGTCGACTTAGGATTCTGATACCAGTATCGGATCAGTCTTCAGGAAAGTGCTGTCAGCTAACATGACGTCAGCACAACCTCAAAAAGGTGAAGGCGAAGACCAAACGCCGGAACCCTTCGAAGAAGAACCCTGGGCTCAACGCCTAGGAGAGCAATGGGAGTCTCGTTTTGAGTTACGTGAACCTCCCACCGAAGACGAAGTCGAGCAGATCGACCTTGGGGACGGATCTTCTTCCAAACCCATCTTCGTCAGCAAAAGCCTAGAAGGAGAAGACCGAGAGGCTTTAATCCAGCTGGCTAAAGAGTATATCGACGTCTTTGCCTGGAGCTACGAAGACATGCCAGGACTCGATCCACAGATCGCAATGCATAGGTTGAACATCTTACCTGATGCCAAACCTATCAAACAATAACAACGACGTTTTCGTCCGGACATCATGAATGCCATCGATCAGGAGGTGGACAAACTCTTGACTAGCGGCTTCATCCGTGAGGAACAACACCCAGATTGGGTAGCCAACGTCGTACCTGTCACCAAGAAGAACGGGAAGATACGAGTCTGTATCGACTTCAGGGACCTCAATTCTGCTTGCCCGAAGGACGAATTCCCGCTTCCGATCACCGACGTGATGATCGACAATACATGTGGTTTTGAACGCATGTCCTTCATGGATGGATATTCAGGCTACAATCAAATCAAGATGTTCTCCGATGACGCGAAATACACGTCATTCAGGACTCCAAAGGGTGTTTTCTGCTACACAGTAATGCCCTTCGGCTTGAAAAATGCCGGTGCAACATACCAACGAGCTATGAGCACCATCTTCCGTCAACATCTTCGCAAAACAGTCGAATGCTATGTTGACGACATCGCAGTCAAGAGCCGCCTCAAAGGAGATCACCTACAGGATTTGAAGACAGTCTTCGATCTCATGCGGGCACATCAACTCAAAATGAACCCCGCTAAATCCTTCCTGGGGGTTTCTAGCGGCAAATTCTTGGGCTTTGTCATCACGGCGAAAGGCATTCATGTTGATCCCGAGAAGACCAAAGCCATCCTCAACATAGACCCTCCGAAGAATCTTCGAGAACTTCGAGGCTTGCAGGGACGTCTGGCATACATCCGGAGGTTCATAGCAAACCTTTCCGGTAAATGTCAACCCTTCACTCAGCTCATGAAGAAGGGAGTCTCTTATGTCTGGACAGAGGAGTGCCAGAAGGCTTTCGACGACATCAAAGCCTACTTGACGAGCCCACCAGTCCTGGTGGCACCTGTCGCGGACAAACCATTTCTTCTTTATGTCCGTGCCATGGATCATTCCCTTGGCGCTCTGCTGGCTCAAAACAGCGATACAGGCTATGAGCAAGCAATCTACTACCTCAGTCGAACGCTCATCGGGGCCGAACACCGGTACAACTCCGTTGAAAAGGAGTGCTTGGCTTTGGTGTTTGCCATCCAGAAGACTCGTCATTATGTCTCGGGCCAGACGATTTATGTCATTTCCCGAGTCAATCCACTCAGAGTCCTCATGACGAAGCCAGGATCATTAAACTCTCGGCTAGCCACATGGGCAATTTTGCTAACACCATATAATATGGTGTTTGTCCCGCAAAAAGCTGTTAAAGGTCAAGCTCTGGCTGACTTTTTAGCTGCACACCCCATCCCAGAATCCTCAAAACTCTATGAAGACATCCCGAATGAGGTTCAAGAATCCAACGTCACCGAAGGAAGCTCCGTTTGGCGGATGTTTTTCGATGGCGCTTCGAGAACAGGCCCCAAAGGCCAAATCATCGCAGGAGTGGGGGTAGTCTTAGTCTCCCCCGATCAGCTGGTCATCCAGCGTGCTTACTCCCTTTCAAAGCCGTGCTCCAACAATGTTGCCGAGTACAACGCACTCGTCATGGGACTCCAACTCGCACAACAGCTGGGGGTGGATCATCTGGAAGCCTACGGTGACTCAAAACTCGTCGTGAACCAGATTCGAGGGCAGTACGAGGTTCGCCATGAAGATCTGATCCCTTACCTTGAAGTTGCATTGAACATCATTTCAACCTTCACCGGGTTCTTCATCGAACACGTGCCTCGTCTACAAAACTTGGAGGCAGACGCTCTGGCTGGCCTCGCAGCCTCATTGGCAGCGCCCTTTGGGACTCAACACTATGTCACGGTAACAGGCCGAGACTTGATTTGTCCCAGAAACAACCTGTGCTTGCAAGTGGCCCACGCCATGCCGACGAACACTGGTGTTAATGTCCGAGACTGGAGGTTCCCGTTCATCGACTTTGCTGTCTATGGAATTCTTCCAGAGGACCCGAAGGAAGCCGTCTCAGTCAGGAGACGCTCTCTTCGATTCTACTACGACACAGCTACTAAAACGCTGTACCGACGTTCCTTCGATGGGCTCCTCCTTCGATGCCTGTCCAACGAAGAAGCAGTCGAAGCCCTCCGAGAAGCTCATGATGGAACTTGCGGAGCTCATCAACCCGGTCCTAAGTTACAGGATCGACTGCGACGTATGGGCTACTACTGGCCAACCATGGCCGCCGACGCTGTTGAATATGCTAAGAAGTGTCACACATGCCAACTCCATGCTGACTTCATACATACACCGTCTGAACCACTACATCCTACAGTCGCCTCTTGGCCCTTCGAAGCCTGGGGCATGGATATTATAGGGCCAATCACCCCTCCTTCATCGAGAGGACACCGTTTCATCCTGGCATCACCGACTACTTCTCCAAATGGGCGGAAGCAGTTCCATTAGCAGAAGTAAAAAGCTCCAGGGTGGTCAGCTTTATCAAACACCATGTCATTTACCGTTTCGGAGTACCCCGGCGGATCATCCATGACAACGGTCCTCAGTTTATCAGCCACATTTTTAGCAGGTTCTGTGACAAGAATCGCATTCAGAATGTGGCCTCAACCGCCTATAATTCGGCAGCAAACGGATTGGCTGAGGCATTCAACAAAACTATCGTTAGGCTGCTCAAAAAGGTCGTGTCATCCAACAAACGCGACTGGGACGAAAAGCTTGGCGAATGCCTTTAGGCCTACCGCACAACGGTACGGACCCTAACAGGCAACACTCCATTCTCCCTGGTCTACGGGAGCGAAGCAGTACTGCCTCTCGAGATACAGATACCTTCGCTCCGCGTAGCAATCACAAACAAACTCACAGAAGAGGACAATCAACGTCGTCGTCTGCGGGAACTGGAGGCACTTGACGAAAAGCGTCTCCTAGCTCAACAACGCATCGAGTTCTACCAAGCCCGTATATCACAGGCTTTCAACAAGAAGGTCAAACAGAGGACTTTCCAAGTTGGCGACTTGGTTTTAGCAGTCAGAAGACCAATGGTGTTGACCCACAAGACACCAGGAAAGTTCGAGCCCAAGTGGGAAGGACCTTTCATCATAGAGACGGTATACTCAAACGGTGCTTACCGCCTCGCCAAACCCAATGGGGACTTGTTCATGATGCCCATCAACGGCAAGTTCCTAAAGAAGTACTATTCTTGACATCCTCCAGACATGTACTTCCCCAAACAACCTCTTTCCACAAACTCATACGCTTCCGGAACCCAGCTGTTCCGTGGCATCTTCCAGTAGAAAGATAACCACGTCCATATTACCTCTGAGTTGTCTCTCTACACCCTACAAAGCAGAATCTTACACTTCGTAAGCCTACGCTACCCTTCATGTTTACCACGTCCACACTACCTCTGAGTAAACATCTCGTACAAACAACCCCTGCGTTATCGTACATTGATCGCAGAACTTCCATGTCCACATCACCTCTGAGTTGTTCAGCGTATCCCCCAAGATCATTCCTACCACGTCCATAATACCTCTGAGTAGGAAGATTCTATCATTTCGAACCCAATGATTGCCATGTCCACATTACCTCTGAGCAAATATAATGGTTCCTTCAAACTTATTATCTGTACCTGAAAACCAAGGTACACAAAAGATAATAGGTCCACACAAATCATCAAGTTCATGACAACAAAAGATGAACACATCACAAAAAAAAGGGTTGTAGACTTCTTTATTCTTCTGAAAAAAGGAGTACAAGAAGCTACATCATCCCCCAGTAAGGGTTGCAAAAGAACACAAAAGAAAAAGGAAAAAGCTATGGTCCCTGAATCTCCCCGGGATGGGCTGAGAGCTCCCTGACTCGAAGCTTTAAGTTAACTGTGCGGGCCTCCACCGTCGCCAGGACTCGTCGCTCTGCTTCTTGGCGTATCAATTCAACGGCCCCAGCGGAAGTATCACTTGCATGCTTCTCATCAAGCTGTTGTCGTTGCTGCGCCAAGGCAAGAGTCCGCTGAGTAAAAGTCGCTTCATCCTTCTTGAATGCTGCATATTCAGCCCAGACACGCTCGACCTCTAACTGGAGTCGGGCTCGTTGGTCTTCAAGACGGCGCATCTGGGTGTCGATATCCGCGATATTAGCTTCCAATGCAGCTCGAGTTTCTACCGTCGTCTTCATGGACTGAGACAACTGCTCTACCGCAGCCTCAGTCTCAGTCACCTCACGCTCCCAAACGCCCACGGTGGCCTGGTATGAAGACTCGATCTCGACAATCAGCTTCCCCTTCTCCGCATCTATCAGGACAGAGAGGTCGTTTCGCTGGATGCGTTGAAGTTCCGCGAGCCGCTCATCCAGCTCAATCACTGAAGCCTCCAGAATTTCGGCAATGTGGTCGTGGCCTTGGTGAATACGAATCAGCTCGATGCAGGGCATTGCCAAAGCTTTTGCCGTCGCAAAACTCCTGTTGGCATCCATCACGGCAGATACACCCTTCTGTAGCATTTTGTATACCCCCTCGACGAAGAATTTCACATACTCGTCTGCATCCGCCAGGACCTGCGGCGTCATCGCAGGAGTTGGAGGAGCTACTACAGTTTGCGGACCGAAAGAAGATCCGCCAACCTCAATCAGCGAGGCTTGAACCTCGGCATCAATGGGCTCTTCATCAACAGGGGCTGGACTGCTAGCCCGAGGAGCCGAAGCAACAGAAGGGGCCGGCACAGGCGTCGAGATGGTCCTCCAAGTAGAAGGAGCGACACAGGGTTCTACACCCTCGCCCTTCTCAAGCCCGGAGGAACCACCGACGTCAACGGCCACCTCTTCTACCCCCAACATCCTATCGATAACTGGTACTTCCCTTGGCAGAATGGGAAAATTATCACTCGTCTCTTGACCCGCCTCAGCAGTTGTGATCGACAGACGGGTCTCGTCATCAAGTCCCGCTACTGGGACAGAATCTGTCGCTACCTCCTGATCGGTAGCCGCCTCAACTACCACGGTTGAAGTCGGGGTAGGACTCGGCAATGATCCAGCCGACCTCCCATCGTCATGATAAGGAGGGGAATCAACCCTCTCCTCTGTCTCAACCATATCTGTCGCCCCCGCAACAGACTCTTGTAGCCCTGGAGCAACGTCACCCGAGGGCGACGAACTCCAATCCACCTCATCATCAGGATGCCTCGAGTCCACAGGACCCTCAACGTCCAAGGCCTCCATAGCAGACTGTACCTTCCCGGAAGTTGTTGCAACCTCAAAGACCGAAGATACTAAAACCCCCGCAGGAACATCTTCGGGACCCTCCTCCACGAGAGACATTATCATCGGAGGAATGTGCTCATCAGAAGAGCCTGCCACCTCCTTCGGTGTACTAGCACCCGGTTTTGAAATACGGGACTTCTTCTTCGACGATCCCTGCAAGAAGAAAAGCATAAGTCACCACAATGATAAAATGAAGTAGAATTACGGAGCACCCCTTACCTCGGCAGGAACTGATCCCGTTGGCACTACGGGTGGCACTTCCGTAACCTTTACAGTCGACGTCTTTCTCGACCTCTTCGGTACAGAAGAACCAGCTTCTGTGTCAGCCCGCCTCTTTCCAACAGACGGATCTCTCACTGACGCTGCAGCAGTAGCCCAATATCCTGCCAAATCTGGTAGACGATATGATCGGGCTACCCTAACATGTTCGCCGTGGCCTCCAGCTGAGTTCCAATAATGAAACTAGTCTCTCTGTCATAACCAGGAGATGCAGCGTTCATAATACAATACAGCTTGGCGGCCGGATATAGGATCTGCGGCCGAGGGTTGCGGACCGGCGTGGTAAAACTAACGCTAGTGCATCCAGCGTTATAATACTGCCAGCCCCGGGCTCCGTCCAGCAAACTTCCGACGAAGCCTAGACTGCTACTGGGATTCCGCAACATCAGCTGAGTATAGCCAAATTGACGAGCAAATCGGCTTGGCAGATATGGCTCCAGATAACATTTATTCTGGTTGCGATAGACCAGGTGAGAAGGCCGGATACTTTGCAACCAACGAAAACTCCATTTCGGCAAAGTGACTGCATCTTCGCCAGAGTCAACTAAATCTTGGTCGGCCTCGAAATCTTTGAAAATCGGGCCAACCTTGACAATTTCCCACCCCTGAAGGTAGGACAAGACTCTCCTGCAAACAGGGACGCCGGTGTATGACCACTTCCTCTTGTAGAAGCGGCGGAGGAAGACATCCCCTTCAACATGATCCTCCTCCGGACCGGGACTCATCACGTTCGGATGATGCAAAATCAGCCATCCCATAAGAAAATGGAAAGGCAACTCGGCCCGGGGAAAGTTGTCATTATTTCCTTTCTCGTGGACCACGTCATCAGCAAAGGACCTCAAACCGCGCAACAGGTTGCACACCATCGCGGGGAGGAGAGCTAAGGGTCGCCCAAAAGCTAACTTCACAGCAGGCAAAATGAGATTCTGATGTACCCGTTCTACGGCACCGGATCCACCTGCAAACACGCAATCCCGGAGCCATATCATCAAATAGGCTGTCAATACTGCCTTAGATGACATCCGGTACCCTCAGTGCCAGAAGCAGCTATAGGCATCCTTGCCGCTCTCATCCGAACGTGGAGTCCTCTCTTCCAGTCGACTTATTTCAGAAGTCACCTCCGCGGGCTTCAGTCCCTGCAGAGTCACAAATCGGATCCTCGAAGGATCCGCTAAATCCTGCTTAAAGACATAGTCCCTCCAAGCAGTTACATGAGGTTGGGTCTTGCCCCTATCCCTCCGGTGCATCAGATAATGATGGCTCGTCACCTCTTTGAACACAGCCATCATCTCCGGGTTCTTATCCTCCAGAACCTGGATCTCCTCATTTGACGAAAAATATTCCTCGTACGGCTCTGAGCCCCAAGGAAGCTTAGACACCTCGTGCATCTCATGAAGAGCCAACCCCAGCTCTCCCACCGGAGTAAAAAAGCTGCCAGTATGGGCGTTGAATAATTCCAAGAGCGCAAGGAACATAGGCTTATTGAGATCCACGCCTGCCTGCGTAGCCCGAATAGCGGCTGTCAGTCCGATCTCCTTAAGCTCAACTTTGAACCTTGAAAGCACCCAAGTGGTCAACTCGTCCCACCTCGGAATATAGTGACACCAACCCTCGACTCTAAAGCCACCTGTCGGGTACGTGACCTTCGCTGTCAACATCCGATTTGCAAAGGTCGGGGTACTGAAGGGAAATGTGTCATTTGGAACTTCACTGTAGAGGCTCCCGGGACGCAAGGCTCGGTAACTAAACGAGGAACCGGCTCGTGAAGCAGCCAAAGTATCTCGCTGGTTCGAGGTGGCATCGATCGAAAGGGTACCTCCCAAGGCCCCTCCTTGAGAAGGAGTAAGTTCCCAACCCATCCTTCTCTTCGAAGCCAGACGATAAAAAGCCGTCAGCGGCAACTGGCGGTCAACCTGCCTCATATATAGAACCATGCCTTTGGCAGTGAAGAACCAGTCTTCTTTGATCTTCAGTATCTTCGCTTCAGAAGAGACTAGTCGGTCGCCAAACAGAAAAGCAGGTTTTAAGAAAGTCACATCTTCAGATTCAGCAGACTTCAGTTTACCACTCTCCATCATACCCTGGAGGAAAAGTGGCAACTGGTTCTGGATCTGCAGCATTCTCTCCCGGGGTTGGTTCTGTAAGATAGCATCCTTTGTAGGGTTGATAACCGCCTCATCAAAATCAACCCCCATTTGGCAAAGGGAAGCATCCAAGAGAACTTCGTTCAACAGAGGGATCGTCATCGACACTGGCACAACGAAAAGTAGAAGTCAGACAAAAAGACAAAAGTAGATCGACGCAGCGTCAGGGCATAAACCCATGCGCGTCAGCTTCAGCGCATCACCCATGCGCGTCGGCGTTGGAGCTTCGGCGCATCAGCAGGGCATAAACCCATGCGCGTCAGCATAAGAGCTTCGACGCATCATCAGGACGAGAGTCCATGCGCGTTAGCAAAAGCTTCGGCGCATCATCAGGGTATAAAACCCATGCACGTCAGCAAACCAAACCTCGGTGCATGATAAAGGCCTGAGCCTATGCACGTTGGCAAGATAAAACCTCAGCGTATCAAGGACAGAAGCCCATACGCATCGGCAGCAGAAAGTTAGAGCACATTAGATAGCAAAAGTCGACACCTACCCGTTACCTCGGGGCGAACGTCGGCCGGAGTCGCAATGGTGGCAGGAGCATCCTCGTCGACGAACTCTGTCGGCTCCTTCCCCTTTCCTTTGCTGGCACCGCCGCGAGGAGTCTTGGGAGCCATTCTAACAGAGAGGAAGAAGTTAGGGTTTTGAAGAAAGAACTCTAAAGGAGGCAAAGGCACAGAGTAGAAGAACTCTCTCTCTCTCCACCTCTCACCTATTTATAGGCCGTGGTCGCACGCGTGAACCGATGACGAGCGATCTCAGCCGTCGCCTCGGGTCTTGTGAAGATAGCAGCAGATAAAACCAAAAGATCATCATTAATCTTTTTCGGTTACCGAGGCATTATCAAATTCATTAATTGAGAAAAGCATGCGGCTAAACAGGCATCCGCCCCAACAGTCATGCGCCCTGATCGCCATGCTTCTTATTCAAAGTATTCCAAAACTTATTCAAAAGTTTTAAAAACTTTGAAGGGGGTCTTGTAGAAGCATGGAATTTCACAACCAGAAAGACCATGCGCCAGACACTACATGCGCCAGGACTCGCACAGAACACTTCACAGCAAAGTCAATAACCACAGACATTTGAAGAAGGACTTTTTATTTATATATAAAAGTCTATTACATGTCTAGAAAAGGTTGTACAAAGGAGAATTTCTACAAAGGAAAGATCCTAAGTCCACAGCCAGCGGCCACCATGCGCCTCCAGATAGGCGCAGCAGTCATCATGCGCTGCCAGTCACCATGCGCTGCTAGTTAGGCGCAGCAGATGTCATGCGCCTCCAACCAGGCGCATCCCGCCATCTCTTCAGCAGCTCAGTTATGTGCATCCCTTCAGCAGCCCAGTTATTCTTCCAACCAGGCTCACCTGGCCGAGCAGAGCCCAGTTATGTGCCGCTCTTCCAACCAGGCTCGCCTGATAAATGCTTCGATACACAAAGCATTTAACCCTCTGGCTAGAACCAAGGAAGAGAAGAGCACCGCAAAGCTGTGGCCAGGGGAGGCTTCGAAAGAGCCTCCAAAGGCCAAGGAAGACCGTGATCGAAATCACGGCGAAAGGCAGCTTTCAACACAATCAGAGCGGGCGACACCCACTTTGAAGGAAGAGAGAGCCTAGCACCGCCATTCCGATCTACGGCTCTTCCGAAACAACGGAGACGAGGCCCGAGCATCCCTATCTTTGGATGCAACAGGCACCTTCCGCCTGCCTCAAAAGCCCTCGACTCCGTCTTTTGGATGTAACAGTCACCTTCAAGAGCATCAACGACGACAAGGCGTCTCATCTTCACCCTCGGGAACACTTTGTCAACAGAATGCACCCGAGAACCTGAGTCTTGGAAAGACGTGAGGGAATGAGAGGCCAACCTTCTCTCCATGCCACTATTTATAGATCGGGCAGATCAAACCCACGCGTCAAGTGGATGGTTCTCCGAGTTCCGAGCAATGAACTCACATTAAATGGATGAACCAGACGCCTCGACTTCAGCCAAACGGCTATTTAAAAGCACTCGAGAAGCGAAACAGCCGCATCATTAAAGACGTGTCGGATGCGCCGGCTGGACAGCGCATCACACCCCTTCAAACACCAAGCGCCTCCCACAGATGCGCCCTGTACTGAGCGCATCAAAGGGGATGCACCCCCATACGCCTAGTGGAACGTCAACCGACGTGCCCACTGAGCTGTCCATCGAATGTCACCAACATTAAATGCTGAACTGACAGAGTTGGCAGCACGCCTTCCCAAGTCTGAACGGCTGACAGCTTTTGCAGAAGACGAAGCGTCCACAACGTCAGCATCATCATAACTCTATCCCGACGGCTGCTGCCACGTGGCCACTCGACCACCCGCATGCGCCTCCGCGGCCATGCGCCCAAACCTGCATGCGCCTCGAAAGCCATGTGCCTCAGACCCTTCACTGATCCCTAAAGACAGAAGAAGAGTCTCCAGTTGAAGCTTTGCATGCGCCTCAAAAGCCATGCGCCCCAGACTGATCTCTGATCCCGAAAGACAGAAGGAAAGTCGCTTGTATGCGCCTCAAAATCCATGTGCCCAGAACGGCTCGTGACTCCTAAAGGTCACGAGCCAAAATCTCATCATGCGCCCAATCCAAGGCGCATCCCACCAAATCATCCCCCACCAAATCAAAGATCTCCGAGCCATGGGTCGACGACACGTGTCCTTTGACTCAACTCATCCAAGATCTCAGCAACAGAAAGATCTTCTCCTTTGCTACGTGCCGGCTCACAACAGCAGTATAAAGAATTCAACCCCGCGAGTAGGGCGCATCATCCATGCGCCTCCATCAGCAATCTCCACGTGGTGTCTCCACGCACCGACGCATCCTACATATGCGCGCATGAGCAGCCAACCTGCCCAGCTATAAATGGAGGAATCATCCCCTCCTTACACACACACAGACAGAGAGACATACATACGAACAATCCAGACAGAGATCATCAGAGAGGCAGATACAGACACTCAACGTCTTCCTCCTCTCAACCAGCTCCAGCACCCAGAGCAATCTACACCTTCAGAGAACCGATAACCGTCGTCAGCCCGTCAACGGAGTCAACGCATTACCACTCGCTCCATTGGCACTTAGGACCCAGATTAAACAAAAGTGTACTCCTAGGACTACATCGAAGTCCTATATTGTAACACTGTTCTGTTTGTATTAAGATTTGCAATCAAACAATTTTAATGGCAAACAATGAGTATCGAAGTAGATTGAGCAGAAGTTTGAGACATCCTCAATAATATATGATTCGCATATCGAAGCTTCTACATGGGCCTTATTGCCCACCTTCTTCTTCAGGTGATGTAGATATCTATAAATAATATATTCAATATTAGATCTGTTTGAATAAAATAATTATTAGTACTAGATAATTAAATATTTTATACCTCTCAAATGGATACATCCAACGATAATGGACGGGGGCACCGGTTCTTCGTATGCAAGATGAATCGGCAAATGTTCCATACTATCAAAAAAGTCGGGAGTAAATACCTTTTCTAACTTGCACAATGTCAATACAATCTTCTCCTCAAGTTCAAACATATGTTTCACCGTCAACTTACTTGAACACAAGTCTCTAAAGAATATAAATAACTCAACGGACCCTATACTTGAGAAGGTAACATCTCTCTCAGAGCGATAGGAAGTAAACGCTCCATGAACACGTGGCAATCATGACTCTTCATCCCTATCAGCTTGCGTTCGTTGAGATCGACACATCTTGCCAGATTCGACACGTAACCGTCAGGGAATCTCAAGTTTCTAATCCAATTGCATATTATCAATTTATCATCCCTACTCAGTGTAAATGGTGCTGAGGGCTTGACCCAGTTCCCATTGGATCCTCGTGATAGATGCAACTCTGGACGCCTGCAAATAATTTCCAAGTCCATTCTTGCTTTGGGATTGTCTTTCGTTTTTTTCTTGATATCCATCAATGTATTGAAGATGTTGTCGAATACATTTTTCTCAACATGCATGAGATCAAGATTGTGTCTTATGAGATTGTCCTTAAAAGATACTCCGCTTTGTCCAATTATGGCTATGTCCGAATCCTTCTAAGTGATGGCCCGAACTTGGATCTTCCTTTACAGTCGGCAAATCCTCTACCTCTGTCCAAACGATATCTCCAGTCAATCTCAACGGGGGAGGAGTTAGTTCCTGTTTATCAGCACTAAAGGCGTCCCTATTCCTTCTCCATGGATGCGACATAGGAAGGAACTGACGATGGCAATAAAAAAAAAAGCTTTTCCTCCATTCTGAAGGCGAAATGCCTTACTCTTTTCCATACATATCGGACAAGACATAATACCATGATTACTCCACCTAGATAACATTGCGTGTGCTGAAAAATCATTGATGGTCCACATCAACATTGCTCTCATCTGAAAGTTCTGCTCCATTGATATATCATACGTCTGAACACCGAACTCCCACAATTGTTTCTACTCGTCCACCAACGGCTGCAAGTAGATATCGATGTTCTTCTTTGGATTTTTTGGACCGGATATGATAAATGTCAAGAACATATAAGGAGTCTTCATGCACATCCACGGTGGTAGATTGTAAGGGGTCAAAATCACCGGCCAACAAGAGTACTGAGCCCCCGACTATCCGAAAGGAGTGAATCTATCACGCCCCAAAACCAGAATACTGGAGAGCGGGGGCAGACATAGCCAGCTACGTATATAGAGATGGAATCTATCTCGCTATACGGTTACGGCTATCTAGATACATGAGGGTTTAACTACAATCCATCAGTCGCCTATGGTCATAAACAAGCCTATTGTCTCAATCTCAAGCAAGTAGTAACAGTATACAAGATGTCAGAGCACCAAATATATAATAGCAAGGCGTCCCATACATTACATATTCGGATGATCATGAAGCTAGTCGTACAAAATGTCAGGACTAGTAAGAGTTTCAGTCATAGATGATCAACCCTAGGATCTGTCAATCATGTTACAGCCCGTAGGCAGACAGTAAATAAAGGTACAATACGAGCTAACACATGCTCGCCGGCTAAACGCCTCAAAAGAATAATTTTACAATAAAGTGGGAGAACAAAAAGAAACCCACTCATTGCCAGGGTTACGTCTGGTGTTCACGATCTGGCTGGAAGGTAGGTAGATCCTCTGGTGCTGCTCCGATATCTAGCCATACAAAACCAGCTGGATTAGACCCCAGAAAGAGCAAGTGCCACAAAGGAGACTTCACTTAGGAACTAAAACCAGCATATCACAATAGAATATTAAAGATAATAAATAAAGAACTGATAATAATAGAGATAACAACAGTAAACTGAGTACGAGAAAACCATTCAAGTAGCCAGGTCACAACCCTTAAACCAAACAAGGACCGAGGTTGTAACCCTTTACCTGAATAGAAAATCGTCTCAAATACCATTGGTAGGGTAACAAGACAATAAATGGAGAAAGAACACAGAACTGCTCTGGAAGCCAGGTTACAACCCTTAAACCAAACAAGGACCGGGGTTGTAACCCTTCACCTGAACAGAACTGGACCCCTGATCTTTATTGTTAAGGCCAGTATAAATAATCATGCCGCTGAAATAAGTAAAACATGACGAGCAGGGTCTAGGGTTACAATAAGACAATAAACGAAAAGAGGACACAGAACTGCTCCGGGAGCCAGGTTACAACCCTTAAACCAAACAAGGACCGGGGTTGTAACCCTTCGCCTGAACAGAACTGGACCCCTGATCTTTATTGTTAAGGCAGGCACAATAAGCAGGACGATATATGATAAGATAACCACGGAACTATTCAGATAGCCAAGTTACAACCCTTAAACCAAATAAGGACCGGGGTTGTAACCCTTCATCTGAAAGAACTTAGTATCCCATCATTTATCGATACAAGAAATCATGTCATAATACAATCTTGTACAGGATCATGACAAACTAGACTGGGCTGGACTCCATCCAATCAATCACGGCCAAGCAATAAGTACGGCTTGATACTTTAACTAACTAGGGTTATCATAGGTCTAGTTACTAGCAAGATGTAATGAGATTATTCTAACAGCCACAAGCCCTGCAGACCATCCAGGTTATCCAAGTCGAATGTCCGTTTATGAAGGATGCAACACGTGACAGTGTGTTGGAAATGTGCCCTACTCGTCGGTAGGCTTCAAGTCCACTGAATGCGCCCAGATAACGGGATTACCTGTAGCTGGAAAATCTCTTCATGACTACTGAATTATTCTAGTTTATTAGCCTTAGTCAATTGCAGTAGGTATCCCTGACCGTGGTACTCAGGGATCCCTATCCTAGACATGATGCAAGACAGTACTGGTTTATTTGTACAAACACAATCGCCCACGGTGTCCAGTTCATTCCTACTTGTCATGTCAGGCTAGCTGTCGTAACAGCTTGTCGAGATACATCATGTCAGTTTACTTGTTAAGAGTGCGCCACGGCGGGCCACTATCGTGTTCTATTTTTACCTGATCATGAATGAGAGAAACTTGCATAAAACAACTAGTGACATATTCTTGAAGCCAAGGAAAAGATCTACAACTTTCATGTTTTGAGTTTTTCGAGATTCTAGCTACAAAACAACTTTAAACAGGCAAAAACAGCAAAATAGAACAATTCCGGCGCATGGGATTCCTGCACAATTCGGCGAATGGAATTCCTGTACTAATCGGCGCATGGGATTCCTGCACAAATCGGCGCATGGGATTCCTGCACAAATCGGTGCATGGAATTTCTGCACAAATCGGCGCATGGAATTCCTGCACAAATCGGCGCATGGGATTCCTGCGCAATCGGCGTATGGGATTCCTGAACAAATCGGCGCATGGGATTCCTGCACAAATCGGCGCATAGAAATTTAAACTCACGTTGCATCTTCAGTACATGCGCGTAAGGAACCTACGCGTATGACACGCTCGGAGTCAAAGAACGCGTTGCCGGGACTTCACGGCGCATGGCCTCCCGTGCGCATGGGGTTCCCGGCGCATGGGGTTCATCGTCCCCAAACAGCAAGTTCAGCCATGAAAGTTTCGAAAACTTGCCATGGCCATAACTTCCTCGTCCGAAGTCGAAATCAAGCGAAACAAAAGCCAAAACTGTATGAAATTGAATTCTCTACAACATGGAACCACTAGTTTTTGGAAATACCAAGTTTTTAGAGATCAAAACCAAGAAAACTAAACAAGAAGGAACTTAAAACTTAGATCTACAAAAATATAACCATCAAAACCGAAAACTTCCAGTTCTAAAGAGGCTTTGAATCTAGTAAGGAAGAGAATGGAACAATAAAATATGAGATCCATCATGAAGCAAGTTTGCACTTGCCTAAGCTCTCCCTCTCTCTCTCCCTCTTGGTGGTTGAAGAAGTAATGGTAGAGAAGTAGTAATGAAGAGAGAGAGTGTTAGGTGGAAATATATATGAGGATGATGGTGGTAGGTGGGAGGGTTCTCCTTTTGTTCATGATGAACCAAAGCAAACCAAGCCAAGCCGAACCAACCCAAGAATAAACCAATCAATGAAATGCTAGAATAAATCAAGCAGGGAGACATGCAATACGGGTCAAATTACGTATACGTATACCAAGATACGCAATACGAACCACAGGCATTACAACTCTACCCACCTTAAAAGAATTTCGTCCTCGGAATTTAATTAAGAGGCTAGAGGGGCAAGAACAAGCTATACTAATCACAAACAAGCTATACTAGGCAATCAATCAATTATGCAAGCAAGGAATCGAAGGCATGAGGTATAAGGAGGACATTATACCTCACGAGTCAAACAGGTAGGGATATCGTGATCGGATATCATCCTCACGCTTCCACGTTGACTCACCCAAAGAGTGATGACCCCAAGCAACTCGGACTAACTTGATAGTCTTGTTCTTGAGTATCTTCTCTCTTCGGTCCAATATAGACATGGGCCTCTCCTCATACGAAAGGTTGGTACCAATAACCAATTCTGAATGATCTAGGATGTGGCTCGGGTCCGGGAGATACCGCCGTAATTAGGATACATGGAACACATCATGCACCTCACGTAGCGATGGTGGAAGAGCGAGACGATAGGATACATCACCTACTCGCTCCAGAATATCGAACGACCCTATATACCTAGGACTAAGCTTTCCCCGTACGCCAAAACGAATGACGCCACGGTTAGGCGAAATCCTTAGGAATACATGGTCGCCGACTGAGAATTCAAGGGGTCGCCGATGGGAATCGGCCCAATGACGCTGGCGATCTTGGACAACTCGAAGATGATCTCTGACTCTCCTGACCACTTCAACGGTCTGAGCAATCATTTTCGGACCGAGCATCTGTCTCTCTCTGACATCGTCCCATGCTAGCGAAGATCGGCACTTCCTACCATACAGTACCTCGAACGGTATCATCTGGATACTGGCCTGGAAACTGTTGTTGTACGAGAACTCCACCAGGTGCAGGTGATCTTTCCACGAACCACCGAAGTCGAGTGTACAAGATCTCAACATGTCTTCGAGAGTCTGGATCGTGCGTTCTGACTGGCCATCTGTCTGCGAGTGATAAGCTGAGCTGAACTGGAGGCGAGTCCCCAAACTCTCTTGCAGGCTATGCCAAAAGTACAACGTAAATCTGGAATCTCTGTCCGAGGTGATACTGACTGGTACACCGTACAATCTGACAATCTGTCGGAGATACATCTCCGCTAGCTGAGCCGTCGACTGACCAACTCTGAATGGAAGAAAGTGAGCCACTTTCGTGAGCCTGTCTATGACAACCCAAATGGCGTCTCTGCCAGCCGGGGATCTAGGCAATCCAGTCACAAAATCCATGGTTATATGCTCCCACTTCTATTCTGGAATTGGCAAAGGCTGAAGTAGTCCAGCTGGCCTCTGATTTTCAGCCTTAACTTGTTGGCAAACTAAATATCGAGAGACAAACCGGGCTATCTCCCTCTTCATGCCATTCCACCAAAAGTGCTGACGAATATCACGGTACATCTTCGTACCGCCGGGATGAATGAAATACTGCGAACTGTGAGCCTCCGTCATGATCTCCTGTCTGATATCTCCACTAGGTACACAAAAGACGCTTCTCATGTCAAAGTGTACCATCTTTAAGGATACATAACTCTGGTCTTCGTCCTGTCTCACACTCTGCTCTGAGTCGCTGAAGCTTAGAATCTGCTGACTGCGCCATCCGGATCCTCTCGACTATAGTGGACTGAACTTGCATGCTGGCCATCAATGCCACACTGGTAGGAAGGACAACTTCTATGCCCATCTTCTAAAGATCTGCTAACAGCTCTGGTTGCGCTGTTAGGAAATAAACTCCGGCTCTCCTGCTCAATGCATCTGCAACGACGTTGGCCTTCCCTGGGTGATATAGCAGGTTGACATCATAATCCACAAGTAGCTCTAGCCACCTTCTCTGACGCATGTTAAGATCCTTCTGGGTGAAAACATACTTCAGGCTCTTGTGGTCGGTGAAAATCTCCACCCTATCTCCGTACAAGTAGTGCCTCCACAACTTAAGTGCAAATACTACCGCTTCCAGCTATAAATCATGGGTTGGGTAATTTCTCTCATGATCACGAAGTTGCCGTGACGCATAAGTTATTACCTTCCCATGCTGCATTAGAACACATCCTAAGCCTCTGCCTGAAGCATCACAATACACTGAGAATCCTCCGGTTCCATCTGGGAGCGTGAGAATGGGTGCCGTCATCAAGCCTCGCTTCAACTTCTCAAAAGAATCCTGACATTCTGCTGTCCAAGCAAACTGCACACCCTTGCGGGTCAACTGGGTTAATGGCGCTGAGGTCCGAGCAAAGCCCGAAACAAATCGCCGGTAGTAGCCGGCCAATCCAAGAAAACTGCGAACTTCTACAACCGTGCTAGGCACTGGCCATGTTTCAATGGCCACGATCTTCTGGGGATCCACTTCAGCTCCTCCTCGGGTGATGATATGACCCAAGTACGAAATACGATCGAGCCAGAACTCGCATTTACTGAACTTGGCATACAACTGGTGCTATCTGAGAATCTAAAGAACAACTCTGAGGTGCTGCTCATGCTCCGCTTCACTCTTGCTGTAGACCAGGATGTCATCTAGGAACACAATCACGAACTGATCCAAATAGGACATAAAGATGCGATTCATGAGGTCCATGAATATAGCCGGCGCATTGGTTGCTCCAAATGGCATAACAAGGAACTCCCAATGCCCATATCGGGATCTGAAAGCTGTCTTCGGGATGTCCTGCTCTCTAACTCTGATCTGATGGTATCCTGACCGCAAGTCGATCTTCGAGAACACTGCTGCCCCCTTGAGTTGATCAAACAAGTCATCTATCCTCGGGAGAGGATATCTGTTTTTGATTGTCACTGAGTTCAAGGTACGATAATCTACACATAATCTGGATGTACCATCCTTCTTTTTCACAAGAAGCATCCAGGCTCCCCAAGGCGATCCACTAGCACGAATGAATCCCTTGGTTCTGAGTTCTTCAATCATCTTGTACAATATCTCTAATTCTGACGGCGCCATCCTGTAGACTCTCTCTGACACTGGGGCTGTTCCGGGAATCAAGTCGATGGTGAACTCGATCTTCCGTTCTGGCGGCATCCCTGGAAGCTCTTCTGGGAAAACGTCTGGAAACTCTTCGACTATCCGAGGCAACTGCACTGCTGCTACTGCCATCCGCAACACTGGAGGAGAAGGTTCAACTTCGCCTCGGGAAAAGGAAAACTCTGGCTCGCCTGGAATGCTAAAAATAACCCTGCCAATGTGGCAGTCTATCCTAGCATACTGGTCCCTCAACCAATCCATCCCTAAGACCACATCATAATCGGCCATCAGAAACTCTATCAATCTAGCGGGGAATTCCCTACCGCTAACTACGATCCGACACGAGGAAAACACTCTATCTACTCCCACAAGTCCGTTACCAGTAAGTATATTGAGCCTCACTGATAATGACTCGGGCTCCAATCCTATTCGTGTCGCGAATCGTGCAGACATAAATGAATGCGAGGCACCAGAATCAAATAATACTGAAGCTGGAAAGGTGTTGACGAGAATAGTACCTGCCACTACCTCACCTGGTGCTATTCCTTCTTCTCCCATGGTCAAAGCCAGCACTTGACCATGTCCTCTGGGTGCGGGTCCCCTCTGCTGAAGATTCCTCTGCCTGCTCTGGATCAGGGCTTGGGCTTGGGCATACTGTTGCGGTCTCTGCTGCTGGAATGCCTGGGCCTGTGTCGGCAATAGCCTCGGGAACGGGTACTGCAGCTGCTGCTGCTGCTGGACTGGTGCTGGTCCTCTAACTGAAGGACTAGAGATGGCCGATGAACTCCCCCTGTTCGGGCAGTTCCCAATCCTGTGGTCTGGGGCACCACAAACCAAGCACAAACCCTGTGCTCTGCGACACTCTGATACCACATGCCCTGGCTTCCTGCAGTGTGAACATCCCACTGCGGAAGACTGCTTCTGCTTCTGCTGCTGAGGGTGCGTCGGGGCGGAATGTTGAACCGACGTCACTGAGGCCGCCCGCCTCGGAGCTCCAATGGTCAAAGCCCTGGCTGCCGGGGCTGGTGCTGATGACTGATTCATCTGGCTATGGGATCGCTTCCGACCTCCGGTCCTATCCACGATCCTCTGGGAGGTATATTCGTGCCTCCGGGCTGCCCTCAGTACTGCATCAAAAGTCTGATGCTCAAACTGCTCCACTGCCAATAAAATCTCCAGATGAAGCCCCTGCTGGAACCGTTGGGCTCTATCGAACTCGGTCGCCACCAAGGTAGGAGCAAACCGACTAAGTCTCGAAAACTCGGCCGCATATCCGTCGACCGTCCTGCCCATCTGCTTCAGATTGGTGAACCTCGTCTGTAGATCGTATCGAGCTACAGCATCGAAATACTTGGTCTGGAATCTCTCTCTGAATACTGCCCAGGCAATAGGGGCCACTAATCCAACGGCCTGCGCCGCCCACCAGCTGCGGGCAAGATCCAATAACTGCAGGCGCACCACGGCCACCTTCTTGGCTTCTGGAGTCCTGGCTGCTTCTAGAATCACCTCGGTGTCCTGAAGCCAAGCATCGGCAGCGATAGCATCTTCACTGCCGTCGAAGAAGGGAGGGTTCAAGCGCTTGAAGCTGTTGGCCGCGCTATTACCCTGATGACCTCCTCTGGTCAAAGCGTCTGCCACTGCCTGGTGCAAGGCATCTCCTCGACGATCCTGGAAGGCTAATAGTGACCTGATGAGACCCACCAAAGTGCCATTATCAGGCTCTGCTGGCTGGACGGGCTGAACTGGTGGCTCTCCTTCAGTAGGCATAACTCTGGAGGCTACTCCTGAATGCTGGGCTTGATCTCCAGGTTGCTGCTGGTCCGCGGGAGGTGATCCGCCTTGCTGATCGGCAGGTCCAGGAACAATGCCGCTGAAGAAGACGACATAGGGAACAATAAGGAAGGACCAGGACAGATCAATGATACAAGCATGTGATCAGGTCAAGATTACAGGGATTCAGAAGATACGAGCAGAGATCAAGGACGAGTACTGATTGAGACATCTATTCGGCAAACCCTCACATATCTTGATTTACAAGACCTGCATGGGCCACCACTTAAACCATGTCACGCACCAAAACCAGAATACTGGAGAGCGGGGGCAGACATAGCCAGCTACGTATATAGAGATGGAATCTATCTCGCTATACGGTCACGGCTGTCTAGATACATGAGGGTTTAACTACAATCCATCAGTCGCCTATGGTCATAAACAAGCCTATTGTCTCAATCTCAAGCAAGTAGTAACAGTATACAAGATGTCAGAGCACCAAATATATAATAGCAAGGCGTCCCATAAATTACATATTCGGATGATCATGAAGCTAGTCGTACAAAATGTCAGGACTAGCAAGAGCTTCAGTCATACATGATCAACCCTAGGATCTGTCAATCATGTTACAGCCCGTAGGCAGACAGTAAATAAAGGTGCAATACGAGCTAACACGTGTTCGCCGGCTAAACGCCTCAAAAGAATAATTTTATAATAAAGTGAAAGAACAAAAAGAAACCTACTCATTGCCAGGGTTACGCCTGGTGTTCACCATCTGGCTGGAAGGTAGGTAGATCCTCTGGTGCTGCTCCGATATCTAGCCATACAAAACCAGCTGGGTTAGACCCCAGAAAGAGCAAGTGCCACAGAGGAGGCTTCACTTAGGAACTAAAACCAGCATATCATAATAGAATATTAAAGATAATAAATAAAAAACTGATAATAATAGAGATAACAACAGTAAACTGAGTACGAGGAAACCATTCAAGTAGCCAGGTCACAACCCTTAAACCAAACAAGGACCGAGGTTGTAACCCTTCACCTGAATAGAAACCCGTCTCAAATACCATTGGTAGGGTAACAAGACAATAAATGAAGAGAGGACACAGAACTGCTCTGGAAGCCAGGTTACAACCCTTAAACCAAACAAGGACCGGGGTTGTAACCCTTCGCCTGAACAGAACTGGACCACTGATCTTTATTGTTAAGGCCAGTATAAATAATCATGCCGCTAAAATAAGTAAAACATGACGAGCAGGGTCTGGAGTTACAATAAGACAATAAACGAAAAGAGGACACAGAACTGCTCCGGGAGCCAGGTTACAACCCTTAAACCAAATAAGGACCGGGGTTGTAACCCTTCGCCTGAACAGAACTGGACCTCTGATCTTTATTGTTAAGGCAGGCACAATAAGCAGGACGATATATGATAAGATAACCACGGAACTATTCAGATAGCCAAGTTACAACCCTTAAACCAAACAAGGACCGGGGTTGTAACCCTTCATCTGAAAGAACTTAGTATCCCATCATTTATCGATACAAGAAATCATGTCATGATACAATCTTGTACAGGATCATGACAAACTAAACTGGGCTGGACTCCATCCAATCAATCACGGCCAAGCAATAAGTACGGCTTGATACTTTAACTAACTAGGGTTATCATAGGCCTAGTTACTAGCAAGATACAATGAGATTATTCCAACAGCCACAAGCCCTGCAGACCATCCAGGTTATCCAAGTCGAATGTCCGTTTATGAAGGATGCAACACGTGACAGTGTGCTGGAAATGGGCCCTACTCGTCGGTAGGCTACAAGTCCACTGAATGCGCCCAGATAACGGAATTGCCTGTAGCTGAAAAATCTCTTCATGACTACTGAATTATTCTAGTTTATTAGCCTTAGTCAATTGCAGTAGGTATCCCTGACCGTGGAACTCAGGGATCCCTATCCTAGACATGATGCAAGACAGTACTGGTTTATTTGTACAACCACAATCGCCCACGGTGTTCAGGTCATTCCTACTTGTCATGTCAGGCTAGCTGTCGTAACAGCTTGTCGAGATACATCATGTCAGTTTACTTGTTAAGAGTGTGCCACGGCGGGCCACTATCGTGTTCTATTTTTACCTGATTATGAATGAGAGAAACTTGCATAAAACAACTAGTGACATATTCTTGAAGCCAAGGAAAAGATCTACAACTTTCATGTTTTGAGTTTTTCGAGATTCTAGCTACAAAACAACTTTAAACAGGTAAAACAGCAAAATAGAGCAATTCCGGCGCATGGGATTTCTGCACAATTCGGTGCATGGGATTCCTGCACAAATCGGCGCATGGGATTCCTGTACAAATCGGCGCATGGGATTCCTGCACAAATCGGCGCATGGGATTCATGCGCAATCGGCGCATGGGATTCCTGCACAAATCGGCGCATGGGATTCCTGCACAAATCGGCGCATAGGAATTTAAACTCACGTTGCGTCTTCAGTACATGTGCGTAAGGAACCTACGCGCATGACACGCTCGGAGTCAAAGAACGCGTCGCCGGGACTTCACGACGCATGGCCTCCCGGCACATGGCCTCCCGGGCGTATGGGGTTCCCGGCGCATGGGGTTCATCGTCCCCAAACAGCAAGTTCAGCCATGAAAGTTCCGAAAACTTGCCATGGCCTTCCTCGTCCGAAGTCGAAATCAAGCGAAACAAAAGCCAAAACTGCATGAAATTGAATTCTCTACAACATGAAACCACTAGTTTTTGGAAATACCAAGTTTTTAGAGATCAAAACCAAGAAAACTAAACAAGAAGGAACTTAAAACTTAGATCTACAAAAATATAACCATCAAAACCGAAAACTTCCAGTTCTAAAGAGGCTTAGAATCTAGTAAGGAAGAGAATGGAACAATAAAACATGAGATCCATCATGAAGCAAGTTTGCACTTGCCTAAGCTCTCCCTCTCTCTCTCTCTCCCTCCTGGTGGTTGAAGAAGTAATGGTGGAGAAGTAGTAATGAAGAGAGAGAGTGTTAGGTGGAAATATATATGAGGATGATGGTGGTAGGTAGGAGGGTTCACCTTTGGTTCATGATGAACCAAAGCAAACCAAGCCAAGCCGAACCAACCCAAGAATAAACCAATCAATGAAATGCTAGAATAAATCAAACAGGAAGACATGCAATACGGGTCAAATTACATATACGTATACCAAGATACGCAATACGAACTACAGGCATTACAGAATCCATCAGAACATAAAGCCAGCCGAACATTGCTAGGCTCCGTAGCAAATTCAGAATGACATCGATCAAAATGCTTCCATGCCTCTCCATCAGATGGATGAGATAATTCTCCTCCATCCATCTTTCGCTCTTTGCTATGCCATGTCATGTGTTCTGCAGTATTTGAGGACATATACATCCTCTATAGCCTCTTTGTGAGCGGCAAAAACTGCATGTATTTGTAGGGACGCAACCTTGCTCGTGCAGTTGATTTTTCTTTGCCTCGAATAGACTTGTACCGGTCCTCGTGACAGAAAATGCATCTGTCTTTATTACTGTTCTCCTTATAGTACAGCATGCAGCCGTTTCAGCAACAATCTATCTTTTCATAGCCTAATCCGAGTTTCCGTATCAACATCTTCGACTTGTAAAAGGTTTTCGGCAAGTCCTTCGCTCCTTTTGGAAGCAACTCTCTAACAAACTGAATTATTTGGTCGTAACATTCTTGGGGTAGGTTAAAATCAGACTTGAGGTTCAACAACCTCATCACCACCGACAGGACAGAATGAGAATCATAACTCGGATATAACGAAGTATCGGCATGGCTAAACATATCATAGAACTCCTTTGCAGCAGGATTCGGATCCTCCGGATCATAACTTGGACCGGCACAAGTCGCATCAAATACCAACTCACGTGCCAAGTTTCGATACCGATATTGGAAGTGGTCTCCAAGAGTGGACTCTCCCACATCCGTATTGAAGGAGGACTGATATTGCGGAACCAAAGGTTCTCCTTGAGCCGTCCACTCGTTGTAGTTCGGTACGAAACCCTTCTTGTATAGGTGCTCTCTCACGAGATCTACCTCTCTGAATGGTATATTACGACAATTGACACAAGGACACTTTATGAGTCTTCCGTCCATGAAATAAGGTTGGCTACTGACGTATCTCAGAAATTCTTCGACGCCCGCCTTGAAATCATCCGTCAAACCAATCTTGCTCTCATGTCGCCGATTGTACATCCACGAACGGTTAACTAAGTATCGACTCATTGTTCAAACCAATTCTGCACCACGTACCATATATTAGGTAATTACAAGTAAAAAATAATTTAGTACCTAATTGTAGCAACCAAAGTTAACAGTATCAGTATCGAAATCAGTATCACACCATTTCTATGAGTATCGATATCGAAGTCGATAATATCGATCATTCCTATGAGTATCGATATTGAAATCGGTATCAGACCATTCATAGGAGTATCAATATCGAAATCGGTAATATCAAAATCGGAATAGTATCGACCTCATCGAAATCGGATTCAATATCTTAATGTCCGTATCGGGTTAGTATCGGCCTATCGGAATAGTATCGGCCTATCGAATTGGAATTTGATATCCTTATATCATAATCGAATATCGGATATCGAAACTAGTATCATATCATTCCTATAAGTATCGATATCGAAATCGGTAATATCGAAATTGGGTTAGTATCAGCCTTATCGAAATTCGATTAAAAAACCCTAGCTACTACATTAACGAATTTTGGGTTAGCTATCAAAATCGGATTAGTATCGGCCTTAACGAATTTCGAATAATTTACGAATACCAAAAATCCTAGCTACTACATTGTGTCCGTGTCCGTATCCGTGTCCAAAACCCTAGCTACTATATTGTGTCATAATTTTCGTGTCCGAGAAGCATATCGTGTCCGTGTTAACAAAAATTATTAGAGGAAAAAAATTAGGTAATTACCTGAGGAGTGGGGGTTGCCCTGTCGCCGAAGAGGAGCCGAGGAGGGGGTGGCGAGGGGGGAAAAGGGGGCAGAGGTGGGAGGGGGGCGAAGAGGGGAAAGGGGGGCAGAGGGGGGGGGGGGGCAGAGGGGGTCGAGGAGGGCGGAGATGGGGGCAGAGGGAGGGCGGAAAGGGGGGCACAGGGAGGGGGGGGCGGAGAGGGGGTCGATGAGGGGGTCTGAGAGAGGGGCGGAGGGGGGCAAAGGGGGAGGGGGTCGCCGGAGAGGGGTCGGATATGGGGTCGGAGAGAGGGGCGGAGATGGGGGTCGCCGGAGGGGGGTCGCCGGAGATGAGCGAGGGAGCCGAGGGAGCGGGAGGAGGGAAGTTGGGAGAAAATTGAAATTTTGG
This sequence comes from Iris pallida, assembly GCA_029216955.1. NCBI lineage: Eukaryota > Viridiplantae > Streptophyta > Magnoliopsida > Asparagales > Iridaceae > Iris > Iris pallida. Next base: position 3,165,217 of record JANAVB010008399.1, read on the forward strand.
GTAAAATTTTTAGAATGAGTATGGGGGCTACTTTTACAGAAGCTCGGAAGAAAACTAGCGACGGACTAGCGACGGATTCAGTGACGTCCAATTGAATTATTTTTTACATAAATTATCCGTCTCAAGTCAGTCACAAGTACGTCGCTAATTAGCGACGGATTGACTGTCGTCGCTGACGTCCGTCGGTAATTAACAGTATTTTTGTAGTGTACCCTTCCTCTTCGCTCCAGTCTTCATTCAATCTTCATCATCCTTCAAATCAATTTACTGAGTCAAGTAAAGCATTAGTCGTCAAATATAGTGCTGTAAAAAGAGTAGAACCTTTAAATTACAGAGACCAACTGTCAAAAAAAAACTTTCCTGCAGTTTCATAGTTCAGGAAAGGTTGCTACTAAACCACCATTGCTGCTTCGTTCAAAAGCTACTCTTTTACTTCCCGCTGACTTTCAAATTGGTATTCAACACATCATACATTGGTTCCCTTCTTGGAAGGTTTCATCCACAGAGTACTTTATATATAAGTTAGATCTTAATGTAAAAAAAAAATAGAGAAAATTTGAGTAGCATCCTACTTTGTTTATCCTTATTTAAAGTACATCCTACCACTTTACACTATTTTAATCCACCCTCCACTTTTGACGGATTTCGTCCAAAACCAACGGTCAACGCGTTTGATCGATAATTTTGGACGAAAATACCCTCCGAAATCCAAATCATGCCCCCCTCCCGCCCCCCTCCCGCTCCGCTGCCGTATCTCCGCCCCGCCGCTGCCGCACCCCGTCCCGCCGCTGCCGCGCTCATCACCACCACCACTACCACCACCTTCATCATCACCATCACCACCACAGTCACCTTCACCATCACCTCCACCACCATCATCTTCACCAACACCACCACCACCGTCGCCCCCCTCCGCCGCGCACTAGCTCCCCCTCCCCCCCCCCCCCCCCCCCCCCCCCCCGCGTCACCAACACCACCTTCACCATCACCTCCACCACCATCATCTTCACCACCACCACCACTGCTTCCCCCCCCCCCCCCCTCCCTGACCTCGCCGCTGCTCCCCACCCCCCTCGCGGCGAGGTCGGGAAGGGGGGGGGGGAGGGGTGGCAGCGGCGAGGTCTGGGAGGGGAGGGGGGGGAGCAGCGGCGAGGTCGGGGAGGGGGTGGCAACGGCGAGAGACACAAGAAAGAAGACAACAGGTCAGAAGTATTTTTGTCAAAAAAAATTGGGTCAACCCAGTTGACCGTCCATATTGGACAGAATCCGTCGAAAGTGGGGGGGAGAAGGGTGAATTACAAGTGTAAAGTGGTGGGGTACACCTTAAATAAGCGTAAACAAAGTGGGATGTCACTCCAATTTTCTCAAAAAAATATGTAGCAGTTGATAATAATAAAACTATAAAAGATTTAACTCAACCAAAGCCTTGGCATAACAGACAAGTCTAGAGATGTGGCGGTCACAAAATAATAGTCCTATGTACCTTCCTCGCCACCACCCCCATGAACCCTTTTGAGTCGAGACTACCACAGGTCCACAGGCAAACACTTGTTCTTTATGTAAACGCCAAGAAATGTCGATACTATGATTCGCCCGACGCCTACCATTACCAGACAAATGGATGACCAACCCAGTTTTGTAAGAAACGTTCGGACTACTTACCAGTCCCTTAAGTTGTTTAATCACATCGCCACCACTAGTATCGACATTATAGAGATCTTGTTTTGAGGATCTGCATGAAGTGCGTGTGTGTGGTCAATTCAGAAAGTAATCAATCAAAGGCGTCTTGGTTGCATGCTCCAGTCAACTGCACCATCAGCTCTGGAGGTATGCGTTTCGCCAAGTTGCAGCCAACTACATATCGAGCTACTCGGAGCGTGAATGATAAATGTCGTCGTAGATCTTCTACCACGTAGTCATTCGATCTAGGACGATGATGCTGCCCCTTTCCCTAAAGGTGTCGTGCTTTATTTCGGACTGCAAAGGATCCCCAGCAATAAATCTGTCTGTAAGTGGATTCATCCTCCTCGCCATTACCATCCTCGCCTGCAATCACACCAAGGCAAGAACCAGTGAGCATGACCAACAAGGATATATGTCTCCCCAAGCAAGCAAAAATACACACGGAGAGCGAATCAGGAGAGGAAATTAATCGAGTGTGAATGCCTGCGGAGTTTGCGTGCCGCAATGGGAGTTCATTGACAAGTAGGCCACCCACGCTCTAGTAACAGCTTCCACCATCCTATGGTATATATGGCCAAACTGAGTGACTGGATCCACACCAGGAACATTTTCGTAGAAACAAGATTATGTATATTTCTAACTCTAACTAGACACATTGCAAGAGACGAAACAGCAAAAAAAAAGAAAAAGAACATTCAAGGGATATGTAAGCACTAATTACTGCATCGGTCGGTGGTCGACTTGTTTGGTCACAACCAAAGTCGAACCGAAGTTAATCGGTTTAAAAATAACCACGTCAAACCAAACTAACCAATTGGTCGGTTCGGGTTTGAGTCCGACCGACTTGGTTCTGTTTGGATCGGTTCGGCTGATCGTTTTTTATCAGACGAAAAATTTCAAGTATATAAATTTTTTTTTTTTTCACAAAGTAAATTTTCAAAAAATAAATCCTAACCATCTCATGTCTTGAAGATGTTTATATGAGAAACCAAAGTGGACAGTTTTATTCTAAGTAAATAACTTGCATAATAAATTTCTTCTACAAATCTAAAATAATTTTCAAAAATAAACTGCAACCCTAATAGATCTATGACTTGAAGATGAAAGATAAACATATGTTATCCGGAGTGGACGACAGAGACGTGGAGTGTTCATTCCAGGTAACATATGTTTACACTGTTAGGAGGAGAGAGAGAGAGAGAGATTTTATAATATGAGCAGCCGCCTCCATATTTCAAAGTCCAAGGATTTCAAACCGTGAGATAATAAGTTGGATTGGATATAAACCTAATTTTATTCTATTACTAACTGACTTCGGTTTGGTACGATTTAAGTAGTTTTTCGAATGACCAAACCGTGAATCGAATCAAATCGGTCGATTTTTTAAAAGGTCCAGTCGAACCAATCCGACCGGACGATCAGTTCGGTTAAAAATCGATCGATTTGGTTTGATTTGGTTTGAAATATGCACACCTCTAGTAATTAGAGTGGAAAGAAGTAACCATTCTTACTCCCATGTGTAAGAAAAAAAATTGTTCTTTTTTTCTTTCAGCAAGAACTGATCAAAGGAGATGGTGCATTTGATCGATTTGGATGTTCTTCCATAGGACATTAATGTAAACTTTTCTAAAACGCACCAAGTGTGCATATGACCCTACTGACTCTTTCCGGCCAAAAAAAAAAAAGTGTGTTGACAACGGACGCACCAAATAGAAAAGCCCGACAGTTTGCAGACGGTGGAACCTTTTATTTAAGCATTTGTGTAGCTATCGAAAGCCGTTATAAAAAAGTGGGAAGTACTGCAAATAACAACAAGAGGAGGCCTATATAAACCTGAGCCATGATCACATAAACTCCTGCTCACTTTGAAATTCTAGGCCTGCTACTAAACAGAAGGGAAGAGATGAAGGCTTCGAGGCTATGCTTATGTCTATGTTTCCTGCTGGTCTTGTCATCCAGCATCTGGAGCTCAGAGTCCAGAATTCTGGACCAAGGGGATTCAAATCCGACCAATGCGCTCGTAGGGTCAAAGGAGGTCAAGAAGACGATGTTCGTGACGAAGTCGAAGTCAGTGCAAGGGCAGATGGCAGAAGAGAGTTCATACGAATCGAAGCGGCTGAGCCCCGGAGGACCAGATCCTCAACATCATTCCAGAGATCCCCGTTAGGCCTCGTTTGGTTCGCGGAATCATGGGGGGTTGGGAAAGGAAAGTCATTACTTTCTTATGTTTGGGTGCCAAAGAAATTAAAGGAAAGTGTTCTATGTAAGAAGATCAATAACATGAGGACAGAAGCTTAATTTGTGAGAATTTGTGGTGTTGTTTTGATTTTTAAGTACTTAAATATATATCATGTACTCTTCTTTTGCTTTTAATATCAATTTTGCCCATTTGTATTACTGGCAAAAGAGCAGTGATAATAAACAATACTATCTTCACAAATTAGAATGAGGCAGGAATTATATGATGCACTTGAACTCTAAACGCCACCAACAAGCATGAAAGATTTGCTTAATCATAGGATAATAAAAAATGGTATGCATGCACTAGCGGATTCAGGATTATAATTCACTGGGTGCACAATAATAAAGGGATTCGGAAACAAAGCTTTCAAAAAAAAAAAAAATTGAGTACAATAATACATTAAAAAAAAATCACTGAGGGCCGTCCTCCAGTGGCTCCCATGTGGATCCGCCACTGTATGTATGTGACCTGGACTTAATTATAAGTAATTAACTATTTGGATAAAGAAAGTAGACTTATTTCAACTATAATTGACTAATTTGGAAAGAAATATTTCCAAGAAATAATACAGCATCAGCCTTCATGCCATGATGACGGCAACACAAATTCGAAACCTATTTTGGCGTATATCATATTGTATTAATTCAGAGTGTGTGGCTTGTACGATACGTGTGTCCGACACGACACCACATGGATAAGGCATGATTTTTTGAGTGTCCATACTTCCTTACGTGTTTTATAATATGAAGTTTGATTATCGGGTTGCTAAACTAAATGGGCCTCATGAAGTCGTAAACAAGCTCAATTGTGTTCAAGGCTTCAAGCTTGAGCTCAAGGTCAAGCTTGCAGTGTTTTCTAATTTCTACAAGAAGCACAATAATATGAATATTATTGTGAGCCGAGCTTGAACTCAGATTTTAGGCCCGTGCAAGCTCGAGCTAAAGCCTCGCCATTTCTTCAACAAACATGGGCGGGGGTGCTCGGTCAACGCTCCTCTTGCTTACACCCTAAGTTGACTTGTGATAATTTATCCCAAAAGTAAGAAATTAAATATACCACTATAGTCTCAATCACGTTGCTCTTTCCATGCACGGTCCACTTCAAGACGCTAGTCAGACCCACCAATCACCATTATTTTTTAATATGCTGGTGGGCTAAAAAAGAGTGCATCAAATTAAGGACAACTGAAATATAAAAGTGCGACAAAGATTGTTGGTGCTTTCTTTACATGGAGAGAGCTAGCTCTCAATATGCCTTGTAAAATTTTAGTCCCACATCGAAAATGCATCATGAGTTATCTCAACATATATACTTGGGTGTGTTGTTGAGAGATGCACATGGGGTGGTGACCCTAAGGAGGGAACCATGTGGGTGATTTTACTAGGAGGTAAGAATAAGGCTCCAAGGATTAAGCATTAATGCTTTTGTCATTCTCTTGGATTAATTCTATTTGGAGCTAAGTCCGGCTCGGACTCGGACATGGGCTCATGAGGCGTAATGTGGCGTTTTGTTGGTGCACTTTGCACTTAGCACGTCAGCAGTCATGCGGCTCATGTGGTCCATGAGGCTCATGCGGCCAAGCTGCTGCTGCTGCCGCATGGAGGGCTCCGCTGACTGTGCAGACTACAAGTCAGTTATGGAAAGACTGATTCAATGCGATTAATTCAGATCCACTTTTTGTGGGATTTGAATTAATTTCGTTGCTATCTTTGTGGGATTTGAATTAATCTCGTTGCTATCCTTTTGGGATTTGATTCAATCTTTCCATAACTGAAGAGGCGGCTAGGGTTTCCACCCTCTCTCTATATATACTCTCTTCTGGCCTCCTTTGTGACGACTACGAAAATATAAGTCAGAAAAGGAGAAAGAGAGAGAGAGCTGCTGCCGCCATTGCAAGTCCATCCGAGGAGTCAGAACAGAGGTGACTTCGAGCGTTCCACAAGTTCTTCAAACTTGCTGGTTCCTGGAAGCAGTTCGTGTGGGGCGAATCTTGCTTTGAGCAACGGTGTTTTGGCACCCCAGCATTTTTCTTCTTCTCATCTTTCTCTAGATTATTGTACCTCGTTCTGTCCCAATTGCAACACGTTTGCAAGGAAGAACGAGAGATCATCTCTTCTCTATTTTTCTCCTCCATATTGTAATCGGGTTATTTGGTTTTTGTATCATCGTAGATCTCTGTTGCATCTGTTTTACCATCTTTGATCAAGCCCCGGGACTAACAATCTCAAAGCAAGATCCTTATAGATGGAAAACATTAATGCTTCGCTCGTCCAATCGGACTACTGCAAGTTGGAAAAGTTCGATGGAGAGCATTATCAAGTATGGAAGAGAAAGGTTTATCTAACTCTTCAACTAAAAGACGTTGATCATGTTCTGTTGGAGGAAGAACCATCTGTTCCAGACACTGGATCTACTACCGCAATCAATGCGGCTACCAAACTCCAGGCCAAATGGAGAAGGAAAAATAGCATCTGCAGGCTTCTCATCCTGAATGCTATGGAGGACTCCCTGGTAGAATCCTACTCGAAGAAGAAACTTGCCAGAGACATATGGGAGTCTGTGGAAAAACTGTATGAAGAAGACAGGAACAGGAGCAAGATGTTTGTGGTTGAAAAATATCACAAATTGCTCTTTGAGGACGAGAAGTCCATGTTGCCACAGGTGAAGGAATTTCTGAAGCTACGTCAGAAATTGGAAGACGAAGAGATGCCCCTTCCCGACAAGTTTATCGTTGGAGGGATCGTCTCAAAACTTCCTACTGGGTGGAGTACCTTCTATGCAAGGATGCTCAGAAGGAAGCTAGACATTAGCTTGGGAGATCTACTTCAAGAGATCCATGTTGAGGACGAGATGCGTTCCCAACAGAAGGTGGACACTCTGTCCAAACAGTTGGCTAAAGCCAATCTAGTGCAGACGAGAGATCCCAAGGGGAAGCAGGCGGCTTCTCATCCCAAGAAGAAGGACTTCACTAATCTAAAAGTGAAGGGTCATTCATTCAAGCAACAGAAGACTAAGTCCCACGTGACTTGTTACAATTGTGGCAAGAAAGGCCACTACAAGAGTGAATGCAGATCTAAGCCTAAACAATCAGAGAAAGGTGAGCCTAATAAGGTTTCATTGGTTTCTAACTTTGTTGCTATGATCGCACAGGTCACAACTGTGGGGGCTGACTCTGACTGGTGGATAGACACTGGTACGACTTGCCATGTCTGTTCTGGCAAGGAATGGTTCGTCACATACCAGCCGATATCTGATAAGGTTGTCATGGCGAACCAGGCCCAAGCTGAAGTTCTAGGGATCGGGACCGTGGAACTGAAACTCACTTCTGGGAACACTTTGACGCTTCAAGGTGTGAAGCATGTTCCGGCGATTGCCAAGAACCTGATCTCTGGGAGCCTGCTCTGCAACGCAGGCTTGAGGATGGACATCAATGCTGGTCAGATGGTGATGTCCAAGAAAGGAACATACTTCGGGAAGGCTTATCAAACCGAAGGAATGTTTAGAATTCAGCTTGTCAACCAGTTTGATGACATCAATGCAGTTGCATTTTTTGATTATTCTCTTGAGTTGTGGCATAATAGACTAGGACATGTTCATTGTAAAAGAATTAACAAAAAGTCTAGTCTAGGACTTATCTCCAAATGTGGGGGTAAGGTGGAGAAGTGTGAAGTGTGTGCTCAGACGAAGATCACAAGGAAACCCTTTCATCGGGTCAATCGAAGCACAGATCTTCTGGAGTTGGTGCACTCCGATATCTGTGACTTCAAACATTTCTCCACGAAGGCCGGGATGAAGTATTTCATAACCTTCATCGACGACTTCTCAAAATACGCGTTCGTCTACTTGCTCAAGTCTAAAGACGAAGCCTTCGAGAAGTTCAGAGAGTTCAGGGCCGAAGCTGAACGGCAGACTGGACAACAACTCAAGAGGTTAAGAAGTGATCGAGGTGGGGAGTACAGGTCTCATGAATTCGCATTGTTCTGCAAAGAATATGGAATCATATGCGAGACTACTGCTCCATATTCTCCTCAATCCAATGGAGTAGCGGAGAGGAAGAACTGAACGTTGACAGAAATGATGAACTCAATGCTGCTAACCGCGGGTCTTCCTAAATGCTACTGGAGAGAAGCTGCATTGACGGCCACTTTTATTCTAAATAGAGTGCCGTATGCAACTTCGGACGTAACTCCTCATGAACTTTGGTTCAAAGTCAGACCAAACTTGAATGTCATTCGAGTGTGGGGTGTCTGGCGTATGTGAAGCTCCCAGATCTGAAGATTCAGAAGCTAGGGACAAGGACTACGAAGGCGATCTTCTTGGGGTATGCCGAGAAGAGTGATGCTAGGAGATTTCTTGATATTGAGTCAAATCATATCATCGAATCTCGCGATGCTGAATACTTTGAAGACAAGTTTGCAAAAGACAAAAACATTGTTCTTTCGGACATTTCGAAAAATGATGTAGGTGCAAATGAGACTGAAATCTCATATGGGCCAGTAGTCCAAGAAGAAGCTGTTGTTGATGAAACAACTCTTGTACCAGAACTCGCAGAGCCGTCAGCTAAGCGGGCGAGGAGACCGAAAGACTTCGGAGATGACTTTGTCACCTATCATGTGGAAGCAGATCCGCTTACCTATGATGAGGTGATGAAGACCAGAGATGCTATCTTCTGGAAGGAGGCAGTGAATGACGAGTTTGACTCTATCACCTCCAATAACACATGGGTGTTGGTAGATCTACCTGAAGGAGAAAAGCCCATCGGATGTAAATGGATCTTCAAGAAGAAGATGAAGGCAGATGGAACTATTGACAAGTTCAAAGCCAGGCTGGTAGCCAAGGGATTTTCTCAGAAACAGGGAATAGACTACTTTGACACGTACGCTCCAGTAGCTCGGATGACCACCATCAGAATGTTAATCGCTCTAGCAGCTATACACAAGTTGGTGATACATCAGATGGATGTAAAAACAGCATTCCTGAATGGGGAGCTGACCGAAGAGATTTACATGCAACAGCCAGATGGATTTGTCGTCAAAGGTCTTGAAGACAAAGTCTGCAAGTTGGTGAAATCATTATATGGTTTGAAGCAAGCTCCCAAGATGTGGCATGAGAAGTTTGACAAAGTTATTAGATCAAACGGCTACAGAGTCAGCGAGACGGACAAATGTGTTTACACAAAGTTCGCTGCTGGAAGAGGAGTCATCGTTTGTCTGTACGTGGACGACATGCTAATCCTAGGTACGGATATAGGCTGTGTCACAGAGACAAAGAAGTTCCTCTCAACCAAGTTCAGTATGAAGGACTTGGGGGATGCAGATGTCATCTTGGACAAAAAGATCATCCGGACAGACACTGGAGTAGCGCTGTCACAATCTCACTACATTGAGAAGATGCTCAAACGCTATGGGTATAAGGATCTTCCAGGGATCGATACGCCATACAGGTGTGATCAGAAGCTGAAGCCAAACTCGAGGGAAAGCGTCAGGCAGCTGGAGTATTCTAGCATTATCGGAAGTTTGATGTACGCCACCACTGCCACAAGGCCTGACATAGCTTTTGCCGTAGGAATGCTGAGTCGGTTCACAAGCAACCCAGGGGTTGAGCACTGGAAAGCTGTGAAGCGGGTGATGAGATATCTCAAGAAGACTCAGACATATGCACTGCACTACAACGGGTATCCGACAGTAGTGGAAGGCTTCAGTGATGCTAGCTGGTGTTCAGAGGTGGAAAGCGAGAGATCCACAGGTGGATATGTCTTTTCCTTGGGTGGAGCTACTATATCGTGGAAGTCGAAGAAGCAGACTATACTCTCTCGTTCCTCCATGGAATCTGAATTCTATGCACTTGAAACTGCAGCAGATGAAGCAGAATGGCTTCGGGAGCTCATGTATGATCTTCCAGTGGTTGGGGCTCAGATACCGGCGATACCGATATACTGTGACAACCAGGCGACTGCGGCGGTGGCATCAAATGACCTCTTCAACGGGAAGAAGAGGACTGTGCGGTTAAAGCACAGGGCAGTATATGATCTTATCAAAAAAGGTATAATTGCAGTGGTTGATGTTCGGAGTCAGGAGAACCTGGCAGATCCGTTCACAAAGTGTAGTGCCCCGTCCCGCTCAGTCAATCGGAGGAATAGAAACGCCAACGGCGTTCGGACTTAGCCTTGCGACGGCTGCATGAAGACATTGCTCGGTCAAGGCGACCGTTCGCTCAGGTGGGGTAGTTTCGGTGAACTTGCCTCATCTTAGCTTTCACTTAATAAATCGCATGTTTTCAACTTGCACAAGTATGCTTAATAATAAAAGAGATGAATCCACATAGCTAAAGGGAATAATCCCGACGGATCGAAATGAGTTAGAATATGGAAAGGTCCAACGGCCGTCTTAGAGTTGGTGTACGGCGTGCTTTGAAAATGACACTCGGTCCTTCGTCCCGTGGCTTGGGAGAAGGAAAGTTGGTCTTCGGTGCAAAAGCTAAGAGTTAGCCTAAGTCATAGGCGTCGCCCGCGTAAATGCTTGATAAAGCATGCACGCTTCCACTGCGCAAGGCTTGGCATAGCCTTTGCTCGTCCCTCGGGTTAAGTTGTAGGCTTGAGTAAGTTAGGCAAAGTTATGCCGGTCGACCTAAGTCATTCCAAGTGCTGTCTCGCTTATTCTGCGGTTGTCAAGTTAAGTAGCCCCATGATCTCAAGGCCCGTCGACTTGGACAGGAGTGTTGCGTAGAACACGGTTGGCTTAAGGCACAGTATACGGACTTAGTGTTTAAGGCACGAGCTACGGCAGGTTTTCAAGTCGAGTTTAGAAAAAGGGGGCCATCAAGGAGTCGTTTCTAAGTTGTTGCATTAAGGGAGAAGGCTCGCGACCATGGGTCGTCGAGGGATCTCAGTGAGTATCAAGGGAGAAGGCTCGCGACCGTGCGTCGTCGAGGGATCTCAATGATAGAAGTCTGGAACATGGTTTTGAAAGAGAGAGTAACACTGAAAGAATGATGACTGTGTGAGACGTCAGTTTGAGTCGAGTCTTGCATGGTCATGGACAACTTGTCGACAAGGGCGATGTTTCCTCGAGCGGCAACCCTGGGCCATGGGACCGACTCGGCCTAGGAGGAAACAGGATATAGTGGTGCATAAGGTTTGAGCATAGGGTTAAAGCGGGGGCTTACAACGGATGCTAGCTATTTGCATTGGAAAGTCCCCGATTTAACAAAAAGCTATACGTCTCAGGATAGCTTGTGATGCTAGTGGCCAAGTTCATATAGATGTCGGCAAATAGCGGCTATCCGCATGTATGCCTTTGGATTGAGTCGAGTTGAATGTGTGTACAAGTTGGAACACAAAGTTTGGGCCTAAGATTTGGCTTCAACATAGGCGTCGTGCTTCAGCACGAGATGTGGCGTCGAGTCTCAAGTGTTGACATATGAGTTACAAAAGTTGGGTTTGAGTTGTTTAAGTTTAAGTCAGAAATCGCCGCAAGTCAAGTCGGTCAAGTGACACTAAGTTCACAAGTCTCGATTTGGTCAGTTGGTGGTCAAAGTAGTAAGGGCCGCAAGGCGGCGATATGGTTAAGTCTCACAGAATTGCGAGGCACGGCCTCAGCAAGGGTTTGTAGCACGGTCACACGGAAAATGGAACTTCATCGCGTAGTTGCGTCTCTAATTTTGAGCCGTAAGGCAAACACGACTCGATAGGTTAACGTTGATGGCACGAGAAGGGTCTTGAGGCGAGGTATGAGTTAACATTGTCGTTGCAAGCACGGGATGGTCTAGAGACACAAAACAGGCAAGGCGTCGGTCATAAAACTGATCCTAAGGCAAGACTAGAAAGACAATCGATAAGAAGTGACTATGTTGCACAAAGTAAATCAAACGTGTTGGGTTTGTATGGGTGGACGAGAAGCTCATTCCACCAGTACAGTTGAGTACTGACACCCACATAGTTTATATGTGCAGGTACAGGTAGAAGCTCGTGGCGCGGAGCTCGCTTGGATGCGTCGAGGCACGGAGTTCCTTGGCGATTCGAAGCGTGCGGCCGCATGGAGTAAAGACTTATACGGGACATAATGTATGGACGTCGCCTTCCGAAGCTTCCGCTGGATCAAGACTTGTATTTGAGAGATGAGAGAGAGGTGAGTGACTTGTAATATGAGCTTGAGTGAGCTTGAGAGACTTGTAATATTGGCCTTGCGCCCATTGTAATCTATGTTTCAATATCAATAAAGAGCTTCTTTTGAATAACTTGTGTTTGTTCTAAATTTCTGCTGCTATTATTCAATGTCTCTGCTCGGGACTTCTGTGCGACGATCCCGTCGCAGCCGCTGAAATCGGCCGTTATGGAATCCGCCTTGTACGAGCGCAATCTAGGCTCGTGCGGCATCGCGCCTTAGCGAGGACGATCGCTCCTACGGGAGCGGGGTTTGACATAATGGTATCAGAGCACGGCTTTACGTCCTTGGACTATCGATTGAATTCTTTAACTCGTTGTTTCCGCGAACTCTGAATGTTGCTTCCGCATATTGATATCGTTGGTGCGCTCTCTCTCAAATGTCCCACGGGATGTCCATACAATAAGTCTATCTATTTTGCAAAAATGTAGGGGAAACAGTTTTTGACATGAAACAAAAAGATGGTTCGCGTAAGCGCGATTGGCTAAGTCGGGCTGGGCATATACACCAAAAGTTGCGTCGACCTTAGAAAAGTCGAGTACGGGAATTGAATAGTGTTGAGCAAAAATGAGTTGAACTCGATTTAGTAAGTGAGATGACTATCGATAGGGGTGCTATCGAGCGACGATATCGTCGGTGCGATATAGATGAACGTGCTTGAAAATTGAGGAAAGGTTCGAACGGGATTTGAAAAGTCGATTATGATTCGAATGACGGTCTTGAGGATTTGTTGAATGACTTCATCCCTGAGTGGTGTATGCGATAGCCTCAGGGATGTCGATCGATCGAGGATTCGGGGGTGTCGATGAGTCTATCAGCAAGCGTCGCATTATGCAAAGCCATAGATTGAGTATCAATGAATAAGTCTTAGTCTTGAAGTTTGACGAGTGGATTCGAACAACCTAGAATTGATGTGCACGGAACGTGCACGGGATTGAGGATTACGCAAGTATGAAACGCGAAAACGATTGAGTAGGTGAAATCGAATCGAGGAAAAGTTAAGGTGTAGCGAATGGATAACTTGATCGAGGAAATTGATACGGATCGTATACGAAAAGTTAGCACGACAAGTAGATAGCGTGCATGAGAAAGTTGAATTTTGAAGTTACGCAATGACTCTGAGGATTGGATTGAATGTTGCTCGATGATTGAGTTAACAAAGGGACGATGCGAATTGAGGAAATGCATTAGTCGATGACTTAAGATAGACGGACGAATATACGTGATTTCGGATTTGAACGAATTGATGTTGTGAAGAATTTGAATGTCGAGGAGATTATCCAGTCGGACGATAGCATCATTCGCACGACTCGGAACTTGTTGCAAAAGGAAGATCGTCAGGTTACGCATGTCATCGATGGTATTGAGACGTATCAAAGATCGATATGCGATAACTCGGGGGTACTCTGACTCGACGAATGACGATCGTGCAAGTGTTATGGTTCGGTTGGATGAAATACTTAGGACTTTGATTGAGATAAAATGTTGGATGAAAATAAAAGTGTCTTGATGGTTACGCGGATAACCACAGTGTCGACATTCTTGTCTTGCGCGAGCGCTACTCCAGCCTCGCACATGCGTTGCGTCGGATTTGGGGCGATCGTTCCGCGTGAGCGCTGACATGGTGATTCATGTCGCGGGAATGATCGAACTCGAGAAGTCATGATGCGGCAACTTTGATTTCTCGCCTTGTCGGTTTGATGCGAAGAAAAATGTGAAGATGTTAGGACTTGCGATTGATGAATGAAATAAACTTGAGGATTGAGTAGGTCCAATCCGCGCATCGAAAATGAATTAGTCTAGACGCAAAACAAGAGTTACGTTCCGATGAGGATAATTATCCCACGGGAGCGTGCATGGTGATTCATGCCCACCATGGATAATCTGACTCGCGTGAGATCGGAACGCAATATATTGTTAAGCTAGACGATCTTGTGATCGATGGCGTAAATTGGAATAGATGACTTAGGGAATGTGGAATGTGAAATTTTGGTTAGCGACAATTTGTGGCATAGCGTGTTTGATTCGAGAAGGAATGATAGGCGGATTATGTCGAACGTGTTCGAAGAGGTAGACTATGCGAAGATGGTATGTTGAACGAGCGATATTGAGATGTCGTGAAATTGGTTAAACGTGAGTTGTCGTAGGATGGCTTTGCTGAATGACTCGGACCCCGTGCGACGAACGTTCGGATGTGTATAGAAAATCTGTGCTCGAAGTTTAGAAATCGGAGTGATGCGAGCTTGGGTAGCAAACCCCCGTACTATCAACTTGGTTTGACCTTAGGATGGGGTCAGTGTTGATATTGTTGTTTGGGAACTATGATTCCAATACTGACGGAAAGACATAGCCTAGCAGTTAGGCAGACGTCCGAGTATGAAGCGATAGGAATGGTGAAGGCACCACTCATGAGGCTCGGTTGACATGCATGTATATCAAGGACGCTTGAATGCGTGCACGATCTGACTCGAGTGGTGATGGCGGGATTCGCTATCACGAGGCTTGGTTGAAATGCATGTATTTTGGGGACGCCTAAGATATGTGCACGATCCATACTAAGTGATACGTTGAATCAAGTAAGACTTGAGGAATGGGAAAGTGTCGAGGATTTTGAGATCATAAGTTTTGAAGAAAGGATTGAGGGTAGTGCGAGCGTGGCTCGGATTGAGAAAACGCATAGGCATAGTTTGTGCGAGAGTCTTGAATGTTGAGTAAAAGTGATAAGTCAATAAGTAAGTGTACTCAGTTAGTTTCGAGGACGAAACTTTTTCTGAGTGGTGTATGATGTAGTGCCCCGTCCCGCTCAGTCAATCGGAGGAATAGAAACGCCAACGGCGTTCGAACTTAGCCTTACGACGGCTGCATGAAGACATTGCTCGGTCAAGGCGACCGTTCGCTCAGGTGGGGTAGTTTCGGTGAACTTGCCTCATCTTAGCCTTCACTTAATAAATCGCATATTTTTAACTTGCACAAGTATGCTTAATAATAAAAGAGATGAATCCACATAGCTAAAGGGAATAATTCCGACGGATCGAAATAAGTTAGAATATGGAAAGGTCCAATGGCCGTCTTAGAGTTGGTGCACGGCGTGCTTTGAAAATGACACTCGGTCCTTCGTCCCGTGGCTTGGGAGAAGGAAAGTTGGTCTTCGGTGCAAAAGCTAAGAGTTAGCCTAAGTCATAGCGTCGCCCGCGTAAATGCTTGATAAAGCATGCACGCTTCCACTGCGCAAGGCTTGGCATAGCCTTTGCTCGTCCCTCGGGTTAAGTTGTAGGCTTGAGTAAGTTAGACAAAGTTATGCCGGTCGACCTAAGTCATTCCAAGTGCTGTCTCGCTTATTCTGCGGTTGTCAAGTTAAGTAGCCCCATGATCTCAAGGCCCGACGACTTGGGCAGGAGTGTTGCGTAGAACACGGTTGGCTTAAGGCACAGTATACGGACTTAGTGTTTAAGGCACGAGCTACGGCAGGTTTTTAAGTCGAGTTTAGAAAAAGGGGGCCATCAAGGAGTCGTTTCTAAGTTGAGTAAAAAGGATATTGCATTAAGGGAGAAGGCTCGCGACCATGGGTCGTCGAGGGATCTCAATGAGTATCAAGGGAGAAGGCTCGCGACCGTGCGTCGTCGAGGGATCTCAAGGATAGAAGTCTGGAACATGGTTTTGAAAGAGAGAGTAACACTGAAAGAATGATGACTGTGTGAGACGTCAGTTTGAGTCGAGTCTTGCATGGTCATGGACAACTTGTCGACAAGGGCGATGTTTTCTCGAGCGGCAACCCTGGGCCATGGGACCGACTCGGCCTAGGAGGAAACAGGGTATAGTGGTGCATAAGGTTTGAGCACAGGGTTAAAGCGGGGGCTTACAACGGATGCTAGCTATTTGTGTTGGAAAGTCCCCGATTTAACAAAAAGTTATACGTCTCAGGATAGCTTGTGATGCTAGTGGCCAAGTTCATATAGATGTCGGCAAATAGCGGCTATCCATATGTATGCCTTTGGATTGAGTCGAGTTGAATGTGTGTACAAGTTGGAACACAAAGTTTGGGCCTAAGATTTGGCTTCAACATAGGCGTCGTGCTTCAGCACGAGATGTGACGTCGAGTCTCAAGTGTTGACATATGAGTTACAAAAGTTGGGTTTGAGTTGTTTAAGTTTAAGTCAGAAATCGCCGCAAGGCAAGTCGGTCAAGTGACACTAAGTTCACAAGTCTCGATTTGGTCAGTTGGTGGTCAAAGTAGCAAGGGCCGCAAGGCGGCGATATGGTTAAGTCTCACAGAATTGCGAGGCACGGCCTCAGCAAGGGTTTGTAGCACGGTCACACGGAAAATGGAGCTTCATCGCGTAGTTGCGTCTCTGATTTTGAGCCGTAAGGCAAACACGACTCGATAGGTTAACGTTGATGGCACGAGAAGGGTCTTGAGGCGAGGTATGAGTTAACATTGTCATTGCAAGCACGGGATGGTCTAGAGACACAAAACAGGCAAGACGTCGGTCATAAAACTGATCCTAAGGCAAGACTAGAAAGACAATCGATAAGAAGTGACTATGTTGCACAAAGTAAATCAAACGTGTTGGGTTTGTATGGGTGGACGAGGAGCTCATTCCACCAGTACAGTTGAGTACTGACACCCACATAGTTTATATGTGCAGGTACAGGTAGAAGCTCGTGGCGCGGAGCTCGCTTGGATGCGTCGAGGCACAGAGTTCCTTGGCGATTCGAAGCGTGCGGCCGCATGGAGTAAAGACTTATACGGGACATAATGTATGGACGTCGCCTTCCGAAGCTTCCGCTGGATCAAGACTTGTATTTGAGAGATGAGAGAGAGCTGAGTGACTTGTAATGTGAGCTTGAGTGAGCTTGAGAGACTTGTAATATTGGCCTTGTGCCCATTGTAATCTATGTTTCAATATCAATAAAGAGCTTCTTTTGAATAACTTGTGTTTGTTCTAAATTTTTGCTGCTATTATTCAATGTCTCTGCTCGGGACTTCTGTGCGACGACCCCGTCGCAGCCGCTGAAATCGACCGTTATGGAACCCGCCTTGCACGAGCACAATCTTGGCTCGTGCGGCATCACGCCTTAGCGAGGACGATCGCTCCTACGGGAGCGGGGTTTGACACAAAGGGCCTCAAGCGCCAGTTGGTCGATGACACAGCTTATAAAATGGGCTTGAAGGCATTCTGATAGTGTGTCTTTGTAATCCTACCATAAAGTTTTATGCTATTAGTTCAAAGAGAAATCTACTAGGCATCTAACTTTTGGTTCAAAGGAGAATCACTGACTGGAAAACTATCAGGTAACAGTGGGTACTTGTTCTCTGGAACATGGAAGGGATACGAACCCATAACCACTGTTGTCTACTATGTATTTTCTGCGGAAAAAACAGATCCTGTGGAAGGTTGGCTTAAACGCCTTAATGAGTTCTCAGGCAGAGTGAATGCCTGGTGTGCTTTACAGGAAGCACGGTAGAACAGCACTACAAGGAGTGAAACTCCATGCTACAGTGGGGTGACTCCACCATGAGGTTCCCAGGTAGGGGTAATGCCTCGGCTTAGCAAGCCAAGTCATAGCGGCGTAGCACCGCAAATAGGCAGGTAGCCTAATGCTGTATGACGTAATTAAAGAGTTGTAGACAGCACTACAAAGGGGAGGATGGCCCCATGTTACAGTGGCACGACACCACGATGAGGTACCCAGGTAGGGGTAAAGCCTTGGCATTGCAAGCCATGTCGTTGCGGCGTAACACCGCAAGGAAGCCTTAGGCTTCATGCTGAGTAGATTGGCACTACAAAGAGGCTGAGACCTCATGCTATAGTAGTATGAAACTACGATGAGGTTCCCAGGTAGGGGTAATGCCTCGGCTTCAGGCCATGTCATAGCGGCGTAGCACCGCAAGGAAGCGCAAGGCTTCATGCCATATCTCTTTAATAAAGAACTCACCTATAGTGTATGGAAAGAGATATCAGGCCGTCTCTTGAGGGTAAACTTGTAGACGTCCAAAATTATACACTGAAACCAGGCTGGCACAGGGCCTTTAATGTGCAGCCAGAAGCACATGTAACTACACTTTGTGAGTGAAAAGAATTACAATTGTGGTGCAGAATTCAAGGCGTAGTCCATTCTTGTATCACATTGTTATTTAACCCATGCGGGAAGATTCAAGTCGTCAGCGACATCTATCCTAATGCAAAATGGACAGTTACTGTGGGGAACGCTCAACCCTGGACACATATATATATTGTGATATGTAGGGGATTGTTGTGCTTTCTTTACATGGAGAGAGCTAGCTCTCAACATGCCTTGTAAAATTTTAGTCCCACATCGGAAATGCACCATGAGTTATCTTAACATATATACTTGGGTGTGTTGTTGAGAGATGCACATGGGGTGGTGACCCTAAGGAGGGAACCATGTGGGTGATTTTACTAGGAGGTAAGAATAAGGCTCAAAGGATTAAGTATTAATGCTTTTGTCATTCTCTTGGATTAATTCCATTTGGAGCTAAGCCCCAAAGGGGGCTTAGCGACTCGGACTCGGACTCGGGCACATGGGCTCATGCGGCCATGAGGCTCATGCGGCCAAGCTGCTGCTGCTGCCGCATGGAGGGCTCCGCTGACTGTGCAGACTACAAGTCAGTTATGGAAAGACTGATTCAATGCAATTAATTCAGATCCACTTTTTGTGGGATTTGAATTAATTTCGTTGCTATCTTTGTGGGATTTGAATTAATCTCGTTGCTATCCTTTTGGGATTTGATTCAATCTTTCCATAACTGAAGAGACGGCTAGGGTTTCCACCCTCTCTCTATATATACTCTCTTCTGGCCTCCTTTGTGACGACTACGAAAATATAAGTCAGAAAAGGAGAAAGAGAGAGAGAGCTGCTGCCGCCATTGCAAGTCCATCCGAGGAGTCAGAACAGAGGTGACTTCGAGCGTTCCACAAGTTCTTCAAACTTGCTGGTTCCTGGAAGCAGTTCGTGTGGGACGAATCTTGCTTTGAGCAACGGTGTTTTGACACCCCAGCATTTTTCTTCTTCTCATCTTTCTCTAGATTATTGTACCTCGTTCTGTCCCAATTGCAACACGTTTGCAAGGAAGAACGAGAGATCATCTCTTCTCTATTTTCCTCCTCCATATTGTAATCGGGTTATTTGGTTTTTGTATCATCGTAGATCTCTGTTGCATCTGTTTTACCATCTTTGATCAAGCCCCGGGACTAACAAAGATGCAGGAAATAAAATCGATAATAGTGAAGTAACATATTTGCTAAGCTGCTAGCCAATCAGCAGTAAGGAGGGGTTTTGGTTCGCGGAAAGGAATGGAAAGGAAATCAATTCCTTGGTATTTCTTTTCCTTTGAAAAATTATAATTTCTATAGATTTTTCTTTCCAATGTTTGAAAATGCTAAAGAAATTGGAAAGGAAAGTGAATGCTTCAATGTGGGAATGTGATTCTTTGCTCGGATGGATGAAATTATTTTCTCCCCTAATTTTTTTTTCCATTGGGAATCATTTTCCTTTCCTTTTCAATTCCTTTGACTTCCAAACATAGGAAAGTAATAAATTTCCTTTCCCAACCTCTTCAGCGAACCAAACGAGGCCTAAGAGTTACCACGTCTTGTATGGGTTAGAAAACAAGATGGTCTTAATTTTTTCAGATGGACAATATTAAGCACGGACTCCACGAACTCCTGACCTAGGACATACAATAATTTTATCTACAAACTTCTTTCAGAGCACTGCAAGTCCCCATTTCTTACATATAACAATACTATGTTTTCCCCTCAATTTCCTTGCGCAGCTTGTTCAATTGCCTGTCACTTTGAATGCTCCCAAACACATTTAAATCTGCCTAGAGCTTGAGAACACATTGTTGACTTCTAATCTAGTTGACTTCAAACCTAGAGTCTCTCTTACTTGCCATACATCGTCACTCATCACTTGAGCAACCATACAAAGTGTCATCAGTGGGGTGGCATTAGAAAATTGAGAGTGGTCTTACCTAAAAATTGAGATATCCGCAAACTCGCGAGATTAAGCAAATGGCTAGTTGTAATAAAGTGATAAGCCTAGTCTTACATGTTTGCAACAAAAGAACTCTGACCTTTCATTAGTTTCAATAGGTGGAAGCAGGAACTTCGTTTGCCTGCCTTGAGGATAGAGTTAGAAGGATAAGATAAGCAGATAGCCATGTTGACTATTGAACATTGACACAAGTAGTATTCTATCTGTATTGAAGTACACAAGTCGGTGCATAAAATGGAGACTTCTTTGGAGTGCACTATGTGTCTTGTTCCTTTTGCTTTTACCAGATTTAGTAAACAATGACAGAAAAGAATTAGGCTATGATATGACATAACTACCTGCCTATGGGATTAGGTCCCTTGGGAAAGTGGGGCAGCTCCGAGAGAGAGATGAGCCATGGGAGTCTCGGACGGTTGTCTCCACTCTCCTTGTCTCCTTTCGATTGGTATGTCACTCATTCCTTACACGTGCAGATAAGCTTTGTTTATTGAGGATGACAAAGAAGCATTTAGTGATGTGCTAGCTCCACATAATTGTAGTTTAGGGTGAGACGTTACGAGTACTAACCACCATTACCACTATCAAGGAAATAAAGATGTTGTGGGACTACAGATGAGGGATATCCCCTGAAACTAGATTAAACTGAAACAGCTCCCGGGATTACCTTTGAGTTAGAATCCCATGGTTACCATACCTTGAATGACTAAGCAAATCATGTGGAGAAAGTGAAACATCCGTGCACGGAGAGCCTTACAAAGACGGCAAATGAGATTTGGATATTGCAGTTCAGCAAAGTGGAAAACAAACAGTGTGGTTGAGAAAATGAGAGGCAGGAGGGAGAAGTGTGGGAAACAGAGAGGTGGAACTTGCTATGTTTCCAACAAAAAGGAACTGATCAGTTGGCATTACGTTGTACAGGAACCTGGGGTTCTAACTTCTACATATGTAGGTTGAGAACTCCATCTTGAACTTAGATGGGAATGTTGCAGTCTTATAATAAGTAAGATATATCATTTGCTTTGATGTAAATTCTGCTATTGCATAAATACTCTCTAGAGCTGTCCTGTACCCTTTAGGCTCAAATATTGTTATGACCATCATGCAGGCAACACTTGGGAATGTCATCCAATTCCACTCTTTGGAGATCAATGCAATTCCCAATTAGAAACTTATATCATCTTTCATTCTCCATATAGACTCTTTATAATCTAGGGAACTTGGAGCATGCTCCTTGTTTGCACTAGCCAAATGGTAGGGATACCAACCGCCAACTATCAGTCTAGGTTTTATGGTATGGCCCTCTCATGCTCATATCTACCTGGGCCCTGGCTATGAATTTGGCATCAAGATAGAGGGTTGATGTCAACATATGGTCACAAAATCTTTGTCAGTTCTTCTATGGAGCTTTGTTATGCTCAATAGCCGGCCCCATCTTGATGGGAGAAGGATTGGATGTTGATAATGATGCAGGCAGCACCATAAGTACATCCACCCTGATGTCAAAGGTTAAACCACATGTTGTCTGATGTTTACAAATGCTGCTTATTTACCAGTTGTAAACTTGTAATCCACTATCAAGATATGCCACACCCTGAATTCAATATGAAACCGATGTTCAATATTTACATCCTTGCTTGAGGAACTTCAAGAAAGTGTTTCCAGAAGATCGGCATAGTGGAACTAATAAGGGAAGAATATTGTTTAACTCTGCTTAAGACAATACACACTATACCATTTGCAACATCTTCAATTTTAAAATAATGTATCATACCAAGAGTCAAACCAAGTCAACTTTGAGGAGCGTAATTGGAAAAACTCAAAAAGCCACACCCATGCATAACTATAACCACAAAGATCTTGTTTTTACAGAAACAAGGGATATCCTCTGGTATCTAATGCTCCAAAGGGAGGAACCTACTGGGGTAAATTTATGAGCCTCTCGGCCAATAGGGGATCATGAAACAACCTAGACGGGCCCTATAATCGTGGCATTCACCAAAATCTAAGGAACCACAGGTAGAAAAATCTGTCGTGCGGGAGAAAAATCCATATCCTTTGACCTTAACATTTGTTTTTTTCCCTAACTAAATCTTCACTGGAAAACAACTTTATGGCCTTCAAACTTTCTAAAAAGCAGATTCCAGAATTCATTTTTATCTAGGGGAATCAAGAAAAGCCTTCAAGTCATGTGCAGCCCATATTCACTGAGTTCCTATATATTAGTCGCAGCCTCTTGATCTGGCAACTATATCGCCTAGTTTGCACAACCTAATGGTTTGGGCCATTTGGCTCATAAGGATAAATTCTTTAAACTTATTCACAGAGGTTTTCCCATATCCGGTGTGTGTCAACAGACAATTCTAAGTACTTGATTGTTTTAAGGAACAGACTTCTAACCAATAGCACTTGATTTTACAATTCCACTTCAAAAAACTGAGAACTGAGGCTGATCCTGATATGGCCTAACACTACTTAGTCAAAAGAAATGCAGTACAGGTATTAAAGCCAGAAGCAAAAAATGACTCCTATGCGGTATTAGAGGCATAAGCTCGTAGAAGGTAATGATTTTTAGTGTCCGGACGGTACTTGGTGTATAAGGGTATAGGCCTTCTACGCAGTCTTATAAACGAAAGGTACCTATAAAATTGTAATTTATTCCCAAAGCTAACTGTCTTGGATACACCAAGATACTGATGTACTTCTATCAGAGTCAAATACTGCAGTATTTCTTGCAACATTTCAGTTAAGCGTGTTCAAAAGATGAGTTTGCAGTAATTCTTCCCAGCAGAATACTGAAGGGTCTAAAGTAAAGTATTCTTAAAATTCACGTGGACTGAAGTAATTTTGTATCAGCTCCATTCATGCTCTCCTCTCACTTAATTCCAATGACTGAAGTATTCATGTGGCTATACAAAGAGACACTTAAAAGAGTATTTCTGACAAGAGAAGTATTCAACATGCTGCATGCACAACATCAAATACTTTCACACAAGTTTACTTAAAAACAATATTGACATCAAGCATCCAAACAGGAGTTAGGTTTTCAATCACAATTCACAAACAGGAGCAGAAATTGCTGTGAGATGTTACTAAGGGGTTAAGATGGTCCTTATTTTATACTACAGCTAAATTGAGTGTGAGAGCCATCCTTAGCGTGTGTAAATCGGTCCCACTAATTCATTCTACGTTAGAACCTCATCCAAAGATGAAATCATGCATCTAAAAAGTGATGATTCTCATGCCTACAATGATGCTTCCATCAAAACGGTTTTACTCCTTTTGATATGTCAGAACAGGACTTCTTATTCTAGAAACACCTACTGCCTGTGTTTTGTTTGGTGGAAACATGGAGAGAAAAAGAAAATGAAAGTGTTTCATATATTTACATAGGGTCAAGTTTCATTTTCCTTTCCTTTCCCTCACTTTCTTAGCAACCAAACACAGCCGTTATGTTGGATAAATCTAAGGAACAAGAGAAAAATGAGTAGAGAATTCAGTGAATACAAGTAAATGAAAAGGAAAAGCTCTCTTTTTGACATATTAAAAAGTAAAATCTACATGCTTCAAAACATGGTTTACAAGGTCATACCACAACCAGTCACAGGGACAACATAACAATAAGACTAAGAAGAAGAACATAGTATTTATCCCTAATTTACGGGTCAGATACATGGACCCTTATCTTCCATTTAGCTTCTGGTAAGGTCCATTTTCTCTCACACATTAGCAACAGACTTATCCTTTTTCACAGTTTAGATCCAAGTTCTCTTAAGTTTGCTCTTAGCCTAGAAGCTCCTTTAAATAATACCCTAACTCAACAAGTGTATATATTGGTCTCTGTTGCACATGACCAAACCATCTCATACTACTCTCTTATCTTATCCTCAATCAACGCCATCTCCAAATTTCTAATATTGCATCATTTCTTATTTTATATTTTAATGTATTATCGCTCATCCATCTCAAAATTCTCATTTGAGCTATGTTCATCTTTTGGATATGTTGTTTTGCAAGTATTAACTGCCCATCATTTGGGCTCATAAATCAAGGATGGTGTTGTTGTATTATAGAATTCTCTTTTCAGTTTCAGATTATCCTATTCCTACATCACTTACAACACACATGAAGCTCTCCTCGCTTCAAACATCATGCCTTAATTCTTTGAAAAATATCATTCTCAATATTTTATTACCTGACTAGATTTTGATTTTCGATAATTAGTATGCCTTTGAATGTACCCCTTATTTTTATAAATAGGACCCAAACTGTAATTTTCCATTAAGAGGCATTCTTCCGGCCTTTTGAATTTGGTTGAACAAGTTAGTTTGCCATATTAATCCTTCATCTCCCAAGCATGTCCCAATGTCAATTTGGATATCATCAGGATATAGTTCTTTTTCTTTATCTTTCTTTAAAGCATCTTTAACTTGAGACGCCACAAATTTATGACAACAACAATAATTCCTAAATTGAGCTAACTCATATGAAGGAAGGAACTGAATCTTATTTTTGAGAATACGGGTTAGGCACTTACTATCCCCTATGATTTCCTTAGTTTCAGAGAGTATAATGTATCTAGTTGGCTAGGAATTTGGAACAAGCTTAAACTAAATAACCAAAAGATAGGTTTACCTACTTGTCAACAATCCATCCAGATTTAATAGCATTGCCCTCTCATGCTAATAGCTCACCAGGCTAGCAATCTGGTATCAACATAGAGGATTGGTGTCATGTCGACAGCCGCTTATAAAAATTGTGACAATTCTTTTATGGAGCGTTCTTAATTTCTTATGCTCCATAAGCGACCTTGTTCACGCTTGGATGATGATGATTGTGACTTACTATCCCCCCATGTTTTGAACTCATCGCCTCCTCTTCCCTTACTAAATGCCTCAACCATTGGGTTCCGAATCTTTGATAGGAACCAAATCTTATTGGTAAGGCCTCAGGTTTCCTTGAACATAACCAGAATGCACTAGAACTTTTTATCTTGGTGAACAATGTACTGTGCCAGCCTTAACATCCAAACTCCAAAGCCATTGTATTTATGTTGAAATGTTTCCTCAAACTTTATTATTTAGGATTTTACTATAGCGAATGGTTTTCACATACCTTCATCTACAGCCCCCTGCTTTGTAGTGCTTCTCTTATGCTCATAGACACCCCTTGTAACATTCCAGTCAGTGGGATAACTGATAAGATTTGATCTTGTAGCCTTAATTTTGCTGAAGAGACATCTAAAAATTAGATGACATCTAAAAGTTTTTTGACGTACCACTTTATCACCAAAAGCATATCATACAAAACCTTAAAGCCAACTAAAATATGAATGTAAACAACCATGGAAAACAATTATAGGTATTGTATAAATGATGACGAATCTACCATAGAATAAACCAATTACCATCTATCATCCAGTGCATGCATGATAACATGGCTCGTAGATACTCCTACTAGATAACACGCCCCATCTCATAACAATTAAACAATAAAAGGGGGCACAAGTACGACTGCTTGGAAGATCGGCTCAATAACTGGAGAAGAAGTGGGTACCTTGATGTGGATCCCTCATTCCTGATCATAGATGATTCCAACATGTATGGCCAGTCGCTCCATGCAAGATCTGGATTGTATGTCAGGAATGTCACTAGAAGCAAAATCTGGTTACTTCTGTTAAAACTTAACCAGGCTTGCAGTTACGGTATCCAGGGATTCCTCATGGTACTAGTGGCTCCTCCAATCGGGAAAATAAACAAAAATAATCCATATACAGAGATCCCACCATAAGCCTTGGAGGAAGATACGGCATATTACAGCATTTGGTTGGAAAGACATTCCACTGATCACCTGCTTTGCCTCATCAAGATGTCCAACCCGACACAATAAGTCCACCAAAATTATATAACGATCCCATCTTCTGTTCAATTCTATGTACACTTTTCATTCGATTGAACAACGGCATTCCTTCTTCCACGAATCCACCATTCCTACAGGCTGAAAGTAGAGCAAGGAATGCAACTCCACCATGCTCCAATCCATCCGATTCCATTTGTCTAAACCTCCTTAGAGCCTCATGGGCACAACCATGAAGTCCCAGCCCTGATATCAGAGTTGTCCATGATATAAGATTCCTCAAAAACTCTCAAACAACCCTCAAGGTTACCACACTTTGCATACATATCCATCAATAAATTATGTGCAAACACATCAGAACTCTCCACATTTCTCTTGATCGTAAGCCCATGAAGCGAACAACCAAGTTCAAGGCCGTTGGAGTTTGAACAAATGCTCAACAGACTGACCGCCGTATAGTTTATCCAGAAAATGGTTTTGTTACTCATCTCATTTAACAACATAAGCAAGTTGCCCAATTCCCCGTATCGGCATAAGAGACCCATTAGCGACGTGGAACAGTTAGGGTCGGAGTGGAGCAACCCGAGCTTGACGAGCAAAGGGTGGTGGAGCTGGGCGCCGCGAGAGAGGGAGAGGAGAGTAGAAGGTGAAGTTTGTCGGAGGGAGATTCAGCAACAGCATTCGGGAGAGAAACGGCCAAGCGGAGCCGGCCTGGCCGAGCCGGCAGTGAGCGGCGATGAGGGAGTTGAAGGATGCGGAGTTCGGTTGGGGTATTTCGTCGGACAGGCGGTGGGCGACGAGGGAGTGGATGGCATGATGATGGGAGTGGGAGGAGATGGCACAAGAGTGGATGGATTTTGTGTGAGGAGTACTGAAAACGTTCCGAGTTAAAACGTTCTGAGTTTTCAGCTGGGAGGAGTTGGATTTGGAATTTGTAGCGGCGGGAAGCAGTAGCTTAGCCAGAATTAAAAAATAATAAATTTGTAATGAGACGCTTACAGCCTTACTATTAAAAAAAAAAATTTGACTTTCATCCCACTTGTTAATATGAATTTGTACTTACATCCCTCTTTTTAATTTTGAAAAATTTTGAGTGGCACCCCACTTATATTACCCATATTCGTAGTGCACCCCACATTGTTCCACATTTACATAAGTCACCCCACTTCTAACAGAAAACGTCAAATAATAACGTTGGTGGCCTTTAAAACAATTTCCATGACCGTAATACCCCTCCCCCCTTACATAAATAACACCTCAGTTTAAATACTTGGAAACTCTAACCCTAATTTCGTTTCAAACGCACACAGATAATGGCAGCTTTACAATTCAAAACCCTAACCCTAGCTCCAACCTCTCGCCTCCTCCCCCGTTGCCGCCACCGCCGCCACACCTTCCTCTGCTCCTCCTCCACCAACGCCAGGGCTAGCCGGAGCTACACCATCACCCTCCTTCCCGGCGACGGCATCGGCCCCGAAGTCATCTCTGTCGCCAAGTCCGTACTCTCCCTCGCCGCCTCTCTCGAGCAAATCTCCTTCCAGTTCGACGAGCACCCTGTCGGCGGCGCCGCCATCGACTTGACCGGAGCCCCCCTGCCCGCTGAAACCCTAGCCGCCGCCAAGAGATCCGACGCGGTCCTCCTCGGCGCCATCGACGGCTATAAGTGGGACACCAACGAGAAGCACCTCAAGCCGGAGACTGGCCTCCTCCAGCTCCGCTCCGGCCTCGGCGTCTTCGCCAACCTCCGCCCCGCCGTCGTCCTCCCACAGCTCGTCGACTCGTCCACCCTCAAGAGGGAGGTCGCGGAGGGGGTCGACATCATGGTCGTGCGAGAGCTCACCGGCGGGATCTACTTCGGAAGCCCTAGGGGCTTCCGGAAGGACGACAAAGGCGAGGACTTTGGGTTCAATACCGAGGTCTACTCGGGTTCCGAGATCGATCGCATCGCTCGGGTCGCTTTCGAGGTCGCGCGCAAGCGCCGCGGGAAGCTCTGCTCCGTCGACAAGGCGAACGTGCTCGAGTCGTCCATGCTTTGGCGGAAGAGAGTGTCCGCGATCGCCGCGGAGTTTCCGGACGTCGAACTGAGCCACATGTACGTCGACAACGCGGCGATGCAGTTTCAAACGCACACAGATAATGGATGGCGATCGGGGTGGTGAACGGTCGGGCTTGGCAGGGCTGCTTTTGGTGGAGAAGGCCAGGAGGAGATGGGCGTGGAGTTTTTGTAGGTGGTGTTGGTCGGAGGGTCCGTTGGGGGAGCTAGGTCGATGGCTGGGGCTGCCGGGAATGGCCGAAAATGGTAGGTTGGTAGGCTCCGGAGAGAGGGTGGGGGTTGCAGAAGGGCTGTAGCGGTGGTCAAGGGGGTCGGCTCCGGCGATGGCCGGAGAGGCCGAGGCAGGGCAGGTCGAGAGCACCACAGGAAAGGGGGGAGGGGTATTACGGTCATGGAAATTGTTTTAAAGGCCACCAACGTTATTATTTGACGTTTTCTGTTAGAAGTGGGGTGACTTATGTATATGTGGAACAATGTGGGTGCACTACGAATATGGGTAATATAAGTGGGGTGCCACTCAAAATTTTTCTTTAATTTTTTTAGACTTACATGCCACTTTTCGTCACAAAAAGCATTCATTTTGTCACAAAAAGTATTTGTTTTGTCACGAAAAATACTTTTAGTGACGAAAAGTGGGATGTGAGTCTAAACAAAAAAAGTGGGATGTAAGTACAAAGTCATATTAATAAGGGTTTTTTTCTATGGGCACTACCAAAATTGCTAGGGGCTAGCCCAAAATTTTTCAAGTTTATTACAAGTTTGCCATCCAAAACTTTTGCTAGGGGCTAGCCCAAGCACAACTATAAATACCAATTTTCATTTTCTCTCTCCTTCTTCTCTTTTCTTTTCTCCCTCAACTATTTTCTTCCCTCCTCTTCTCTTAGGTCAAAGAATTAAAACCCTAATTTTTTTCTTTTCTTCCTACATTTTTGGCAAATTATTCTCTCCCTCAACTCTAGGTCATTGACTTCTCCAAATTTTTGGTAAGTCATCGAACTATAATATGTTTCATATTTTAAACAAGAATTTCACATATTAAAGTTGAATTATGTGTTAAATATAGAAAAATATTGAACATGGATCAACCGGGATCATCAAACGTTCCCGCCACGTCCGAAGAACACGTTCCCGCCACGTCCGAAGACAACTTTGATGCATCGGAAGCTCTCTTGGTAACTACATTTGAACTTGAGCTCGGACCTAAACTCGTGCTGTGACACAGAGGACTGCCAACACTCAGACAGTCCCGATCATAGACTAGGACTGCCAGAGTGGTGGCAGTCCTTCACAGAAGAAGGACTGCCAGGACCCTGGCAGTCCTACAAATAGGTAGGACTGTCAGGGTCCTGGCAGTCCTACTTCTGTGAAGGACTGCCACCACTCTGGCAGTCCTAGTCTATAATACTAGAATGCAGAGTTTTATTGCAGTCCTTCACAGAAGACGGTCTTGCTATTAACACAATTTGCTATTTATGGACACCAATCTTATGCACGGGCCTAATCTATGAAACCTATTTACTTTAGAATTTTGTCTAATTGTACTAACCGAAGAATATTTATTGTAGGACTTGAGATCTTCCGATTTTGCGGTACCGGCTCCAATTGCAGGCAATGTAGCCCATTTATTTTGGACCGATCTATGTTTTGAATCAAGCGAGGGTGCGGTACATTGGTGTCGAGAAGTCGGACGGGAAAACAACATTGTTCTAGTGATATCCAGATCGGCCCGAAATCGACCGGGACGACAAACTGTGGTGGTGGGCTGTGAAAGAGGTGGTGTGTTCAGGACGCACAAGAAAAACACAGTAGAAGTTATCCAAAGTAAAGTTCCAAGAAGAAATGTTGGAACGAGGAAATATGGTTGTCCATTCACGATACATATCAGAAACGAAGAAGAGGGGAAATGGACAGTAGAAGTGAAGAATGGAACCCACAACCATGAGTTTGCCGAGACACTATTGGGCCATCCGTATGTCGGACGGTTGAACGATACTGAGAAGAAGATAGTCGAAGACTTGACCACCTCCGGAGTTGTACCGAGACAAATATATTCCGTCATACGACATGAAGATGAGAAGAACATGTCTACAATGAAGACAATATACAACGCCCTAGCTTCTTCAAACGCTGTCCGGACGAAATCAAGAATGGCGATGCAAGAAGTGCTCAAGTTGCTTGCCGATAATCATTATGTTGAGTTCCATAGAAGACATCCCCAGAGTAATGAAGTATTATCACTCTTTTGGGCTCATCCTGATTGCACAAATTTGGCCAGGTCCTTTGCCGACGTGTTAGTCCTTGATTGCACGTACAAGACAAATAAGTTCAAGATGCCTCTCTGTCATGTTGTCGGGTTCACCTCTACTTGGAAAACATTTCCAGTGGCATTTTGCTTCATGAAGAGTGAGAAGCTTGAAGACTACACATGGGCGTTGGAGAAACTGAAAACACTTTACACTGGTCATACAGAGCCGTCAGTATTTGTTACCGACAGAGAGTACGCCCTCATTAATGATATTCGTATTATTTTTCCTCAAGCGGATACATTGCTATGCACTTGGCATGTCAATCGTAATATTCAAGCCCAATGTAAGTTGAAGTTTCGGAAAGAGGATGATAAAATCGACATACAGATTTTTGACGAATTCTACAATGATTGGAATTGTGTGGCGAGCATCTACGATTGCCAGTTACGATGTCGCATGGTACTTGTTCAAGCAAAAGTGGGAGGCGAGGGAGCCGGCATGCATTTCTTACATCAAAGATACATGGCTTGAACCGCACAAAGAACAATTCGTCTTAGCATGGTCGAATGTGGTGAAGCATTACGGCACGACAACTACCAACCGTGTCGAAGGAGCACACTCTTTATTGAAGAGGCACCTAAAATCATCTCTCGGCAACTTCGTCTCTGTTTGGCAAGCTATACATTTATCAGTAGACCGGACGGTGAATGAAATTAAGGCATCATTTGAGATGAGTTTGAATATAGTCAAGCATGAGCATAGAAAGGAAGTACTCTTAGATACTTTGATGCGCGTGGTATCTCACAAGGCGTTGGCCTTAATAGCTGATGAGATTGAAAGATCAAAGTTTGTCGGACTTGATCCCGAGGTTTGCGGGTGTGTACATCGACATACACTGGGCCTCCCTTGTGCACATCAGATTAATGAATATCGCCGTGAATCCATTCCTATTCCAGTTGAAGCAGTCGATCAACGTTGGAGGCAGTTGTCTATGATGCCTGTGGTGAAGATGGACGATGATTTCTTCTCTTTGCCACAACTGAAACTTCTCCACGCAAGGTGGTTAGCCTCAGTAGCAGCGGAGCGGCAGTCCATTGAGCTTAAAATACAAGAAATTGCATGTCAGGTCACTACTACAATGCATGAGCCGACCATTGTTTCCAATCCTAAAGGCAGGCCTCACACAAGATTGACTAGTTCACAGAAGAGAAGGCTAGAGTCAACTAGGAGAGATCCATCGCACTTTGAGCATGTTGAACGAAGCTTACAGCAACCTTCGCCTGCACGGAAGGGCAAGCTTGTCGTTCGCCGAAAAATGGAGAAAATGGATCTCCCAAGAAAAGATACAGTTGCAAGCCAAACAACGAGTTTGTATATTGACAAATTTCAACCTGCACTTCGAAGTTACATTTGGTCTATTGTCGATGTCCCCGGTGATGGCCATTGCGGATTTCATGCCCTTGCAATGCATCTTGGTTATGATGACAAAGACGGATGGAGACGGGTGAGGCACGAGATGTACGAGGAGTTAGAGACTCGTCTTCCATTCTACTCCCGCATCCTAAGCGAAGAAACGGTTGCAAGCTTGTTGTTAAGTATCCCTTGCACCGACAGTATTACCGGGACAGACCACTACATGTCAGTCCCGTCTGCCGGCTATTTATTTGCTAATAGGTACATGATACCTGTTGTAATTATCTCGCCGGATATTAACAATACATTCTTTCCGATGTGCGCTCCTCCGACGGACCACGGAGTGTCTAACCTATGTACTATAGGTCTGATCGAGGATCACTTCGTTGTACTAAAGATGATCACTCATTCTCCGATTCCTCCACCTTCAACAGTTTGGTACAAAAGAGCACCGGTCGAAGCCATCGCTTGGACCACACCTTTCGTTGAGCAGATCAACCATTGTAAGAGATTGTTGAAGATTGAGGAGCCAAGAGACTTACCTGCTGACCACTACGACGTCGAAATCGACTAAGTATAGATATATTTACAGTCTAACATTTTGTATATGGAGGACCACTTTTGTATACAGTGAAATATGAAGTCCAGTAATATATATAGAGTAAATTTTGAGTTATAGGTGTTTGATTTTGCCTACCTGTGTTATATGTCTCTTCCTGTGTTATATGTGTTTACCTGTGTCTACCTGTGTTATATGTACCTACCTGTGTCTTATATGTGTAATTTATGTGTTACAGTCCTATCTATGAATCTCTGTGTGTAATTTATGTGTGAACCAAATTCACACAGAGTTTCAGTATCAGGACTGCCACACCCTTGGCAGTCCTACACTGTAGTAGGACTGCCAGAGTGCTGGCAGTCCTATCCAAAACTTGCTGTAACAACAAGTTTTGGATAGGACTGCCAGCACTCTGGCAGTCCTACTTCAGTGTAGGACTGCCAAGGGTGTGGCAGTCCTATCTAAAAATCTTTGTGATGAATTTATGTGTGAATCAAATTCACACAGAGATTTTTAGATAGGACTGCCACACCCTTGGCAGTCCTACACTGAAGTAGGACTGCCAGCACCCTGGCAGTCCTACTTCAGTGTAGGACTGCCAAGGGTGTGGCAGTCCTATCTAAAAATCTCTGTGATGAATTTATGTGTGAATCAAATTCACACAGATAAGCTTGTAAACTGCCAGGACACGGTTTTCTTCCCGTGACTCACAGCCCTAAGGATACGATATGTCCTCTGTATACAACAAAACACATATCAATTATGAAATACATATTTGAAAAGTATACTACCGTTTACAAACGTCATGTACATACCGGGTTCTTCCATATTTCGTACGCAATGTGGTTCTCAAAAGAAACCAACATTGAGCAACCGGGCGGACGGACAGGCGGCTCAGAAGGACCGGCCTCCTCAGAAGGACCGACCTCCTCAGAAGGACCGACCTCCTCAAATGGCGCAGAACCCTCTTGACGTGATAGGAGTTGGGCAATTGGCAGGTCGTCGTCGTCGTCGTCGGAAGGAGGCGTAGGAGTAGGAGCTCGTTGCTTCGACCGAGCTTGACGTGCCGGTGGCGATGTCCGAGACCGAGCTTCGGGTGCCGGTTCGGTAATTGTTATCGGACGCTCGCGAGGACGCTCGGCACGTTCCTTTCGCTTTGACACGGTGGGCCGTATTCTTTTGTTCGGTGGACTGCATGACAACATACACTTATTAAGTAATAAAAACAACATGCACTTACCCAACTCCTATGTCATAACAAGTAGGACTGCCAGGAATGTGGCAGTCCTAATGAAAATTAGGACTGCCACATTCCTGGCAGTCCTCTTTCAGAATAGGACTGCCAGGACTGTGGCAGTCCTAATTTTCATTAGGACTGCCACATTTCTGGCAGTCCTACTGTCGTGAACCCGAACTCCAATAACGAAATCCTATTTTGTCGTGTTCTAGGGTTAGGGTTTCAACATAAATTTCGGGTTTCATGTGTTCGAAAATAAGGGAAGAGAACGTGCAAGAGATTATAAACCTATTTTACAAAAACTTTTTCAAGAATTAAACCAATTCTAGGGTTTTGAATATAATGTAAAAAAAATTCGAAAAAATTAGGGAAGAACGTACCTGGATTCCGGTTGCTTTGACTTGCGTGTCATCTCTTCGAGAATCTTCATGGAGGAATTGAGAATGGAGTGATGGAGAAGAAGAAATTAGGGTTTAGGAGATGGAGAGGGAGAGGGAGAGAGCTTTCTTTCTTTTCTTCTTGAGGAGAGAGAGTCAATAATGAAAATGAAATAAAATTTTTGGGTTTGGGGGGGTTGGGCTGCCCCTAGCAATTTTTGGGTGCCCCCTAGCAATTTCTTCACATTCATGGGCTGCCCCCTAGCAATTGATGCCCCCTAGCAATTTTGGTAGTGCCCATAGAAATTACCTTAATAAGTGGGATGAAAGTCAAAAAATCCCAAAAAAATTATAATAAATATATTTATTATTCCAAAAATATTATATATTAATACAAAATGAGAGAAAGTATTAGTGGATTAATTTAGAAGAAATATTATAAAATACTAAGGGCCCGTTTGGTTTGCAGGATTGGACAACGTAATGTAATTGGCATTACGTTGTCAATCTAACTCGGGTGTTTGGTTGGACAAAAAAAATTAGATGTAATATAATCGCGATTACAAATTTGATTACATTACATCAGTTTCTTCTAAACTCAATTACATCATAAAACCTATGTAATCGTAATTACATTACAACTTAAGCGGAAGGTTGGTATGCTATAATTTGGCCTTTTGTTCGTTTTTGGTCATTTTTTTTGTTTTTGTATGTTTTTTGTTATTTTTGGTCATTTTTGTTCGTTTTTGGTCGTTTTTTGTTGTTTTTGTTCTTTTTTGTCATTTTTTTTTTTGCCGTTTTGTCCTTTTTTTTGTTGTTTTTGTCCGATTTTTGTCGTTTTTGTTCATTTTTGTCATTTTTGTTCGTTTTTTGTTGTTTTTGTTTGTTTTTTTGTCGTTTTTGTCCTTTTGTTGTTTTTTTGCCCTTTCTTGTCGTTTTTGTTCATTTTTTGCATTTTTTTAGTTTTTGGTTTTTTTTGTCGTTTTTGTTTATTTTTTGTCATTTTTGTTCGTTTTTGTTTATTTTTTGTCGTTTTTGCTCGTTTTGGGCATTTTTTCGATTTTTTGTCGTTTTTGCACATTCTTGGCCTTTTTTGTCGCTTTTGCACTTTTAAAATCTTTTTTTGTCGATTTTGTGTTTGTTTTTGTCATTTTTGTTCGTTTTTGTTTGTTTTTTGTCGTTTTTGCTCGTTTTGGACCCATTTTTTCGATTTTTTGTCGTTTTTGCACATTCTTGGCCATTTTTTGTCGTTTTTGCACTTTTAAATCTTTTTTGTCGATTTTGTACATTTTTTGTCGGTTTTGCACTTTTTATTGGTT
Source organism: Iris pallida (assembly GCA_029216955.1). Classification (NCBI taxonomy): domain Eukaryota; kingdom Viridiplantae; phylum Streptophyta; class Magnoliopsida; order Asparagales; family Iridaceae; genus Iris; species Iris pallida. The sequence continues at coordinate 3,200,383 of JANAVB010008399.1, forward strand.
TTGCTTTATTTGCACGTCTTTTGCCTTTTTGCACGCTTTTTTTTTATCGTTTTTGGTCAATTTTTTACGTTTTTTTATCGTTTTTTGTCGGTTTTGCACATTTTTTTGCCATTTTTGCATGTTATTTATCGATTTTTGTCGATCTTGTCAGTTTTGGACCATTTTTCACGTTTTTATCTTTATCGTTTTCGGTCGATTTTGCACTTTTTTGTCGCTTTATTTTTATCCCTTTTTTTTTCTTTTTGGGTCTTTTTTCACTTTTTTTTGTCGTTTATGCTCGTTTTTTCTTTTTGTTTGTTGTTTTTGTCGTTTTTGTTCCCTTTTTTTTCGTTTTTTGGATTTTTTTGCAAGTTTTTAAATCTTTTTGTCGTTTTTTGCTCTTTTTAATTCCCTCTTATTTTTGGTCTTTTTCGTATTTTCGTTTTTTTGTCATTTCTGTTCCTTTTTATCGTTTTTTTTTTTTTTGCTCCTTTTTATCTTTTTTGTCATTTTTTTATTTTTTTGTCGTTTTTGGTCGTTTTTGTTCGTTTTTTTGCCCTTTTTGTTTTTGGTGGTTTTTCGTCTTTTTTTTTCCCTTTCATTTATTGTTTTTTTGGTCATTTTTTTTGTTTTAGTCATTTTTTTATCATTATTGGTCACTTTTTATGGTTTTCACATTTTTTATTTTTTTTTGTTGTTTTTCTTTTTTTATCGCTTTTTCATTTTTGGTTTTTTTTTTCCTTCCGTTTTGTTCGTTTGTCATTTTTTGTATTTTTTTATTTTTTGTCGTTTTTTTTTGTTTTTGGTCTTTTTTTAGCAGAAACAAATCTTTTTTCCCTTATTTATTTATTATTTATTTTTAGTTTTTTTCTTTTTAAATTTATAAAAAAATTTAGTGATCCACTTTTTTTTAATTTTATGTTGTATTTAAAAAATATTAAATTAGAAACTTAATTACATTACATGGTAAACCAAACATATGAATGCAATTGACATTACATTACATGGTTTGATTACATGTTTCAACCAAACATAGTAATGTAATTGTAATTCCATTACATTACAAACTCAATTACATTACAAATCCAATTTCATTACGATTACGATTACTTTACAATGAACCAAACGCAAACTCAATTAATGGATTAATACGAATAGGAACATTATGACTCACTTATCAATTTCGGTTAAGTGATCCGATGGATTACGAGTAAGAAATGTGTTGTCACTATAATCAAATAGTTTCAATGAGTCTATTTGCATTTGAGTATGATTTTGTTACACATTGAAATGTCCCTAGTTTAAGATTTCAAGATTCAAGACATACCACATGAGGATGTGTGTTACATACACATCTTAAGTACCAGTTGTGCCGAAATTGAATTTGTTCAGATGAGATGTATACAATGACACCCACTTTAATTATTATTATTTTGCAAACATTCTTATGTGGCTAGAGAAGAAAATAAATATATAAACGGTGAAGACTGATCATTTTCGCGTTATGTCAAATATGAATTTAAAAGTGATGGACATATTATGGAAATAGGTCCCATAGGAGCACGATAGACCTAACTGAGCTACTCCAAATGAAAAGCTGTAATTATGTACTTGATATAAGATAATTGGACAATCTTGACCAATGTGGCATTAAATTTATACTAAGATACAAAAGTTGGAAGACGAAGAACAAGAGAAATCTAAAGCAAAAGTTTGTATATATTTCTAAAAATTATAATTGGTTTTATTTTTCTAATCATCATGTCCAACTTTATAAGAACCATGGTATCAGTGCTTTTCCAGTTATCAATAATCAACATGTATGTTTGATGACATTGTCTAATACTTTAAAGTTAGGAAAGGCCAGCAAGCTATCTAATTGTAATTTTTTATTATCAAGTTAAGTACATACTACTTTTTGTGTTCAAATAGATACGTGAAAATTCTATATAAATAAATAATCAAAATCCTGTTGGTGCTCTTACTCCTTGACATGAAAAGAGTTTGCTCTCAACATGCCTAGCAAAGTTTAGTCCCACATTAGAAAAGCACCATGAGTTATCTCAACATATATACTTGCATGTGTTGTTGAGATATGCACATGGGGTGGTGACCCTAAGGAGGGAATCATGTGGATGATTTTACTAGGAGGTAAGGATAAGGCTCCAAGGGAAGCATTCATGTTTTTTTGCTCTTGAAAAATTAATTTCCATTGGGGCTAAGCCCCGTAGGGGCTTAGCGACTCGGACTCGGACTCGGACACGGACTCAGGCTCATGAGGCGTAATGTGGCGTTTTGTTGCGCAGGTGTGCCAGGTTGCGCCCGGTTGCACGAATTGCGCAGGTGTGCTGGGTTGCACCAGCTTGCACCGCGTGCGCAGTACGCGCAGTATGCGCTGAAGGCGCACGCGCAGCTCGTAAAACTGGCGCAACTCGCACAGTTCGTGGCTTTCCACGTTCTGACTGATTCGTAACTGATCTTGGATTTGTGGATCTGACATTATGTCATGGCACACATTTCGGATCTGGACAGTTACATCTGTCACGCCCCGATTTCGTAGAATCGATAGTCGTCCCCCGGGCGTGATGCCGTGCGAACCTAAATTGCGATCGCACAAGGCACATTTATAAGGCTATCCGAAACACAACATCAAGTTAGAGTACGCAGAGAAATTGATTGACACATTTGAAATAGAAGTAAACTTTTTATTGATAATAAAACTTCATTTACATTGACTTCATTACATTCATTGCCGCACGGGCTACAACATGACTCGACTTACAAAACGAACGCCGATGAGATAGTCGTTCCATACATTACATCCCTTTTTACAAGCAAAAACCATTACACATTTCCACCTGCGATCGAGGGAAGCCGAGTCGCCATTGGTCTTCTTTTGTACTGAATGCGGAGTCTTCAAAAGGAATTCAGAAACAAGCCTTTACACGGACGAGGCTTCAAAAGTGTTCGCGCCGCCTTGAGATTTTAGGTGGCATGCCCTTCGTGGTTCGGGGTACCTGCGTGGAGAGCGAGGATCAGTACATTACACTTTGTACTGGTGCGTGGCAAGTTAAGTTCCAAGCTCTCATTTGGTTGAATGAGTTTATATGACTTAGTTCATGAATGTTTCTAACCATCCTAATGAATTTCAAACGAGCAATGACAAGCATATTGTAATTTACATCGAAACTTACCCCCGGCGGACCGCGTCGCGCCTTATGAAACTTACCATGTTCTTTCTTGTCAATTGTTAACATTTTTTCATATTAAGTGCAAAATATACGTGTGATTGGTCACTGGCATCACAAGCCATCCTGGACGTATAGCTTTGTTAATCGAGATCCTTTCAACGCAAGTAGCTAGCTCCGTTGCAAGTCCTCGCTTAACCTCTGCTGAAACCTTATGCACGACTATATCCTGTTTCCTCCTAGGCCGAAACGGTCCCGTGGCCTCGGGTTGCCGCTCGAGGAAACTATCGCCTTGTCGACAAGTTGTCTATAACCGTGCGAAGACATATTTTCCTTTTTAGTTATTAAGACATAGCCTACATTCTCTTTGAAAACTCAATCCTTTTTCCCGTGTTCGTGCCCTTGCATTTATCCTTTCATTCACAACAACACTATCGATTTTGCCTAAGAAGAGGGTCGATAAGAGAAGGGTCAGCCACTCACCTTTAGTTTACTTCGGCGAAAGAACTTGTTGGTCGCGCTAGACGTCGCCTATGCGATTACCTGAAATCGCACAAGCAACCGATTAGAACACTACATTATTCAAGGAGTTCGATAGGAAATGCGAGTTCGAAATGCAAGCCATGAAAACCATCGAAAGCATTCACGAAAACGCATTCAGAAAACAAAGCCAAAACCAACGCAAGCGGCGTGAAAAGCAGAGCAACGGGAGGTCTCTCTCGACTCAGCCGCAGAGTCAATCCTCGAGGCGCAACCCGCTGAATATGGGACTTGGTTCCGAAGAAGACATTCCATAACGAGGAATGGATCTTAATTCAACCGTTCTCGTTCGATCGACTCGGTCGATCCCGACCTATCGGTCCCGACCTAATCGATAGCGACAGTATTCCTTTCTCGCGCACCCCGTGGACAGAGTACGGGACACGATGTAGGGACGGGGCACTACACCATAACCAACTAAGAAAAAGTTTCTTCCTCGAAACTTAAAATAGAACCTACCTCTACGAGAACAATGAAGGAAACTTCTCCTTCATTTCTGACTCAAGCTCCCACGTCGACTCCTCGACCAAATGGTTTCTCCAGAGGACGTGGACGAGTGGAATAGCACGATTGTGGAGAAGTTTATCCTTGCGCTCCAAGATTTGCACCGGCTCTTCGACATATGACAAGTCCGCCTTCAGGTCCAGCTTACCCAAATCTACCACATGTCCCGGATCGTGCACGTACTTCCGCAATTGCGAGACGTGAAAGACGTCATGTACCTCTGACAATGCAGGCGGCAAGGCGATTTGGTAAGCTACCGGGGCGACTCGCTTCAATATTTCGAACGGGCCAATAAATCTTGGGCTCAACTTTCCTTTTGCACCGAACCGAGAAACTCTACGCATAGGCATCACCTTCAGGAATACATGGTCGCCTTCCGAGAACTCGAAGGGGCGTCGGTGCATGTCGGCATAGCTTTTCTGCCGGCTTTGTGCTATCTTCAATCTCTCTCGTATCAACTTGACCTTCTGCACAGTCTGCTCCACCAGCTCCGGACCAAGTATCTGCCGTTCCCCGACTTCATCCTAGCAAATGGGCGATCTGCACTTCCGGCCGTACAAAGCTTCATACGGCGCCATTTGGATGCTGGACTGATAGTTGTTGTTGTATGCAAACTCGGCCAGCGGTAGATGGACGTCCCAACTTGACTTCAAATCGATCGCACAGAGTCGTAACATGTCTTCGAGGATTTGGTTCACCCGTTCTGTTTGGCCGTCAGTCTGAGGATGATAAGCTGAGCTAAACTTCAACTTGGTTCCCAATGCTGAATATAGACTACTCCAGAAGCGCGCTACGAACCGTCCATCCCGATCAGAGACGATAGATACTGGGACCCCGTACAGCCGAACTATTTTATCAAGGTATATCTGAGCAAGGCGGTCGACGCTCCAAGTAACTTTGATGGCGATAAAGTGCGCTGACTTGGTTAGTCGATCGACGATGACCCAGATGGCGTCGTTTCCCCGCGGCGTCTTCGGCAAGCCAACAACGAAGTCCATAGTGATGTGATCCCATTTTCACTCTGGAATGGCAAGATTCTGCATCTCTCCGTCCGGTCGCTGGTGCTCGGCTTTGACTTGCTGACAGGCCATACATTTTGACACAAAGAGCGCTACGTCCCTCTTTATGCCGTGCCACCAAAAGACAACGCGGAGGTCCTTATACATCTTGGTGCTGCCAGGATACAAGGAATATTTTGTATAATGCGCCTCCGACATTATCTCCTTTCTAAGTTCTACGTCGTCCGGTACACATAGCCGTCCCTTCACGCGCAACACTTCCGACTCGTCCTCTGCAAAGTCGGACGCTTTCCCTGTCGATTTCAGCTTCCGCATCTTCTCCAGGTATGGGTCGTCCTTCTGAGCAGATTTGATCCTCTCCAGTAGGCTCGGTTCCACCCGCAGTTGTGCCAGTTTCACGTCTCTGAAACGAACTCGGAGCTCGATGCGCATTCCTTCCAAGTCACGCAGCAGTCGATCATTGATGCATAACGAAGCTAAGTACTTCCGGCTCAGCGCATCCGCTACCATATTTTCCTTGTCCGGTGTGTAGTCGATTGATAAGTCATAGTCTTTGATTAGTTCGAGCCATCGCCTCTGCCGCAAATTCAGTTCTTTCTGGGTGAAAAGATACTTGAGGCTTTTGTGGTCCGTATAAATCCTGCACGCCACGCCATAGAGATAGTGACGCCACAGCTTCAACGCGAACACAATTGCCGCTAGTTCTAGGTCGTACGTGGGGTAGTTCTTCTCGTACGGCTTCAACTGCCGGAAAGCAAAAGATATCACCTTATTCCGCTGCATGAGCACACACCCCAAGCCCTAGCCAGAAGCATCGCTGAAGATTTGAAATCCCTCCGTCCCGTCAGGAAGAGCAAGTATCGGGGCCGAAACGAGCCGCTGTTTGAGCTCTTGGAAGGAAGCTTCACAGTCGTCTGACCACTTGAATGTGACTCCTTTCTGGGTGAGGCGAGTCAACGGTGATGCGATCTTCGCAAAGTCCTTCACGAAGTGTCGGTAGTATCCCGCCAAGCCTAGAAAGTTTCAAATTTTGCTAACTGATGTGGGTCGTTTCCAATCAGCAACTGCCTCGACTTTCTTCGGATCGACTGCGATGCCCGCGACGGAGATGATATGCCCAAGGAATGAGATGCTGTTCAGCCAGAACTCGTACTTGCTCATCTTCGCGTACAACTGATTTTCTCGAAGGGTTTGGAGTACCGTCCGCAGATGCTCTGCATGTTGCGCTCGATCCTTCGAGTAGACGAGGATGTCGTCGATGAAGACTACTACGAACTTGTCAACGAACGGACGGAACACCCGATTCATTAGATCCATGAAGACGGCAGGGGCGTTTGTCAGACCGAACGACATTACCAAGAACTCGTAGTGGCCGTAACGAGTGCGGAAGGCAGACTTCGGCACGTCATCTGGCTTGACTTTGAGTTGGTGGTAACCCGATCGTAGATCAATCTTCGAAAACACCGTTGCACCTTGGAGCTGGTCGAACAAATCGTCGATGCGGGGCAGGGGGTATTTATTTCGGACGGTGGCTTTATTCAATTCCCGATAGTCGATACAGAGCTGCATCGATCCATCCTTCTTCTTCACGAACAGCACGGGCGCACCCCACGGCGAGATACTCGGACGAATAAACCCTCTGTCGAGCAATTCCTGAAGTTGTGCCTTCAATTCTTTCAATTCTGCAGGGGCCATTCTGTACGGAGCCTTCGAGATCGGCCGGGTGTCGGGGAATGTGTCGATGGTGAACTCTATTTCTCGATCGGACGGCATGCCGGGTAGCTCGTCCGGAAACACGTCTGGGAATTCTGCCACAACGTCGGTCTGACCCGCGTTTGCACCATCATATCGCATGTCTCGAACGAAAGCTAGACAGCCTTCGCACCCGGAATGCAGCATCCGTCGAGCAGATATTGCGGAGATCACCATGCAGGTTGGCGACGCCTCTGTCACGCCCCGCTCCCGTAGGAGCGATCGTCCTCGCTAAGGCGTGATGCCGCACGGGCCTAGGTTGCGCCCGTGCAAGGCCAAGTCCAGAAACGGCCGATTTGAGTTCTAGGCCACAGAGTCGCACAGAGTGTCCCCATTTGCAGCGGAATATAAATGAACACAATTGAAGCGAAACCAAATTCTTTATTGATATTCAACAAGTTTACAAGCGGCGCTAGGCCGATATTACAAGTCGCTCAAGCTCTCTCTCTCTCTGAAACATAAAAGGCGTGCCAAGTGGCTTACAAGATGGAATGATTCATGGCGATGTTCCGATACATTATGTCCCGTATATGGTGCTCCAGCTCCTTGCAACGCTCCAAGGCCCAGAGATAGCTCCGCGCCTTAGCACGTTCGATTGAAGCTCCGCACCCGCCGGCGTCTCCTGCATCCTGCAAGTAGACTGTGGGGTTATCAGTACATTGTTATGCACTGGTGGGGAGGCTAGCTCGCCCATAATCACTATCATTACCGAACACGTTCTATTTACTTGTGTGCATCTCTATCATTCATTGTCTTTCTAATCTTGCCTTAGGGTCATTTACATGGCATATGATATAACCTATCCCGTGTTACCGATTTCAAGTGTCGCATGGAAATACATGCACAACTTACCCATACTTACCGTCCGGCCTTCCCTGTTCAGAGCAAACCAAGTTAGACAACAGTTCATGTGTAATAACATAACGTAGACGCATTCTTTAACTCATTTGTACTCATTATCATTTTGGAGTGGCACATTTCAAGTCATTCAGTAGGCACTTGTTCATTTAACTTTTAACTTAGACTACTCTGATTTCAATGCAAGGACTTGCACGTGGATTGCCACCAGCAAAGCCCACTTAATCTATATGCATCGGTCGCTGGCACCACAAGCCATCCTGGACTTTCTCCTTGGTATTTTCCTCACCTATCATGCTGTGCGGCTGGTACACCCTGATAGTATCTTGAAAATACCCCGTACTTACGTCTCTTGGTGCCCAAGCCCGCACCCAAGCAGCCCGTAAGCCCCTTTTGGATCCGCCTAGGCCGGCATATCCCCCCTTTGATCATGCCGCGGAATCCCCTTTCACGGTCACAGCATACGCCACCCCTCGCTCGTGCCGTTGTCCACGACCATTTCGTATTTTATTATCATTTTAACTTAATGGCTGTCTTTGAGCCTTAGGCTAACCCTTAGCCTTCTTACGTTATCGACCAGGTTGGCGTCCGTGCAGCGCGGGTAGCGAGCCCCGATGCACGTGCCCGTCACACCTGTCGCTAATCCTTCTTTCTTTTCTTATCTTTTCAAGTTTCCTTTCCTTTTCTTTCTTTCTTTCACTTGTTCATTAGTTCATCGATTCATTCACGTATTCATTCATTGATTCACTTATTCGTTTGCTCTTTCATTTATACATTATACGACTTCTCGTATGGGAGTCGCCTTGGCGACCCATCGGTCCCATAGCCTTTCAATGTTGCTATAATCTACACGGTGCGACTATATTGATAGTCTTTCCGTTTCATTGTTGTAACCCATTCATTGTTTGATTGTTTGGACGTATAGGGAGCATCAACGTAGGCTTGTGCCGTAGCACGAGCATGGAGCGCGGGCGAGAGTTCTCGTATTTTCCATGTTACTTTCCATATTCTATACAAGCATACAAGTTGGGATTTTTCCCTTAGCTAGGTGCGTTGGGTCATTTATTAGCATGCAAGATGTTATCGCCTAGCGATTCTCGTGTTTGTGTCCGCATTATTATGTGCATAGGCTAAGCAAAGACGGGTTCATCGGAGCCACCCACCTTAGCGATGTTCGCATCGGCCGAGCGATATTCCGAGCGCGTCTTTGAAAGTCTAAGTCTGGATTCATCCTGTCGGGCCAATGTAAGCCTTGCATCGATTCGCATCGATACTTCATCGGGACGAAGCAACTCTTCGGGTCGACAGCTCGTTTGAGTCGTTGCACTTGCCGTTTGGAATCGGCGTTCCGCTAGGGCGGAGCGGGTCACTACATAATACACCACTCAAAACAAGTCTCGTCCTCGAGACTTCCTGAGTGCAGGTCATCCTACCATTCCTTAACTCGGACCGTGTACATACCTTAGACAATTTCCTATGCATCGTCGTTCGATGGCATCGAACGACACTCGGTTTCTTTCTAAGTTCCGTATCGTATACGTTTTGGTCGATTTTTATTGAATAGCTTCTCGTTCATTTTAGACTTGATGTTATCCTTTCAATTCAAGCGTTTCTTCGTATTGGTTTATATTTCTTCGTGTCATGGGACTGGAGTGGTTGCACAAGGCACGCTGGATTTTGCCAAATGCGTGGGTCGTAATTGAGGCAACTCACTTTCGTTTACCTCAATTATCGGGATCACTCGATTCGCTTCTCAAGCATTTTCGTCTATGAAATCATTATGACTTCTTCTTAGCGGAGTCGACCAAGTCTACGAAATTTCCGTCCGATTCAAGACCAAGAACGACACCATCGTCGAGCATAACTTCCTATCGATGGTTCAATTCGTTGCACCAACTTTTAACTAGCACGATTTTACGTTCACGACACTCGTTCACTCCCCAAGTCGTGCTAGAACTCAGCGTATCACTTGGTTGGATCGTGCACGCATTTCAGGCGTCCCCAAAATATATGTATTCAGCCAAGCCGCAGGATAGTGAGTTTGTCATTCTCACTCGAGTCGCATCGTGCACATACTCAAGCGTCCCTGAGATATATGCATATCAGCCGAGTCTCGTGAGCAGGGTTTCCTACTCTTGATCCACTCTTTCAATCCATGTCAATCCTCAAGCTCAATCCTTTGTTTGCAACTCTTGTAACAAGGGCGTCTCGCCTATCCGCTAGGCCAATTCTCAAGGCTAAGTCAATGTCAGGATTGGAATCATAGTTCCCCAACAATAATGCCAACACTGACCCCAATCCTAGGGTCAAACCAAAGTCGGTGGTGCGGGATTTTTCTACCCAAGCTCGTGTCACTCAGATTCCTAAACATCGAGCACGATCACTTAGTTCGCATAGATGCATTCATTTTGCAACATCCAAATCTGTTCAATCACCAATTCTAAACCAATTCATGTATTCGATCACGAGGTTATCCAGCTCGACAATACATTCTGTCCCAATCTCACGCGAGTCCGATTATCCACGGCGGTTCATGAATCACCATGCAACGCTCCCGCGGAATAATCATTCTCATCGGGGTGTAACTCTTGTTTGAGTTTAGACTAACTCATTCTCGATACGCAGATTGGACCTACTCAATCCTCAAGTTCAACTCTTCAAACACACAATTCATCCTCAAGTCTCCTTCGTGTCAAACCACAAGTCGAAGCATACGAGTTGCCACGCCAGGCGAGTACCGATCACTCCCGCTGTATGAATCACCATACCAGCGCTCACGCGGAGTGATAGTCCTAGTCGGCGCGACGCATGTGCGAGGCTGGGGTTGCGCTCGCATAAGGCAAGAACGTCTACGTTGTGGTTGACAACGAAGTAAATCCAAGCACTCCGTTTTCATCCAAGCCAAGTCTATATTTGATAGTCCGACCGTCATTCATCCTCGAGCCAAGTTTATCTTTTCCTCGACACATCCTTAACGACCCAAGTATAGCATCCAACGGAACAATGACATTTGCATGATCGTCATTCGCCGAGTCGGAGTGCCCCCGAGTTATCGCATATCGATCTTCGATACGCCTCAATACCATCGACGATATGCGTAACCTGACGATCTTCCTTTGCAACCGATTTTGAGTCATGCATTGATGCTATTGTCCGAGTTGGATATTCCACAATTTCTTCGATATTCAAGATCAAGTTCGACCGCTATCTCTCCAGCTAGGGTCAAGATCGTTGTTCAAACTCAAGTCGCGATTCATTTGAATCAATCCGAGATCGTACGTGCAATCCTCTAAGTTTCCTCGATCAAGACCATTCATTTACCTCTGTCGTTCCGAGTCGTTTTCTAACTCACGTTGTCTAACGACAAGTTGTCCGAGCGATATCTCGCTCGGGACAATCGAAGTCACAACCAACTAAGTGTGACGCGTTCTAAGGCTTTGTGCGACCGCATCGCCTCGCCGACATACTCATAATCCTCGATTTCGCTCGAACTATTTCCAAGACGTCCATACACCACTCGGATTCGAGCCATCTGATCTAGTCCTCAATCACGTTTGCGCCACGCGCTAAGACGTCTTATCGATTCGTTCAACGAATCGCTAGCGTAGTCGTTCGCGCCGTTGCGACGCATTAAGTCGTTCGCAATAATCCTCAAGGTCCAAATCGATCCTTTGAGTGCGCCTAAGCGTTAACTCGATAACGTTCCTATCGATACACACTCAAAGTGTATCTCTGTTCTCGATCGAGCGATACGTTGATATCGCTCGCAACCCGATGGCACCCAAGAGTCGAGGTGCGCGACACGCGGACTAAGTTGTACCGCTTAACCATCCCGCACGGACTACATTCAAGTTTGCACGCTCACTCATTCTCGTTCGCAACTCGTTTGCACCAAAGGGTCTAGGTGCGCGATACTCCGCACTACTTAGCCAAAAGGCTGCGTGCATGACCATCCCGTTCGAACTATACTTCGGTCTCATGTACTCGTTTGCTATCGTCAGCATAAGCTTATTCAAGCACGCCTTGCGTTTGCTAACTTTTAAGCATCGGTTCCTTCCAACTCAAGTCCGTCGTGGTTCGACACAAAGGCCTTCGCCTATCAAGTCTGTCGTAGAGGCACAAAGGCCTTCGCCTATTGATCCCGTTCAACCGAGTACTTGTACGAGCTTTTAAAAATATTAGACTTATTGTATGGAACATCCCAAGGCACAAGGAGAGAGAGCGTACACTTCTTTTCTTCCAACCGAGCTTTCAAAACTGAGATAATCGAAATGAAGTCCAAGGACGTAAAGCCGTGCTCTGATACCAATCTGTCACGCCCCGCTCCCGTAGGAGCGATCGTCCTCGCTAAGGCGTGATGCCGCACGGGCCTAGGTTGCGCCCGTGCAAGGCCAAGTCCAGAAACGGCCGATTTGAGTTCTAGGCCACAGAGTCGCACAGAGTGTCCCCATTTGCAGCGGAATATAAATGAACACAATTGAAGCGAAACCAAATTCTTTATTGATATTCAACAAGTTTACAAGCGGCGCTAGGCCGATATTACAAGTCGCTCAAGCTCTCTCTCTCTGAAACATAAAAGGCGTGCCAAGTGGCTTACAAGATGGAATGATTCATGGCGATGTTCCGATACATTATGTCCCGTATATGGTGCTCCAGCTCCTTGCAACGCTCCAAGGCCCAGAGATAGCTCCGCGCCTTAGCACGTTCGATTGAAGCTCCGCACCCGCCGGCGTCTCCTGCATCCTGCAAGTAGACTGTGGGGTTATCAGTACATTGTTATGCACTGGTGGGGAGGCTAGCTCGCCCATAATCACTATCATTACCGAACACGTTCTATTTACTTGTGTGCATCTCTATCATTCATTGTCTTTCTAATCTTGCCTTAGGGTCATTTACATGGCATATGATATAACCTATCCCGTGTTACCGATTTCAAGTGTCGCATGGAAATACATGCACAACTTACCCATACTTACCGTCCGGCCTTCCCTGTTCAGAGCAAACCAAGTTAGACAACAGTTCATGTGTAATAACATAACGTAGACGCATTCTTTAACTCATTTGTACTCATTATCATTTTGGAGTGGCACATTTCAAGTCATTCAGTAGGCACTTGTTCATTTAACTTTTAACTTAGACTACTCTGATTTCAATGCAAGGACTTGCACGTGGATTGCCACCAGCAAAGCCCACTTAATCTATATGCATCGGTCGCTGGCACCACAAGCCATCCTGGACTTTCTCCTTGGTATTTTCCTCACCTATCATGCTGTGCGGCTGGTACACCCTGATAGTATCTTGAAAATACCCCGCACTTACGTCTCTTGGTGCCCAAGCCCACACCCAAGCAGCCCGTAAGCCCCTTTTGGATCCGCCTAGGCCGGCATATCCCCCCTTTGATCATGCCGCGGAATCCCCTTTCACGGTCACAGCATACGCCACCCCTCGCTCGTGCCGTTGTCCACGACCATTTCGTATTTTATTATCATTTTAACTTAATGGCTGTCTTTGAGCCTTAGGCTAACCCTTAGCCTTCTTACGTTATCGACCAGGTTGGCGTCCGTGCAGCGCGGGTAGCGAGCCCCGATGCACGTGCCCGTCACACCTGTCGCTAATCCTTCTTTCTTTTCTTATCTTTTCAAGTTTTCTTTCCTTTTCTTTCTTTCTTTCACTTGTTCATTAGTTCATCGATTCATTCACGTATTCATTCGTTGATTCACTTATTCGTTTGCTCTTTCATTTATACATTACACGACTTCTCGTATGGGAGTCGCCTTGGCGACCCATCGGTCCCATAGCCTTTCAATGTTGCTATAATCTACACGGTGCGACTATATTGATAGTCTTTTCGTTTCATTGTTGTAACCCATTCATTGTTTGATTGTTTGGACGTATAGGGAGCATCAACGTAGGCTTGTGCCGTAGCACGAGCATGGAGCGCGGGCGAGAGTTCTCGTATTTTCCATGTTACTTTCCATATTCTATACAAGCATACAAGTTGGGATTTTTCCCTTAGCTAGGTGCGTTGGGTCATTTATTAGCATGCAAGATGTTATCGCCTAGCGATTCTCGTGTTTGTGTCCGTATTATTATGTGCATAGGCTAAGCAAAGACGGGTTCATCGGAGCCACCCACCATAGCGATGTTCGCATCGGCCGAGCGATATTCCGAGCGCGCCTTTGAAAGTCTAAGTCTGGATTCATCCTGTCGGGCCAATGTAAGCCTTGCATCGATTCGCATCGATACTTCATCGGGACGAAGCAACTCTTCGGGTCGACAGCTCGTTTGAGTCGTTGCACTTGCCGTTTGGAATCGGCGTTCCGCTAGGGCAGAGCGGGTCACTACAGCCTCACCACACGAGTAGCAGAATTTAGGTACTCCAGGCATGCAGAATGTGACCTTCTTTTCAGCACAGTCTATGGTTGCGTTGCACGGCCCGAGCCAATCCATTCCCAGAATGATGTCAAAGTCCTTCATGTCTAGAACTATCACATCCAGACCGATCTTTTGACCGCCGATACAGATAATCCCGCCGGCGCAAGCTAAGTTTGTGAGAATTGGTGTGCCCGAAGGCGTGCTTACGCTAAGGTCGAGATCTAATAATATTACAGGGAATTTGTACTCGACGGCAAAGTCTGCCGATATAAAACTATGTGAAGCGCCTGAATCAAATAACACACGAGCAGGCACATTATTGAATTTTAGTATACCTGACACTACTGTATCTGATGCCAGCGCTTCGTCTCGAGTCAGAGCAAAGACATGCCCCTGAGCATTAGGGCGTCGGTCTTGGTTGTTGGATTGAGTGTGCTGAGGAGGTCGGGACGCCTATCCTCGATTCTCCTGGCGATGTTGTTGTGGCGGGGCGTTACGACTCCATTTCTGGGGGCAATCTTGCTTATAGTGACCCTTCTGCCCGCAAAAGAAGCATCCCCCATCGTGGACAAAGCACTTGCTCGCCTCATGTCCAAGGGAACCGCACTTGGCACATCGTGATGATGGGTTATATCCCCGGTAATCGCCATGGTTTGGACGCTTTGATGCGTGATTGTTGCCTCCCGTACAGCTAGGACGTTTGTGATTGGAGTGGCGCATAACGTCGTCAGCACCAGAAGGATGTAGTCTCTCAAGGCGGAGGGCGTGATTCAGAGCCTCGTCCACGGTCTTGTACTCCGGGACCCCGATATGCGCACCGATAGAGTGTCGCAGACCCACTTCGAACCGTCGCACGCGGCACTCCTCTGTAGGCAGAAACGTACTAGCAAACTTTGACAACTTATTAAATTCTGCGGCGTATTGTTCTACTGTCCGATTTCCCTGCCTCAACTGCATGAATTCATTCTCCTTCGCTTGACAAACGGCTGATGGAAGGTACTCGACTTCAACGGCTTTATGGAACGTGGCCCAAGAGATCGCGCTGAGTTGTTGTCACGTCGGATCGCTCGCTTATGCACGGCCCACCAGTCGTGCGCGTTCAACCGTAGCTGAAGTTGTGCGCAGGCGACTTGCTTGGATTCTTCAATGCCGAGCAGCTCGAAGTGATCTTCCAGCTCTTGCAACCAGTCGATTGCCATGGAGGGACCCTCGGTGCCGCTGAAGGAAGTGCGGCACGCCTTCTTGAATTCTGACACTTCAAAGTTGTACTTTTTCAGTATCGCTAGTTGACGCTCGGGCTCCGCCGTGTCGACTTCAATGGGTTGGATCGTCGGCCCGGTGGCAGTAGGTGCGGTGACGGTAGGCGCAGTCGCAGAATTTTTGTTGGCCGCCATTGTTTGGACGATCTGCTGCAGGGTATCCAACTGCTTTTGTTGAAGTTTCGCGTGCGCGTCGAAGCGAGCTTCGAAGCGAGCTTCGAACTGGGCCTGTCGTTCCTCTACCTGTTGATGCCGGTTCTCAGACTGGTTTTGCTGCGCCTCCATCATGCGCAGCATCCTTTCGATGGTATCGTTGGAAGGTCCGGCCCACGAACGATACGAACTACTAGAGCCGCTAGAAGCGCTCTGTTCTTGCTCGGCCGTGGGCTCCGTCACTTCTGCGATACGAAGGCAAATGCATCAGTCACAAATTATTACGGACTCATTGTATGGAACAACTTATCTCATCGATGCGAGGTCAAAGGTTTGGAACTCTAGACGCGAGGCCAAAGGATGTAAAGCCGTGCTCTGATACCATTATGTCACGCCCCGATTTCGTAGAATCGATAGTCGTCCCCCGGGCGTGATGCTATGCGAACCTAAAATGAGATCGCACAAGGCACATTCATAAGGCTATCCGAAACACAACATCAAGTTAGAGTACGCAGAGAAATTGATTGACACATTTGAAATAGAAGTAAACTTTTCATTGATAATAAAACTTTATTTACATTGACTTCATTACATTCATTGCCGCACGGGCTACAACATGACTCGACTTACAAAACGAACGCCGATGAGATAGTCGTTCCATACATTACATCCCTTTTTACAAGCAAAAACTATTACACATTTCCACCTGCGATCGAGGAAAGCCGAGTCGCCATTGGTCTTCTTTTGTACTGAATGTGGAGTCTTCAAAAGAAATTCAGAAACAAGCCTTTACACGGACGAGGCTTCAAAAGTGTCCGCGCCGCCTTGAGATTTTAGGTGGCACGCCCTTCGTGGTTCGGGGTACCTGCGTGGAGAGCGAGGATCAGTACATTACACTTTGTACTGGTGCGTGGCAAGTTAAGTTCCAAGCTCTCATTTGGTTGAATGAGTTTATATGACTTAGTTCATGAATGTTTCTAACCATCCTAATGAATTTCAAACGAGCAATGACAAGCATATTGTAATTTACATCGGAACTTACCCCCGGCGGACCGCGCCGTGCCTTATAAAACTTACCATGTTCTTCCCTGTCAATTGTTAACATTTTTTCATATTAAGTGCAAAATGTACGTGTGATTGGTCACTGGCATCACAAGCCATCCTGGACGTATAGCTTTGTTAATCGAGATCCTTTCAACGCAAGTAGCTAGCTCCGTTGCAAGTCCTCGCTTAACCTGTGCTGAAACCTTATGCACGACTATACCCTGTTTCCTCCTAGGCCGAAACGGTCCCGTGGCCTCGGGTTGCCGCTCGAGGAAACTATCGTCTTGTCGACAAGTTGTCCATAACCGTGCGAAGACATATTTTTCTTTTTAGTTATTAAGACATAGCCTACATTCTCTTTGAAAACTCAATCCTTTTTCCCGTGTTCGTGTCCTTGCATTTATCCTTTCATTCGCAACAACACTATCGATTTTGCCTAAGAAGAGGGTCGAGAAGAGAAGGGTCAGCCACTCACCTTGAGTTTACTTCGGCGAGAGAACTTGTTGGTCGCGCTAGACGTCGCCTACGCGATTACCTGAAATCGCACAAGCAACCGATTAGAACACTGCATTATTCAAGGAGTTCGATAGGAAATGCGAGTTCGAAATGCAAGCCATAAAAACCATCGAAAACATTCACGAAAACGCATTCAAAAAACAAAGCCAAAACCAACGCAAGCGGCGTGAAAAGCAGAGCAACGGGAGGTCTCTCTCGACTCAGCCGCAGAGTCAATCCTCGAGGTGCAATCCGCTGAATATAGGACTTGGTTCCGAAGAAGACATTCCATAACGAGGAATGGATCTTAATTCAACCGTTCCCGTTCGATCGACTCGGTCGATCCCGACCTATCGGTCCCGACCTAATCGATAGCGACAGTGTTCCTTTCTCGCGCACCCCGTGGACAGAGTACGGGACACGATGTAGGGACGGGGCACTACAATATCAGTAGCTATATATTCAGAGCCTCTCTTCTCTCTCCATACACTTCTAAGACTTCAGAAATTCAGGAAGAGGGAAGAGAGAGCTGCTGCGCACCGTGTTCTTCCTTGTGCAACCGAAGTCCGTCATCGCTCCCAGCAGTCCATCTTAGAGCAATTTTCCAGAGCGTTCCAGAGTTCATTCGAACTTGCTGGTTCCTGGAAGCTGACCGTGTGGGCGGATCTAGCTTTGAGCACTGGTATTTTTGACACCCCAGCAGGCCACCACCTTCCATCTTTCGCCTGTCACCTTCACTGCTGTCTTTAGCAATTCAGCCAGCATCTTCTTCTTAGAAGCACTGCTATCGTTTGCTACGTTTACGAAATCTTCTTAGATTTTCGTATTCCAAAATCCTCCAAGGATCTCTGTTACGCATCTTCCTTGAAGCGTTGCGTTGGAACGTTGTTCTTACAACTGTTTCATTCAGTTTTCCATTGAAAAATTGTGCCCCGGTTCTAACAAATCCAACAATCTATATAAATATAAGTAAAAGAATTCAAAATCTGGGAGGGCACAGCTGCACCACCTCGGGATCATGTAGCTATGTTAATTGCGGGGAGGAAGAAAAATTTATACAACCTGAGTTTGGGATTGCTTATCATGACTGCTGTAATTTTTGTTTTGTTTGAAAAAAATAGTATGTAACAGCTTATTAAAAAGGAATATTTTAGCAAATATTTTCATTCAAAATATATAACTAGCATATATCCCTTTAAAAAAAATAGCAAATGTCTCCATTATTTTGTATGGAAAAAAGAAAAAGAAAAAAGATATACCCCTACTTTTTAACCGAAAATTTGGATGATTTACAAAAATTGAGGGGCATTTCCTAGTTTTTTTAAAATAGTGGAGGTATATGCTAGTTTATATATTTTGAATAGAGGAATATGCTAAAATATTCCTAAAAAAAGCTTGTTCAAATTTAGAAAGAAAAAGAAAAAAAAATTGGGAGATTGCTTTTAAAAGTTTCCTTCCATGAGAACTTAGAAGAATATCTCATGTAGTTCTACTTGTTACCAAGCAAGGTACTCAGCTTTGTTTCTTCTTCCGGTCAAATGTCGAACCTTTTCAAGTAATAAAAACCTGGCTCTGGCCGTCTGGGTTTCCCTCCTAACACTCCCGACTCTGCACCATAGGATATGAACAAAGGCGCTACAGCTGCATAAGTCTGTGAGATGCACAAAATTCACATTGTTGTTTCTTATTGCTTTTCTGATAGTTTGTGAAGACAAAAATCAAAATGATACAGTAATGATACATTTATCGGAAATGCTTTGTTGCCCGCAGGCGGGCCAGCCCGTCCGTCTGCGTGGCACTCCCCCATTGGGCCCCCCTGTTAGCATGGGACCCACGCCGTTGACCGGCCAATGGGGGAGGGCCACGTGGCGGACGGACTGGCCCGCCCGCGGGCCAAATAGCAGCCCCGTACATTTATATAGCTTTAGAAAGTGATTCCACAAAGGTAGGGAAAGAATGAACCACCAAAGACTTAACTATAGACCGGTCGAGATGGATACTGACAAAACCGAACATACATACATGACATTGACACAAATTTGTATATTGATTGTTTTACTACCAATGTTTTTTACCGCATCAGTGATTCTATTTTCTCGACATCTTCAGGAGTATATACTCCGTGGGTGTCATGGTCGACCTCAAGGTGTGCACTGGGCCGGGCGGCCCGGTCCCCGGCTCGGGCTCGGCCCGGTCAAACCCGTTCTGGCCGGCCTGAGTCCGGTCAACGATCCGGACCGGTCCGACCCATTGATAAACCGGTCTGGGCTGGGTTGTGCCCCCGGACCCGAAAGCCCGGACTGGCCCGGCCCGGTTTGATCGCGGGTCTGGGCCGGTCAAACCCATCAAGTCTGACCGGGCCGACCCGGACCGGCCCGGTCTAGGTCCGGTTGGACGGGTTCGGTTGGTTTTGATTTTTTTTTTATTTAACATTTGGAGGCCAAAATGACCATTTTACTCCTATCTACGTGTTGTTTTTAGAACGTTGGAAGGATATTTTGGTCATTTTATCCCCAATGAGAGAGAAAATCCAAAGGGAGATAAGAAAACCTATCAATAGGGCCTGTTTACGGGACTAGATTGCTCTATCCAGAACTAGTTTTGGTTGTCTCTTGAGTCTTATTGTGGGCCGATCCTGGAGGTCACCTGCCGACCTGCGCCGATCTCGACTTCTTGTGGAGTCATGCTGAGCTTAGGGGTTGCCCCAAGTAGAGAGAGGTTGCCTAAGTCCGAAGTCATGTATGACTTACCCCTGGACCGGCCTGCCTATCAGGTACCTACAAATGCAGATGTGTTAACAGGGCCGAACTTTGTAGGAAGCCCATGAGTCACTTGTCTTAGGCCCAAAAATTTTAGGGGCACCAAATACTTTTTGTTTTAGTATGTATATGTATTTTTTTTTAAGTATATATATATATATATATATATATATATATATATATATATATATATATATATATATATATATATATAGCCCATTTCACTTGGGCCGAACTTAATTTTGTGTTTGCAGGCTGCAGCTAAGGAACAAACCAAAGCAAAATAGCAAAACCAAACCAAGGTTATTAGGTTTTGTAGCTTCTCTTTCCGGCTGCCGACAAGGTTTTGCACTTTTGTAGCAGCGCCTTACTTTTGAATACAATCAAAATTTCAAGAGAAATTTTGAGTGGCACTCCACTTATTTTATGTTTATTTAGGGTACACCCCACAAGTTTACATGAATGTATGACACCCCCCCACTTTTGACGGTTTCCGTCCAAAACGAATGGTCAACCCCTTTGACCAATTTTTTTGGACGAAAATGCCCTCGTCTCCTTTTGTGTGTCTCCCCCCCTCCCCGTCACACGTGGCTGCCCCCCCCCCCCTCCCCGTCACCTCGTGGCTATCCCCCCCTCTCCGTCACCTCGCCGGCGTGCCTCCGCTCCCCCCCAACCCCCCCGGCCATCACCATCACACCACCACCACCATCACCATCAACCATCATCACCACCCCCTCCCGCTCCCGCTCCGCCCCCCTAGCCCCCACCGCCGCCGCCGCTCATCACCACCACCATCAACCATCATCACCACCACCGTGTCACGACCCGCACCCTTATGAGAGGCACGAGCACGTGGGTACGTCCAGCCTACGCCGCAGTATCGGCTGTAGAACGTTGTATATAACGTCTGTAAATACTACGACTAACAGTATAAAGGTACCTGTACAGTATATACACTCCGAGTGGAGGTGACATAGCAATACAGTCTCAATCACAGAATAAAACTAAGGTAGATAGCACAGAAGAAAACATATGATAGATGAAATAGGAAATAAGTTCAGTGTCCAACACAAGCCCAGATATATACACAACATCACAGGGTCACAAAATATAATATAGAAAGCTACAGTCTGATAGTACTAGCTGGATCGCAGTCCAGGCAAACTCAACTAATCTACACTACTCTGGGAGTGCAAAGTCTAGTGGCTCTACTATCAGGCCACGGTCCTGGACTACTCCATCTAACTCGAGCCCATAATAGGTCGAACAGCCTGTCTCAGAATCATCTGTAATATATCAAAGGTATCCTGTTAGGAAAATAAGCAAGAACAAGCACTAACAGCAGTTCCATGTGAATTAATAAATTCTATAAGAGACAGTATAATGAAATACAAGACAAAGATATAGGAAGACTTGGGAACCGTTCGGAAGCTGAGTTACAACCCTTAAACCAAACAAGGACCGGGGTTGTAACCCTTCTCCCGAGCAGAACTTAGTCTCCCATCAAAGTACAATATAAGGGCATGTAGAACATGTGAGTAACTGTATATCATAGCATGGTGAGAAAGTACTGAACGTAGAACAGAGCAGGATATAAGATAAGATAAAGTAAATATAAAATGTGCCTTGAATTATTAGAGCGTTATGTGATCGGCTAGGGATATGTTACAGGGCAGACTATCCCCTTGGCCCGACAATCACAAGAAAATCTGGGAAGGGTCATGCCGGCCAACCTGGATAGCATGTACAAGGAAAATAGGATCTTGCTACACCCTACGTGAGGGAAGAGTGGCGCGAGCACAAGAATATAGTGACAGGGTGGCTTGGATCACATAGCCCCTAATAATTCTCCATCCCCGAATAGTATAATGGATCTGGACATGACACGTCATGACACGTGATTCCATAAGAGGGTAGCAAGTCCCCTTAGAAATTGGTGTCTATACAAGTACAGAGAACAAGACAGAAAATATACCAATATACCCAGAAATCTAGGAACAACATCTCATGTCGTGATCGAACATATACTAGTCCGTGAACTATCGTGACTGAAAATCGAGTAAAACACTACAACTGAATCGGATATAGCAGATATCAAGACAATGAAAACTATCAGTGAATGTACTCGCCTGCTGTCCTGAGCTGTAGGGTATATCAATGCTCAGAGGGGTAATCAGAGACCTAAAGATGAGATATCGCATGTTAATTTAGGTTTAACAAAGTTATGAATGATTTCTAATGCATGATATGAAATCTAGGTCAAACTAGATCTCACTGAGTCACACTAAGTCCTGTCAAGTCAATCTAGGTCAAACTAAGTCATGTCAAGTCAATCTAAGTCAAAATAAGTCAACTCTAGGTCATCCTAGTCATAGCAAGTCAAAACAAGTCAAAACAAGTCAAACGGGGTCAAGAGTCGACTTACAGTTGACTTTTAGTCAACTGGTCAACCCTGGTCAACTCTAGGTCAACCCTAGGTCAAACTTGTCAAGTATTGACCAACAGTTGACTTTTAGTCAACTAGTCAACTATAGTTTGGATTTGGTCCAATTTAGACAAAGGGTTGACTCATTGTTGACTTTTGGATAAAAAAGTCAACTCTAGGTCAACCGAGCCAAAATTGGTTCAAATATGACGTTTGTAGGGTGTACCTATCAAGTCACCTAAGTTTCAAGTCAAACCGACTACCCGTATCCCGTATCTTGAAATTACCTGATTACCCTTTATATATATTTACCCTTTACCACTCTAAGATTAAAGCCAAGTGGCTTTTCCTTAGGAGTTTCACTCCCGGCTTCCTAGGGTAGTAGGATACTAGCCTATACAATCATTACCTACCAAGTTCTCTAGGTAAAGTGGACATCCAGTCCATCTTACGGTCCATGTTACTCGAATACCCATTATCTTGAGTATCGTAGGATACTCAATGGTATCGCGTGATACCACTCTCCTAATCCCAAACGAAAGCTCGACTTTAACTTAGGAGCCTACCCACAAACTCTATTTTATATTGGCTAAGTCCTATTCAAGTTTGGACGCATTCCGACGCTCCTATCTCAAAATCATCCTTCACTTGCCCTCACACAACCACTCATTCACTCACTCAAAACTCACTTTTCAACTCTCACTTAGGACTAGTTCAGGGGCTAATTTAGTGGGTATAAATAGGTGTATATAGTCATATATATGAGTATATATATGTATATATATAGGTATATATACGGGGGTTAAAGGGGGATCAAATGGGGCTATGGGGGGTTCTACTGCTGCTGTGCTGCTGCTTTGGCAGCTGCTGCTGCTATTCCTGCTATTGCTGCTGTTTAGGGGGGGGGGGCAACAGCCCCTAGCCCCCCATTGGCTGCTGCTGCTCCTGCCCTTCTTCTTCCCCTCTTCTCACCCTCTTTTTCCTCTATTCTCCCTATTCTTCTCCTCAAATTCCCTCTCTAAACTTCTTCTCTAAAACTCTCTCTATATATATAAACACTCTAATAATCACTCCCATTCATTCCCCTCTCTAAATATATAAATACACACACTAATTTACATAGTGACACACACACATATATACATATAAACACACATAAATGTATATAGGAACACACACACACACACACACACACACACACACACACACACACACACACACACACACATATATATATATATTTTCTTTTCTTTTTTTTATATGAGAGTGTGTCTATATATATATATATATATATATATATATATATATATATATATATATATATATATATATATATATATAAAATATATATATATATGAACACACACACACACACACATATATATATATATATATATATATATATATATATATATATATATATATATATATATATATATATATATATGAACACACACACACACACACACACACACACATATATATATATATATATATATATATATATATATATATATATATATATATATATGTGTGTGTGTGTGTGTGTGTGTTCATATATATATATATATATATATATATATATATATATATATATATATATATATATATATATATAGACACACTCTCATATATACATATAGAGACACACACACACACACACACTACATATAAATAACACTCCACAACACTAACACAAAATGAAGTTAGAAGTGTCTAACCCACTTAGAGGCAAAACCTAATTTCTAGGGGTGTCCAAATTGGGAGAAAACTCTAGGACACAACCACAAACCAAAACTCCTCCTAGGACACACCGAATGGACTCAAACTTGACACGAATAGGAACACAACCTTAGGGATCAATCCTACATGGTCCAAACTAATTTATATGATGAAAAGAATAGATTAGAGGATAGGTTGTACCTATCGGGAGATGGATCCCAATTAAAATCCTCCGACACGGCTCCGACACGAAATGAGTTGTTTAGGACACACCCCTTCACTTCTTACTCCCAAAAGCTTGGAGAAGCACCACTTGGGATGAGGGAGAGATTGATGGAAGAAAAATGGGAAGAAAAGCTTTATTTGGAGATGAAATCTAAGGATTTTCTATTCTTTCTCTTGGAAAAAGACTTGGAGAAGAAAGAGATGAAGAAAATTTGAAGTGGGAAGAAGGAAATGGGGAGGGGTGGCCGGCCCTATAAGCAAGGGTTTGACCCCTTAGCTAATTACAAGTTTGCCCCTCCTTTATTCCAAATGAAAGTTAAATTCCTATTAGGATTTTGGGGGTTAGTTTAGACTAAATAAAAATCATAATCAAGCCTAAACACTCATGTGGGATTAGGCCAAACTCTTAGACCTAAATGTTAAGTTTGGTGGGCCATGGCTAATTAATGTGTTAAACACAACTTAAGTCGAAATTCTCCGGAGTCCCGATTTAAGTCGGAATGCGATGAAATTCGAACCCGACTCCTATAATCATTAAATATTAACATTCATGAAATAAAATTCCCAAAATATTCAAAAATGGAAAATTACCATTTTACTCCTATCTTGGAAAAGTGAGGGTGACAAGTCTATCCACCTTAAAAAATTTCGTCCTCGAAATTGAAGACAACAAACACAGGAATCACAAACAGAAAATAAAAGAAATGGATTTATACCTCAGGGCGCAAAAAGATAAGAAAAACGCTCCCGCATGTCGTCCTCCCTCTTCCAGGTAGACTCACTTGGAGAGTGATGTCTCCATGCAACCCGAACCAAGGGTATGACCTGGTTCCGGAGCACCTTCTTCCTGCGATCCAGAATCTCCACTGGCTGTTCCGGATAGCTGAGAGTAGGTCCCACCTGTATCGCTGAATGGTCCAATACATGGCTAGGATCTGCCACGTACCGCCTCAGCTGAGATACATGAAATACGTTGTGCACTCCCTCGAGCCTAGGCGGCAAATCCAGTCGGTAGGCTACTGCACCGATCCTCTCTAGGATGGTGAAAGGTCCGATGTAGCACGGACGAAGCTTCCCACCGCCGCCAAAGCGAATCGTGCCACGTGTCGGGGATATCCTCAGAAACACTATGTCACCAGCCTAGACATAAGACAAAACTCAGTACATTAACTAAACAAACAATCACAAACAAACACGACAGGAAACTGAAACTAACCTCGAACTCTAACGGTCTCCGGTGACTATCGGTCCAATGCCGCTGCCTATTCTGAGCCACCCGAAGTCTGTCTCTAATCAACCTGACCTTCTCGGCCGCATCCATAACCATCTCCGGCCCAAGAAGCGCCCTCTCGCCGACATCGTCCCAAGACAAACGAGTACGGCATCTCCGTCCATATAGAGCCTCGAATGGCGACATCTCTATACTGGCCTGGTAGCTGTTGTTGTAAGCAAACTCTACCAGGTGAAGATGGTCCTCCCAAGAACCCCCGAGATCAAGCACACACGTGCGAAGCATATCCTCCAAGGTCTGGATAGTCCTCTCCGACTGCCCGTCTGTCTGAGGATGATAAGCGGTACTAAACTTGAGTGAGGTGCCCAAGCTAGTCTGCAAACTCCTCCAGAAGTGGAAAGTGAATCGGCTATCCCGGTCTGAACTATGCTCACCGGAACCCCATGTAATCTCACGATCTGACGAACATACAGCTCTGCCAGCCTCTTCGTAGACAAACCCACTTTGAAAGGCAAAAAGTGGGTCGATTTGGTCAATCTATCAATGATGACCCAAACCGCGTCTTTCCTCCCTGGCGATCGTGGAAGTCCAGACACAAAGTCCATGGTGATGTGCTCCCACTTCCACTCGGGAATGGGTAGCGGCTGTAGCAATCCACCTGGTCTCTGTCTCTCGGCCTTCACCTGCTGACACACAAGACAACGAGATACAAACTGAGCTAGCTCGCGCTTCATGCCATACCACCACACGTGCTCTTTCAGGTCCCTATACATCTTGTTGGCTCCAGGATGCATAGAATACTGAGAGCGATGTGCCTCCTGAAGAACCTCCTCCCGAAGCTCTCCACGCGGAACGCACAGCCTAGTACCGTGTCGCAACGACCCGTCTTCGGCTAAAGAGAAATCGTCGAGCAACCCCGTCCGCACCTGCTCCCTGATGCTCCTCAGGGCAACATCATCATACTACGCTGACCTGACTCTATCCATCAGCTCAGACTGAATCCGCAAACCCCACATCTGGATCTCCACGCCCGGAATAATGACCTCGATACCCAAACTATCCAGGTCGGCCAAAAGATGACGAGCTGTCGTCAAGAACATAGCTACTGGATACCTGCTCAAGGCATCTGCAACTACGTTGGCCTTCCCCGAATGGTACTACAGTGATATATCGAAGTCCTTCATCAGCTCTAACCACCGCCTCTACCACATGTTCAGCTTCTTCTGAGTGAACACGTACTTCAAGCACTTGTGATCTGTGAAGATCTCAACTCGCTCTCCGTACAGGTAATGATTCCATAACTTCAAAGAAAAAATAACCGCGGCCAACTCCAAATCATGAGTAGGATAGTTTTTCTCATGAGGACGTAACTGCCTGGATGCATAGGCAATCACCTTCCCGTGCTGCTGAAGAACACAACCCAAGCCCTTCCCTGAAGCATCGCTGTAGATCGAGAACCCACCTGACCCAGATGGCAAAGTCAAGATCGGAGCTGAGGTCAACCTCTTCTTCAGCTCATCGAATGCAGCCTGACACTTAACAGTCCAGACGAACTCTACGTCCTTCCTGGTGAGTCTAGTCATCAGCTCTGCAATCTGCGAGAAGTCCTGGACGAACTTCCGATAATAGCCAGCCAAACCCAGAAAGCTCCGAACCTCGGCAACTGAACTGGGCGTAGGCCAAGACTCAACTGCTGAAATCTTTCTCTGGTCCGCTGAGATCCCGTGCTCGGTCACAACATGACCTAAGAACTCGACCTGGTCCAAGAAGAACTCACACTTCGAAAGCTTCCCGTAGAGTTGCTCCCTCCTCAGAGTCTTTAACACAACTCTCAAGTGCTCCTCATGCTCCTCCTGCGTCTTCAAATAGATCAAGATATCATCTATGAAGACCACCACGAACTTGTCAAGGTACTGATGGAATACCTTGTTCATCAAGTTCATGAACACCGCTGGAGCATTGGTCAACCCAAAGGGCATCACTGTAAACTCGTACTGGCCGTACCGAGTCTGAAATGCCGTCTTCAGAATGTCATCCCGCCTCACCTTCAGCTGGTGATACCCGGACCTCAAGTCTATCTTCGAAAATACCTTTGCCCCACTCAGCTGATCGAATAAGTCGTCGATCCTCGGCAAAGGGTATCTATTCTTGATAGTGAGGTTGTTGAGCGCCTGGTAATCAATACACATGCGGGACGTACCGTCCTTCTTCGGCACAAACAGGACTGGCGCTCCCCAAGACGAAGAACTGGATCTGATAAACCCCTTGTCCTGCAGCTCGTCGACTTACTGTTGTTGACCCTATAGACGTGCTGTGAAATAGGCTCGGCGCCCGGCACTAAGTCTATAGAGAACTCAATATCCCTGTCTGGCGGCATCCCCGGTAACTCCTCGGGAAAGACATCCGAGAACTCAGCTATCAACGGATGTGTCAAGTCATGCCCTGCCAACAAAGCTCCACAGAATCCAGCCTCCGGCTCCGCTGCTCCTCGAACAAACTCTATCTCTGGCTCTCCCGGCGGCCTAAAAGAACTCTGCCTCCTCTATAATCAATACTAGCATGGTGCATGCTCAACCAATCCATACCGAGTACCATATCGTACCTCGGAAGGGGCATTACGAGCAGACACGCACTCAAGTTCCGGCCTCTCAGGGTGACTCTCCGTTCCTTGCAAATATTATTAACCAGGATAATGCCTCCTCCGGTCATAATCTTGCAAGTCCTACCCATATACTCAGCAATAATGTTGTGTCTCAAAGCAAAGGAAACAGACACAAAACTATGAGTGGCACCAGAATCAAACAAGGCGAAAGCAAGGAAAGAATCAAGGAGAACATGACCTGCTACAACATCTCCCACTGGCTCTACCTCCTCCTCTGCTGCCAAAGCAAACACCCTGCCCATAGGTGCTTCTTTCTAGTGCTGTACAAAGCGCTGCTGCTGGGTCTGAAGTGGAGGACCTCTCTGCTGAACTGCTGGTCCTCTAGCCTGCTGCACCCTGTCCTGGCCTTCTCGGACTCCACGAAAGCGGCAATCCTTCAGCTGGTGATCGGGCGCCTCACAGTATAGACAGACGCCCAATGTCACGACCCGTACCCGCTTTTTCGGATACGAAACGTGTCCAAGCCAGCCTACGCCGCAGAGTCGGCGGTAGAACGCTGTCAAGCCCGCAAGGAATAAATGCCCAAGAAATAACATTTGCTGCTCATTCATATTTCTACATTTATTACAACGTTCATAACAATTATAATTAAAGAAAATACAAAATTTTACAATTAATGAAATTGATACAATTGATTTCTATTTCTAGGTTGACCTCAGCATACCCAAGTCTTTCCAATGCTAAGAGTGATCGCGGCTAAACCTAAAAAATATTGGTTTCCAGTCAGGAATGGAACAAGTACATAAACTGACGGCAATGCAAAAATACAATAGAATTAACAAGACATGAAAATAACATATGAGAGATAACCTGGAAGATAACTAATGACATAGCACGATAGAGAAGTAAAGGAAAAATAAAAGACATCTACCTATGTGGTATGAAATATCATTTTCAATATGTGAACGGCTAGGAGGTAAATACGGCACACCGCACGTGTCGTGTGCAGCTGCTATCATTCAAGATTAGACAAATGGGATAGTTCTGGGTAGTCTACATGTATACTAAGATATTTCCCCTCCCGACTACTCCCTGTGACGAGCGTGTCAACAAGCAGCAAGATATATATATAGACATGAAATGAGAAAACTACTATGAATCGAAAGCAATCAGAAAGTGCACTTGCCTGAGGTCTTTAGTTGGAGAAACCAATAATAATATACCACTCAAAGAGCCACAATCAGTCAACACATGCAGAAGTCTCCAGATGCTGAAATAAATGGTACCAACGTTCTCAGAATAGTCAAATTAGCTAGGATTGCCTGTCCTTAAGTCCAATTCTTGACATAGAGACAAAACGGTAATTTTGGACAAAAACGATGTCCGTCGTTGGGCCTGCTTTGCACCGAAAAGCGTGCCAGAGTCAATGGTCTCTAAAGTCGTCAAACTATATGTCAACAGCTCCGATTTTTTTGATACGAACCCAACCGTATGTCCAAAGTTGGATTTCGGCTGGCCGTGCACAAAATCGTCCGTTGAGTGGGACCGTGGGGCCCGCAAAACGGCGTACGATTCAACTGTCTCGGAATTGGACCAAACTTGGCATACAGGACCAGAAAAACGATACGGTCCTGTTGGTGCAAGTTTTGTCTCGATCTGACGAACGTGCACGAAGTAATTGAAAAACTTGCACAGAGGCCGATACGGTGAATTTCGACGGATACGCATCAAATTCGTCGCGCACACGCGACCAATTTGAATTTCGCTAAAGCCCACACGACCACGAAGCCGTTACGCACCTTTCGATGCCTACGGTGCGCGACCACGTCGCCCGAAATGGCGGGACGGACGTTGTATCGGAGGAATTTATTGAATTTTTATAATTTTAAAAACAGGTTTTTCTCGAACTTTGAAGATAATTTAACAGTAATATAATAGATGAAAAATAAATCTATAACTAGGGTTGCCATCTCGTATATGTTGTTATCAAGCATGTTCAAAAAGATTTTTAATACAGCCGAGGGATCGGCGAAATTTTGCCTTCCAAGATTGGTGTTTGAACCAAATACGGTTCTGTTTCGGGACAGGTTTTTGATCGACTTTGTGTCGATTTATCTAACCACCTAGGGATGTAACCTACAATCTATTTGAAGGAGTTTAAATCCTTATATATTGGAAACATACCGGAGAAGACGGGATGCAAAATGATCGCATGTGGATGGAGTAACGTCCTCGCGAAGTTGTGCCTTCGACCCACGGTTACTGTTCTGTTATTGAGTGCGCGCGCGCGCACGGCCCTGGCCGCCGGCGATGGCCTCGCGGCGGTGCGCGGAGGCGGAGACAGGGTCGCCCAAGTGTGGGGAGGCGCTGGTGATCGTATGATTAGGGTTTAGGTTTCGAACTCTCCTCCCCTGTCGATCGTTACCATATATATACAGTCGGTTTATTTCGGTTTTTTTCCATGGGTTAAATAAAACGAGCGGTGGGGAGAAAAACCTGGGCTCGGGCTTTAGTTTAGGCAGCCTGGGTCGGGCTGCTGTGGGGATGTTTTGGTGGGCTCGGGTGGAAAGCTGTGAGGCTGGGCTAAGAAGTTGAGCTGGGATTTTGGGTGTTATTCACTCCTTAAGCTGGTAAGGATACCAGTAACACAAACTTAGGATACCAGTAACACAAGCTGGTAAGGATGGCTTATGCTGGGTTGGTATTGCTTCTTTAGCCTGCTTCTTCTTTCTTTCTTCTATTTCCTTTTTCTTATTTGATTTCTTATATATATATATATATATATATATATATATATATATATATATATATATATATATATATATATATATATATATATATATTTTTTATATATATATATATATATATATATATATATATATATATATATATATATATATATATAAGTATGTATGAATCCATAATTAATAATAAATATTATATAATATTTAAATAAACACAAAGTCTAATAATAATTTAAGTACAAATATTTTAATCAATAACAATTATAATATTCACATAGAAAAAGCATTTGTGTATATATATAATAAAACATTCATATATACAAAAATACAACATTTATATAAGACATCTATTTTTTTACTAATTTTTCTAATGAATAATGAAATCGTATAATCAATTAGAAAAATATCCATACATATGAATATATATATCTACACTTATATATAGTCTTTATAACCTCAAATAAATCCCAATAACTTTTATTTGACTAAAAATAATATGACCAATAATAACCCTAATATTATATAATAATCACCTCAATAACTTAATTATAAATAATAATAATCAAATGCAATAAATCTATAATGATGTATATACCCCTCATGTACAGTCTAAAAATCACCAATTACACAAAATGAATTTATAATAAAACATTTTACAATTTCCGGGAAGGGGAGCTACAAATCTATCCACCTTAAAAATAATTTCGTCCTCGAAATTCTAATCCATAACTATTCCTTAAGATTAAATAAGATGTCTACCTGAACCTTAATCTCCTTAAATTTTAATTCCACAAAATAATTTCCATCCTCCTCCTAGTCATTTCGTAACTACGAATCCTTGAGGACTTCTACCTACCTTTGGTCACGCTACTCCCTCAAATCTTCTGTCGCTAAAACTTTATAATCTTCCAAGTAAGTGCTAAAATTTCTACCCATAGCTATCTACCGTACATGGCATCTATAATCCTCTTTTATCTATCAAGCAACCCAAAATTTAACAAACAACAATTTATACAAGTAGCTAAGAAATATGGATAAATTTTAATAAGCTTGGCCATTCGTCGCTCCGAAATAGGAAGGTCAGGAAGGTAAGGAAGAACAATCAAGAGCAAACATGAAGTTTCAAAAGCGGTAGAGAATGTCCAATAATACCGATATAAATAGTACTTATGAACCTATTGTCTTATTCGCTAAATTGGGCTACTCTAGTCCAGTCACTTGTTAACTCGAACAACACTTGTTTCTTAGAGGGGCTTGCAATCCGTGTAATACGTAAATTCCTTCTCGAAGTTACTCTAAACAGGATTCCAAAATAGAACGAAATTTATGAAATCAAGATTGTGATTCTTTTCCGTGGTTATCTAAACACACGGGCAAGGGATAAAGGTGCACTACAAGATCATCTCGCGACTTCCAGGTAGGTGGAATGAGGATTACGAATGACTTCACATTCTAAGAGGTGAGGACTACATAATTAATATAGGGACCTACTCCAAATAGTTCGGTTTTGTAATCCAAATTTGGTGGTATGCTTGGATGGGTTCTACTGGGTCTTAATGGGTTCTCTATTTGGACATCACTCGTTGGTTGGACGAACCTGGGATTTCAATCTAAATCGGCTGGACAAGATTCCAATGATAAAACTATTCCTACTAGATTAGGGTAACATAGACTAGGTTTCAACCCAAGTAGTTGAGCTAATTGCCAGTCAAGTTGGTTAGCTAGGTCCCTCAAGCCCAAAATGCACCTTCAGTGACTTTTGTGTTTAGGTAGCACATAAGTTCTCAATTGGGTGGCACACTAGTGGCATGTGAGTAGTGGTCTTCGAGTATATCACAACCATATATTGGGTCGAAAGAATTGAGTCGGGGTTGAGGCTCTAATGGAAGTCGGGAAGTATACCGGTATTACGGTAAGGGTTATGGCTAATCCTTTTAACCTGAAAGTCGTACCCCAAAAATAGAGTACAAGGGGATGAGTTTGAGTGGAACATGATATACCTAGATGAAGGTGGACTCGTCTAGATCTTGCATATGAAATCTGTTGGAAGGTAACAGTTGGTCTCGTGCTCCAAATATAAATGGCACGGTCGGGGACACTAAATGATCTAAATGGAAAGTGGGAGTCTCTGGAGCACTAATTATCATGCTAATGGAAATTATTCTAATCAATTGGTAATAGTCGTATCTCCCAAAATTGAGGAGGCTTACAGTCTACCCACCTTAGAAGTTAGGACATGGTTTTAGGAATAATGAGGTTAGAAGAATTCCAAAGTCCGGTTATTGCACCTCGACTTTTGTTAATAAAGAATAAGGCACGGCATACGGGATATGGTAGATATAAGTCAAGTCAATGATCGTTCCTCAATAAATAAAAAACGAGTGCGTGTGCAATGACACATGGTCGATAAAATAGAATGACCTACTCGTCCACAGTGTATATGAGTTGTCGACGGGGTAACCAACTCTAAGGCACATCATATGAAAAGATTTCTAACAACTGAGTCATGAATTTCTATTGGGGTCAAACCTGCCAGACTATTGTCACAAGGGTTCTAGTTGAAGCAAGCTTCAAACAAAAGATTAGAGGCTCACAACATTTGGTCCCTGGAGAATATGTAGTCTCCTAGGATGGCATTTGGTCAAGGGGAAAGATCCTAATCATTCTCGGACTCCAATGACCAGAAGATCATGATAGTAGGTTTAGGGTCGCAGAGAGGACGAGTAACTTAAGGCAAGGTTCTAGTCACCAGCTGGCCATGGATAGCTATACTCGTGTATATAACTATCATAGCCATGGAAATACTCTGTATCTATCTATCAATTACGAGTTTTCGTCTTTCCAATCAGTGAAAGACAAAAACAATGAAGAGTTCAAGAGAGATGTTACCGAATACAATTACGTGATTCAAATGCGAACATATAATTCAAGAGGAATTGTCAAAGCAGTCGCGGATGAGATCCTAGAGATATCTACATCTCAATCCACGTAGGATAATTAGATGAAGAGCGAACCAAATACATTATGGTTGATCAGACCGTAATACAATGATTCTGATTAGACAATATGTTAGCGGGCGTCCCCAATAAACATATGTCTTGAATCAAGCTCGATAAAAGAGTAAGCTTGCAAAAGCTAGGCTGTAATAGCAGCGTTGGTCAAGATGGTCAAAATACAAGTATGCGAGATTTTTGAAAAGAGGACAAGTAGTTTGAGTTATGAGAAAATCAAAACCTTACCTGGTGTTCTTGCTTATACAGTCAATCCTACTACCTTCTATTCAAAAAGGCCTTAGTCGACTAATGGGGGGTGGACTTCCAAGTTCTATATCCTAGGTAAACCTGTTAGTGTCAGTCAATTGCCTCGTTAGTAGATCACAAGGACTACATAATGCTAAGTTGAGAGGCATGCTACCACTTACAGAGCTTCCACTAGCATTGGCATTGGGTCTTAAGGGACATACAGGGCATTTCCTCTCCTTTATAGTATCCTAAACTGACAATCACGCCTGCAGTCACTTTACCGAGAATTATGCCTCGCCCGTGTACTCTGGCTGGGGTAAACCCTTGGTTCCGTGATTCAATTGTGATAGGCTATCGGGTACTCTACCTTACATTGACATAAGGGTATCTAAGATCTAAAGAGGTCAACTAGGGCATAGTTTTAGCAATGATCCATAACCTACAAGTCTTCGAAATGATCTCAATTCTATGGGTTGTGCCTCGCCAGTGCGCTGCTGGTTGCAGTGAACCCACACTATCCATTCTCAAACAAATGGCGACAGTGCGCTGCTGTCTAGTCATCGCAGTCATTTAATTACTCTTAACTATATTCCTAAGGACTTCAAGGAGCTGCTAGAGTTTCAAGCTAGTTGATTATGATAGAGCGTAAACATCTACCTATGAGTCTCAATCCTTAAAGTAAAAAGGTTGACCGGGGAGAAAATAACTGAAGACAGGGAAAATAAGAACATCCTAACATTTATCTCATATATATTTCCAACGGCTGAGAGAAAACTTTGAATCAATTTACCTCGAGATTCATACAGGAATAACAGAATCAGAAATTATAAACTAACTCCTTACAGCAAAAGAGAATTAAAAATAGATAATTCTAATTTATGATATAAGATTTATATCTAATACAACAAAAGAAAATTAAACAGTTTATCAAAATTAACGCCTTAATTCTAGGCAAGTCTAACATACCAAGCGATTAGTATATCCACATTGGATCACATTATCACATCAAAAGTAATAGTGAACCTATAGGGATCTAGCAAGATATCTAAATTGCATGGCCTATCTAATAACCTTAACTACCCAACGGTCATTTTGAACAAGGGACTCCTAGTCCTAGTCTTTATCTTAAATCATTTTAATCCTAGTTCGTGAATGAGCATTTCCTGGTCGCAGGCTCGCAATAGTACGACAAACGTACCATCACGAGTTCGCAATCTTTTGCGAAAATGGACCTGCATAGGCTACCATAAAAACTTGTCACGACCCGTACCCGCTTTTTCGGATACGAGACGTGTCCAAGCCAGCCTACGCCGCAGAGTCGGCGGTAGAACGTTGTCAAGCCCGCAAGGAATAAATGCCCAAGAAATAACATTTGCTGCTCATTCACATTTTTACATTTATTACAACGTTCATAACATTTATAATTAAAGAAAATACAAGATTTTACAATTAATGAAATTGATACAATTGCTTTCTATTTCTAGGTTGACCTCAGCATACCCAAGTCTTCCCAATGCTAAGAGTGATCGCGGCTAAACCTGAAAAATGTTGGTTTCCAGTCAGGAATGGAACAAGTACACAAACTGACGGTAATGCGAAAACACAATAGAATTAACAAGACATGAAAATAACATATGAGAGATAAAAACTGGAAGATAACTGATGACATAGCACGATAGAGAAGTAAAGGAAAAATAAAAGACATCTACCTATGTGGTGTGAAATATCATTTTCAACATGTGAACGGCTAGGGGGTAAATACGACACACCGCACGTGTCGTGTGCAGCTGCTATCATTCAAGATTAGACAAATGGGATAGTTCTGGGTAGTCCACATGTATACTAAGATATTTTTCCTCCCGACTACTCCGTGTGACGAGCGTGTCAACAAGCAGCAAGATATATGTATAGACATAAAATGAAAAAACTACTATGAATCGAAAGCAATCAGAAAGTGCACTTGCCTGAGGTCCTTAACTGGAGAAACCAATAATAATATACCACTCAAAGAGCCACAATCAGTCAACACATGCAGAAGTCTCCAGATGCTGAAATAAATGGTACCAACATTCTCAGAATAGTCAAATTAGCTAGGATTGTCTGTCCTTAAGTCCAATTTTGGACATAAGGGCAAAACGGTAATTTCGGACAAAAATGATGTCCATCGTTGGGCCCGCTTTGCACCGAAAAGCGTGCCAGAGTCAACGGTCTCTAAAGTCGTTAAACTATATGTCAACAGCTCTGGGTTTTTTGATACGAACCCAACCGTATGTCCAAAGTTGGATTTCGGCGGACCGTGCACAAAATTGCCCGTTGAGTGGTGCCGTGGGGCCCGCAAAACGGCGTACGATTCAACTGTCTCAGAATTGGACCAAACTTGGCATACAGGACCAGAAAAACGATACGGTCCTGTTGGCACAAGTTTTGTCTCGATCTGACGAACGTGCACGAAGTAATTGAGAAACTTGCACAGAGGCCGATACGGTGAATTTCGACGGATACGCATCAAATTCGTCGCGCACACACGACCAATTTGAATTCCGCCAAAGCCCACACGACCACGAAGCTGTTACGCACCTTTTAATGCCTACGGTGCACGACCACATCGCCCGGAATGGCGGAACAGACGTTGTATCGGAGGGATTTATTGAATTTCTATAATTTCGAAAATAGGTTTTTCTCCAACTTTGAAGATAATTTAACAGTAATATAATAGATGAAAAATAAATCTATAACTAGGGTTGCCATCTCGTATATGTTGTTATCAAGCCTGTTCAAAAAGATTTTTAATACAGCCGAGGGATCGGCGAAATTTCGCCTTCCAAGATTGGTGTTTGAACCAAATACGGTTCTGTTTCGGGACAGGTTTTTGATCGACTTTGTGTCGATTTATCTAACCACCTAGGGATGTAACCTACAATCTATTTGAAGGAGTTTAAAGCCTTATATATTGGGAACATACCGGAGAAGACGGGAAGCAAAACGATCGCATGTGGATGGAGTAACGTCCTCTCGAAGTTGTGTCTTCGACCCACGGTTACTGTTCTGTTATTGAGTGCGCGCGCGCGCACGGCCCTGGCCGCCGGCGATGGCCTCGCGGCGGCGCACGGAGGCGGAGGCAGGGTCGCCCAAGTGTGGGGAGGCGCTGGTGATCGTATGATTAGGGTTTAGGTTTCGAACTCTCCTCCCCTGTCGATCGTTACCATATATATACAGTCGGTTTCTTTCGGTTTGTTTCCATGGGTTAAACAAAACGAGCGGTGGGGAGAAAAACCTGGGCTCGGGTAGGGGTGAGCAACGGTTCGGTTCGGTTCAAACCGAACCGTATATATGAAAACCGAAATAACCGTAAACCGTACTTCTCAAAACCGAAAACCGAACCATTTTTATAAAAACCGAACAAAACCGAACCGAATTAATTCGGTTCAGTTTTCGGTCGGTTCGGTTTCATGGGCCAATGTGTCGGACCTTCAATTTTTTAGCAAAATATTCCTATTTAAATAACAATTTATTTTAAAAATATGGTATTATTGTATTAATGAATTATATATTACATAGTGTGAAAAATATCAGTATATATATAGATTGAGGGTAGAGAGAGTGCTCAAAAAAGTACCGACAGAGAATAAGAGGAGAGTGTCCTCGGCTAAGGGTTACAAAATATTAGTATATGTAAATTGAGGATAGTTTGATGAATTATTAAATCTAAATCGGTTTTCGGTTCGGTTCGGTTCGGTTATCCGGATCAAGAACCTAAAACCGAACCGTTATTTTAAAATTTTAAATTTTCAAACCGAAAACCGAACCGATAACCGAAAAGCCGAACCGTTTGTCATATTTCGGTTCGGTTCGGTTCGGTTTTCGATTTTCAACCGTTATATGCTCACCCCTAGGCTCGGGCTTTGGTTTAGGCAGCCTGGGTCGGGCTGCTGTGGGGATGTTTTGGTGGGCTCGGGTGGAAAGCTGTGAGGCTGGGCTAAGAAGTTGAGCTGGGATTTTGGGTGTTATTCACTCCTTAAGCTGGTATGGATACCAGTAACACAAACTTAGGATACTAGTAACACAAGCTGGTAAGGATGGCTTATGCTGGGTTTGGTATTGCTTCTTTAGCCTGCTTCTTCTTTCTTTCTTCTATTTCCTTTTTCTTATTTGATTTCTTATATATATATATATATATATATATATATATATATATATATATATATATATATATATATATATATATATATATATATATATATATATATAAGTATGTATGAATCCATAATTAATAATAAATATTATATAATATTTAAATAAACACAAAGTCTAATAATAATTTAAGTACAAATATTTTAATCAATAACAATTATAATATTCACATAGAAAAAGCATTTGTGTATATATATAATAAAACATTCCTATATACAAAAATACAGCATTTATATAAGATATCTATTTTTTTACTAATTTTTCTAATGAATAATGAAATCGTATAATCAATTAGAAAAATATCCATACATATGAATATATATATCTACACTTATATATAGTCTTTATAACCTCAAATAAATCCCAGTAACTTTTATTTGACTAAAATAATATGACCAATAATAACCCTAATATTATATAATAATCACCTCAATAACTTAATAATAAATAATAATAATCAAATACAATAAATCTATAATGATGTATATACCCCTCATGTACAGTCTAAAAATCACCAATTACACAAAATGAATTTATAATAAAACATTTTATAATTTCCAGTAATAGGTTGAGCAGTCTGTCTCAGAATCATCTGTAATATATCAACGGTATCCTGTCAGGAAAATAAGCAAGTACAAGCACTAACAGCAGTTCCATGTGAATTAACAAATTTTATAAGAGACAGTATAATGAAATACAAGACAAATATATAGGAAGACTTGGGAACCGTTCGGAAGCTGAGTTACAACCCTTAAACCAAACAAGGACTGGGGTTGTAACCCTTCTCCCGAGCAGAACTTAGTCTCCCATCAAGGTACAATATAAGGGCATGTAGAACATGTGAGTAACTGTATATCATAGCATGGTGAGAAAGTACTGAACGTAGAACAGAGCAGGATATAAGATAAGATAAAGTAAATATAAAATGTGCCCTGAATTATTAGAGCGTTATGTGATCGGCTTGGGATATGTTACAGGGCAGACTATCCACTTGGCCCGACAATCACAAGAAAATCTGGAAAGGGTCATGTCGGCCAACCTGGATAGCATGTACAAGGAAAATAGGATCTTGCTACACCCTACGTGAGGGAAGAGTGGCACGAGCACAAGAATATAGTGACAGGGTGGCTTGGATCACATAGCCTCTAATAATTCCCCATCCCCGAATAGTATAATAGATCTGGACATGACACGTCATGGCACGTGATTCCATAAGAGGGTAGCAAGTCCCCTTAGAAATCGGTGTCTATACAAGTACAGGGAACAAGACAGGAAATATACCAATATACCCAGAAATCTAGGAACAATATCTCATGTCGTGATCCAACATATACTAGTCCGTGAACTATCGTGACTGAAAATCGAGTAAGACACTACAACTGAATCGGATATAGCAGATATGAAGACAATGAAAACTATCAGTGAATGTACTCGCCTGTTGTCCTGAGCTGTAGGGTATATCAATGCTCAGAGGGGTAATCAGAGACCTAAAGATGAGATATCGCATGTTAATTTAGGTTTAACAAAGTTATGAATGATTTCTAATGCATGATATGAAATCTAGGTCAAACTAGGTCTTACTGAGTCACACTAAGTCCTGTCAAGTCAATCTAGGTCAAATTAAGTCATGTCAAGTCAATCTAAGTCAAAATAAGTCAACTCTAGGTCATCATAGTCATAGCAAGTCAAAACAAGTCAAACGGGGTCAAGAGTCGACTTACAGTTGACTTTTAGTCAACTGGTTAACCCTGGTCAACTTTAGGTCAACCCTAGGTCAACCCTAGGTCAAACTGGTCAAGTGTTGACCAACATTTGACTTTTAGTCAACTGGTCAACTCTAGTTTGGATTTGGTCCAATTTAGACAAAGGGTTGACTCGTTGTTGACTTTTGGATAAAAAGTCAACTCTAGGTCAACCGAGCCAAAATTGGTTCAAATATGACGTTTGTAGGGTGTACCTATCAAGTCACCTAAGTTTCAAGTCAAACCGACTACCCGTATCCCGTATCTTGAAATTACCCGATTATCCTTTATATATATTTACCCTTTACCACTCTAACATTAAAGCCAAGTTGCTTTCCCTTAGGAGTTTCACTCCCAGCTTCCTAGGGTAGTAGGATACTATCCTATACAATCATTACCTATCAAGTTCTCTAGGTAAAGTGGACATCCAGTCCATCTTACGGTCCATGTTACTCGAATACCCATTATCTTGAGTATCGTAGGATACTCAATGGTATCGCGTGATACCACTCTCTTAATCCCAAACGAAAGCCCGACTTTAACTTAGGAACCTACCCACAAACTCTATTTTATATTGGCTAAGTCCTATTCAAGTTTGGACGCGTTCCGACGCTCCTATCTCAAAATCACCCTTCACTTGCCCTCACACAACCACTCATTCACTCACTCAAAACTCACTTTTCAACTCTCACTTAGGACTAGTTTAGGGGCTAATTTAGTGGGTATAAATAGGTGTATATATAGTCATATATATGATTATATATATGTATATATATAGGTATATATACGGGGGTTAAAGGGGGATCGAATAGGGCTATGGGGGGTGCTACTGCTGCTGTGCTGCTGCTGCTATTCCTGCTATTGCTGCTGCTGTTTAGGGTGGAGGGCAGCAGCCCCTAGCCCCCCCTTGGCTGCTGCTGCTCCTGCCCTTCTTCTTTCCCTCTTCTCACCCTCTTTTTCCTCTATTCTCCCTCTCTAATTCTCTCTATTCTTCTCCTCAAATTCCCTCTCTAAACTTCTTCTCTAAAACTCTCTCTCTATATATAAACACTTTAATAATCACACGCATTCATTCCCCTCTCTAAATATATAAATACACACACTAATTTATATAGTGACACACACACACACACATATACATATAAACACACACATATGTATATAGGAACACACACACACACACACACACACACACACACACACACACACACACATATATATATATATATATATATATATATATATATATATATATGTACTACATATATATATATATATATATATATATATATATATATATATATTTTAGTGTGTGTATACTACATATATATATGTACTACATATATATATATATATATATATATATATATATATATATATATATATATATATATATATATATATATATATATATATAGTACATATATATATATATATATATAGTACATATATATATATATATATATATATATATATATATACTACATATGTCCGGCGGGCCTAGCTCTTGTGGTTATGAGGGTTGGCTCCCCTAGCGGTGGGCTAGGTTCGAGCCCTCCCTTTCCACCCGAGGTGGCTGGGCGGCTTTGGCCGCGGCCTCGGGTTGGAGCCCCTTGCCGGACACCACAACCCCCCCCCCCCCCCCGGCCCCCCCCCCCTCCCCCCGGGTTACCCCCCACCCCCGGACCCCCCCCCCCCCCCCGGGCCCCCCCCCAAAAAAAAAAATATATATATATATATATACTACATATATATATATATATATATATACTACATATATATATATATATATATATATATATATATATATATATATATATATATATATATATATATATATATATATATATATATATATATATAGACACACTCTCATATATACATATAGAGACACACACACACACACACATACTACATATAAATAACACTCCACAACACTAACACAAAATGAAGTTAGAAGTGTCTAACCCACTTAGAGGCAAAACCTAATTTCTAGGGGTGTCCAAATTGGAGGAAAACTCTAGGACACAACCACAAACCAAAACTCCTCCTAGGACACACCGAATGGACTCAAACTTGACACGAATAGGAACACAACCTTGGGGATTAATCCTACATGGTCCAAACTAATTTATATGATGAAAAGAATGGATTAGAGGATAGGTTGTACCTATCGGGAGATGGATCCCAATTAAAATCCTCCGACACGGCTCCGACACGAAATGAGTTGTTTAGGACACACCCCTTCACTTCTTGCTCCCAAAAGCTTGGAGAAGCACCACTTGGGGTAGAGGGAGAGATTGATGGAAGAAAA
Organism: Iris pallida; assembly: GCA_029216955.1. Taxonomy (NCBI): domain Eukaryota; kingdom Viridiplantae; phylum Streptophyta; class Magnoliopsida; order Asparagales; family Iridaceae; genus Iris; species Iris pallida. The sequence goes on from JANAVB010008399.1 coordinate 3,242,746, forward strand.
ATGGGAAGAAAAGCTTTATTTGGAGATGAAATCTAAGGATTTCCTATTCTTTCTCTTGGAAAAAGACTTGGAGAAGAAAGAGATGAAGAAAATTTGAAGTGGGAAGAAGGAAATGGGGAGGGGGTGGCCGGCCCTATAAGCAAGGGTTTGACCCCTTAGCTAATTACAAGTTTGCCCCTCCTTTATTCCAAATGAAAGTTAAATTCCTATTAGGGTTTTGGGGGTTAGTTTAGACTAAATAAAAATCATAATTAAGCCTAAACATTCATGTGGGATTAGGCCAAACTCTTAGACCTAAATGTTAAGTTTGGTGGGCCATGGCTAATTAATGTGTTAAACACAACTTAAGTCAAAATTCCCCGGAGTCACGATTTAAGTCGGAATGCGATGAAATTCGAACCCGACTCCTATAATCATTAAATATTAACATTCATGAAATAAAATTCCCAAAATATTCAAAAATGAAAAATTACCATTTTACCCCTATCTTGGAAAAGTGAGGGTGACAACCGACACCCTCCCCCCTCCCGCTCCGCCCCCTAGCCCCTATCGTCGCCGCCGCTGCTGCTGCTGCGGCGGCTGTGGCGGGGGGGAGGGTAGGGGCGGAGCGGGAGGGGGGAAAGGGGGTCAGTGGTGGTGATGATGGTTGATGGTGGTGATGGTGGTGGTGGTGGTGGTTAGGGCTGCAAATGAGCCAAGCCGTTCGCGAGCTGCTCGAAGCTCGGCTTGATAAAAGCTCATTTGAGCTCAGTTCGTTTAGTAAACAAGCTGAGCTCAAGCTTCATTTTTGAGCTCGTTTAATAAGCGAGCCAAGCTCAAGCTTAGAAGTACTCGGCTCGTTTGAGCTCGCGAGCTGGCTCGTTTTGAAGCTCGTCTAGAAGCTCGTTTAGTAGCTTGTTTAGAAGCTCGTTTGTTCTTTGTTGAATTCTAATTTTATATATGTGTGTGTGTGTGTGTGTGTGCGCGCGCGCGCATTATGTATTTATATGTCCTTGATAATTGATATAAAGGAACTTTTTTAATTAAATTTTTTATAAATAAATTGTTAATATTATAGGTACTTGAATTCAAACCTAACTAAATTGAAATCGAGCTTGTTAAGCTTGAAATCAAGCTTAATGAGCTTGAAATAAAGTTGAGCGAGCTTGAAATCAAGCTTAACGAGCTTGATTTTGAGCTTATCAAGCTTGAATCAAGCTTGCTTATCAAGGCAAGCTCGAGCTCAAACCAAGCCAAGCTCAAGCTTACTATAAACAAGCTCAAGCTCTAAAATAAAATTTTTATCAAGCTCGAGCTTGAGCTCGATTAATTCTAGTCAAGCCAAGCTCAAGCTCAAGCTTACAAAAGATTGGCTCGGCTTGGCTCGTTTGCAGCCCTAGTAGTGGTGGTGGTGGTGATAGTCGGGGGGTGCAACGAGGTCGGGGAGGGAGGGTGCGGCGACGCCGTGGAGGGGGGCCGAGCACGGCGGGGTAGACGGATAGTTGACGCGAGGAAGTGGACAACAGACAGGGGGGTATTTTCGTCCAAAAAAATTGGTGAAAAATAGTAATTTTAAACAATATTCTCACGACTCCCTAAATTCAAAAGATACTTCACTTTTTATCAGCATTTCACATAAATTTTACACAGTATTAAAATTACTATTTATCAGCATTTCACATAAATTTTACACAGCATTAAACAATATGCTCACGACTCCCTTTTATAATAAAATACTTCACTTTTTATCAATACTTTTATACTGTGTAAAATTTATGTGAAATGCTAATAAATAGTAATTTTAATTGTAGTATTCATTTATGATTTTTACAGAATTATTTATTCATTAAATATATTAATTAGTAATTAAAAATAGTAATTACAAAATTATGAAAACCGTGTATTCTAATTTTTATGCATGTTTAATACTGTTAATAAATGTTGGAAAAATACTTGAAATTAGTGTTTTCATATGTAGTACTTAGTTATAAATTTTTCACCATTAAATATTACTGTTTATATTTTATGTTGATTAAAAACTGAAAGTACTATTTAATATATTTTATGTATATTGATTTTAAGTAAATATTAAACTGTGCTGTAAAATTAATTAAAATTCAGAATCAAATACTAGATTTTCTGTAGTTCATTTTTATATATTTACATGTTAATTTTAGGTTAGTTTTGATATGTTTAAAATTAATTTCTGTTAACAATTAATTATAAATAATTATTTTTAAAATAGTTTCTGATTCAAATAATTCTATAAATAGTAATTTCTGTCCAAAAATTCTACAAACTTAATACCTTCATTATTTTGCCAAGTTTGACCAACGAAAAATAGTAGCATGTTAGTTTGAGACCTCTAACTATTTAAATGAACGTTGTTGGACCCCTTTTCATAAATACTTTATTTATTTAGTAATTAAAATAAAATATTTTTAATTACTATTAAATTTCTGTAAAATATAAGTAATCCATGACTTATGATTTTAACTTAGTAAAACCTAATTTTTATGTGTATTAAATATTGTGTTAGTCTTAATGTTCGATATTGGGACTAGTGTGCCATATCTAGCACAACGTGACCCCCATAAGTAGCACAACACATAGATAATACTTAACCCTTAAACTAAAAGAACATTATACTTTGTTACAGCTTGAGGACTTTGGACATCAATATTTAACAATAATTCTTTTCGGTAAAATAAAGCAAGTACACTACAACTTTACGTTTCTGTTCATGATTCCTATTTCGCATTTTAGACTTTCGTTACATGTTTTTTTACTTTTCCTATAAGTTCTTTACAAGTATCTCAAGTTTTATTTAGCGTTTCTCAAGTTGTACTTTCCTTACATGTTTCAAGTGGTACTATCCTTACATGTTTCAAGTTGTATTCCTCTTACACATGTCTTACACTTGCATGGGTTGGAAAAATATCTAGTTAACATGTGATCAAAGCCCGTAGTGTAGTACATGTATCCGAGCTTGACTGCACATCGTGCACGTGTAGTCAATGTCGTACCCCCATGTTGTCTTTATTTACATGTTACAAGTTCTCCTATTATAACCGATCACATGTCTACTAGCTTTTCAAAAATCACTTTACATGGTCATCTCTCTTATCATATTGCAACCTTTATTTCTTATTGCAATTACAAATTATAGTTGTCATTTTCTTATTTTCATATTTATCATTTTCATGTTTCAGTAACTGTAAGTTGTAGGGTTGTACTTTGCTCCTTTTCTGATTGGATCGTTGCAGGTGAATTGACTGAGGAGGAGTTGCTTTGCAATTCATACTATGGATCTATCACTGAGACGCTAGCCTACATCCCAGAGGATGTCCCTGCAGGAAAATACCATATAGCTTAGCTTACATTCCGTTTTTGAACTTGGTTTGTAATAAATAGTTTACATTCATTTTGCTGGATTTGTTTCCAATTTACTCTTGCTTTAGGAATGTAACTAAGTGACATCTTTGGACCTATTTCTAATTTATCTCAATATAGTTGCTGTGATAAATCTAATTCAATACAATTTAAAGATAATTAAAGGTTTATAATAGCTTACTATGATGTGTCTCATAGCGTAGGATGGATGTGTCTGACACGTATCCAAATATTCGGTAGCGGGTCGTGACACCTGACAGCATATGAAATTAAAAAAATTGAGTTCTTGTTTGGAATGGTAATTCGGTACAAGTTGTTATATGGTATTAATGCTGTTAGTAAATTTCTTCAAACAGAAGATATGGATATTGATGTTGCTATCAGACTGTTACAAGGGCTTATTTCTTCTTTTCAAGAGTACAGAGAATTTGGGTTTGATCAGGCCATGATTGAAGCTGAAAAAATTGCAAGTGAAATGGGAATTGAAGCTGTATTTCGAGAAAAGTGCATCATTCGAAGAAAGAGACAGTTTGATGAGATCAACAGCGAAGAGGTAACTCAATCAGCTAAATAATCTTTCAGAGTTAATTACTTCCTCTTTATAATTGATCAAGCTCTTTCTTCACTTCAAACTCGATTTGAACAATTTCAAAAATATGAAGAAACCTTTGGGTTTTTGTTTAGTTTGGAAATGTTAAAGTCTGCTGATGATGATAATCTATTGAGCTCTTGTGTCAATCTTCAAAATTCTTTGGCATATGACGGACGCTATGATATTGATGGATCAGATTTATTTTTAGAACTGAGGCTCTTAACACACTCATTACCAGGAGAAGCAAAAAAGCAATTGATGTGCTAAATTATTTAAAGAAAATGGATGGTTGCTATCCAAATGCCTATGTTGCTTACAAAATTTTGCTGACTATACCAGTTACAGTTGCATCTGCAGAAAAAAAAAGTTTTTCCAAGTTGAAGTTAATCAAAACTTATCTTCCGTCAACTATGTCACAAGAGAGATTGAATAGCTTGGCTATGTTATCCATCAAGAGAAAAATGGTTGAGAAAGTTGATTATGCAAACTTAATTAGTACTTTTGCATCGAAGGCAGCAAGACGAGTAATATTTAAGTGACTATGTGATGCACTGAGAAAATGTTTGATGGCATAAGTTGTTTTTATTATTATTACCATTATGAACTACCACAAAGATTGTTAGCTTTCTTTTTATTTATTTGTTTGGAACATCAGTTTTTTTTTGTGGTTTGGAACATCTTCACTTTTATTAATATCTCATTATAACATATATTCGTTTGGATATTAAATTTTAGTTATTGTATTTATGGCTTGAATTTTGGGTTAAAAATACTATTGTATCACTTTCAATGAAAATAATAATATAATATAAACATTAACCTTTGAGGGCACCACTTTTAAAGTTCGTCTCAGGCCTCAAAATTGAAAGTACTGCATTGTGTGTTAATGTCTGTAAAGCCTACAACGAAAAGGTTCTTTGGTTTAAAACCAAAGCTCAAGTGTCCAAGCAATTAAAATGCGGAGTTGTCCTAGAGTTTCGAAGCCCTAGTGCCCTACATGGAGGAAAGTTTCTTATCGTACATGAAATCGGCTTCAGTTAAAATAATACTACCTCAAGATTTAACATCTAAATTTGCTAACATTTACTTTTTTGATATCTGCCTTACCCCTAAGAGGGATTATATAACCATGTCCATGCAAAGCATTTAAGGGATTAACTCTTACGATGAAATAATAAGTTAACAGTAATGTTAGGGGGTACACTTTTTTTTGACATACTTGATAGTCACATTGATGTGCAGTACATTATTGGACTGTCACGCCCAAGTACCGGAATACGGAGACGGACTAGGCCAGCTACTCTATATGAGGTATACAAACGTCATACGGTGATCGTGGCTGTCAAGAGGCAAGGGGGTGCATGCAAAAATCAAGTCTCCTATGGTCTTACAGAGCATCTATGTCTCAATCATTCAAAACAAGAAAACAACAATTAATGAGCATATAAGATAAAGCAGTAAGACGTCCCCGACGCTTCATCAAAATGATCATGGGGAACTAGCTTTATAAGTTAGCTAGCCAAGAGATTCATAGATACATAATCGTATTCAGCTGCAGTCTGATTTAATTACAATTATGCAAAAGACAAAATATCCAGATTAACCGGCTAAACAGGTGCCGGTGGCTAAACAGGTGCCGGTGGCTAAACGCCAGAACATAAGTGATGAATACTAGAGTGGTGGAGAAGAAACCCACTCAAGTCCCCCGCCAGCCATGCTCCTAGTATGTACCATTGACGTCAGGGAGGAAGGTCGGATCCTCAGGCTCTGCTACGTGATCTGGCCAAACAAAACCAGCGGGGTCAGTCCCGAATAGCAAGTACCACAAGGGAGCACAAAAGAGAGATAAAATCCAATCATAAAAATAATAATACTAGTAATAATAAAGGCTTCCGGTCGTAACCTCGGTCCACAGCCCGTCGCAGCACGATAGCCCAATCCAACAACTAAACAAGGACATGGGTTGGACCACGCACCATGACAGCCCATGTCCCTCGGCTACTAGCGGAAGGCGCAAGGCACACGTAAGCCATTTTACAAGCGACCAAATCATTCCTACGACTTTCTATATTAGCGGAGTTATACTCGCAATGCTAATTATAGGAATCCTCAGATCGTGTCGTTCCAGCAGGGCTAGCCAATCCATTATATATACAAACACGTAGCACATTGATTATGCACCGGTCCCCCGTAAGGCTACCACGCTACATATAACACATAACACATAAGAGTCGGATATAGTCATCTACCATAGGCGGATGAAACCATATCCGTGGCAGCTAACCCGACACGTCATGATGGGACCTGGGGCGGCTAGTATGGCACGATCTCGAGATTCTTCCCTCCCAATGCATCTACCAAATTGAGTTACCTAGTTAAACCCTAGGTTAATCTCAGAATTTCACATGTCGTGGTCACATGCTAATTTCCCTAGATGTCGTACATTGTACGAGTACCCCAAGTAAGGATCCGTACTGGCTTAATGAGTCATACGTAAGAATCCCTTCTTAGTGTAATGCAACAAGCAATACATACCACGTCATTACTACCGACCATTCATTATGTAAGTGCTGGAGGCTTTGGATGTACTGACATATATCGCGTAGGAACACTTAACACATGAGATAGCACTTCGGTGCTCACATAGAATGTATCTCAGTACACGCGTAGGATTTACCAGCACATGCATAGGTAGTCATGTCGGGAATGAAGGTTAAGTACAGAAAAATATGCAAGAAAGATCAAGAACATCCATAGGGGATTGAAACTATCAATCGCATATAAACTCCAGTTAGAACTAGAGCTGTCAAAATGGGCTAAGCCCGTTGGGCTGGCCCGTCCCGCCCGCCAAAAAGATGGGTTGGGTCGAGCATTTAGGAGCCCGCCAAACAGGCGGGCCTAGGTGGGCTGGCCCGCTAGTAGCCCACCTCGCGGTGGGCTAGCCCGCGGGCCAAGTGGGTTGGTCCGCCATCTATTTTTTTATAAATTTTTTTTTTTTAGCACATATATGAGATATGTATTATAAATGATAAAAATTCTCATTTAATGCAAGTAATGACGTGTAAAATATTAAATTTGGTCATTTATTTACATGAATGAAGGTGTTTTAAAGAAATATCTACTATTATAATGTTTCTTGTATTTTACTTGTAATTTGATGCATATGAGAGTGAGTAGAAAATATTATATATATGATTTTTTTTTAAGAAACTAAACAATAATTAAAAAATTTAACAAAATTAAGCGGGCCGGCCCACCTAGTCCGCGGCCCGCCGGTGGATTGGGCTGGGTTGGAATTTTTTCAGCCCGCCAAAATGGTGGGTCGGCCCGTCCCGTCCTGCCAAACGGTGGGTTATGGTGGGTTACGGGCTGGTCTGCCCCGCCGGCCCGTCTTGACAGCTCTAGTTAGAACAAGACAGGAAGATTTCTGAAACCAAGGCAAAGATCTACAACTTTCATGTTTTGAGTTTTATAAGATTATAGCTACAAAACAGCTCAAACAGGCAAAAACACTAAATTCGAAGAATTTCAGCGCATGAAAATTTCAGTGCATGAAAATCCTAGCGCATGAAAATTTTCAGCACACGAGAATTTCAGCGCATGAGAATTCCAACGCACGAGAATCCCAGCGCATGAAAATTCTAGCGCATGAGAATTCCAGCGCATTAAATTTCCAGCGCACGAGAATTCCATCGCAGGAGAATTCCAGTGCATGAGAATCCCAGCGCGCGAAAATTTCCAGCGCATGGAAATTCCAGCGCATGAGAATTCCAGCGCATGAAAATCCTAGCGTATAAAATTTCCAGCGCACGAGAATTCCAGCGCATGAGAATTTCAGCGCATGAATAAAACTTACGTTGCGTCTTCAGTTCATGCGCATAGGGAACCTACGCGCATGACACGCACAGAGTCAATAGGATGTGTTGCCGGGACTTCACGGCGCATGGCCTCGCGGGCGCATGAAATTTTCGGCGCATGGGCGATCCCGGCGCATGGGGGTCGTCGTCCCCAAACAGCAAGTTCAGCCATGAAAGTTCCAAAAACTTGTCATGGCCATAAGTTCCCCATCCGAGCTCGAAATCAAGCGAAATAAAAGTCAAAACTGCATGAAATCAGATTATCTACAACATAGAATAATTAGTTTTTAGAAAACAACCAAGTTTGATAGACCAAAACCACAAAAATCTATTAAACCCTAATTTTAGAAGCTTAGATCTACACAAAAGTAGCCATTAAAATCAAAAACACCAAGAACTAAACTTGTAGAGAATGAAGAGATGAACAATCTAGACTAATAATATCAAAGAAATAACAATAAATAAAAAAATGCAAGTGGTCTCTCATTTGTGCAAGATGTACTTGCCTAAGTGGGTTGGTGGTCGAGGAAAATGAATGAGAGAGTGAATCAGGAAAGAGAGTGTGGAAGAGATTATTTATAGTGGGTGAGGGTTGGCTCCACCAAACCCTAGTCTAAAGCATGCTCTAACATGTAACTAACGACATGTTTAAATGTTACATGTTACAACTAATAATTAACACATTAAATGGTGTACAAGTTAAAATACTATATATAGGATTTATGTAGCAAATACGTACACCGGGAACGGAAAGTGACATGGACTTTAATTATTTCCTCCATTTTAAGGTTTCTTTTGACATCTAATAATGTACTGTCACATTAATTTTGACTATAAAGTATATCAAGAAGAGTGTGTTCCCACAACATTTTTCATAAGTTAATGTATATCAAGAAGTGGAGCCTAGAGAACTCATTATTAGATTTTAGAGGCCGGTGTAACCTAATGATTCACTTGTGAGGCATAATTCTAAATTGACAATGTCAGCAAAAATATTCACACATTTTGCAACCAGTTTACAATCACGAAATCTACACTATCAATTGGAACCAAATTCGTGCGTGTATAGAAGAAACGAAGGAACGAAGGACAAGAGATCGGAGTTTTTTGGAACCAAATTTATGTCGTGTGTAGTAAAGAAGGACAAGTGAGGGTTTTATTGAAAATAAACTTGATTTGTGTTAATGATTTTTGAGCCGAGAAATCTAGTCGGTGTACTATCCATTTTTACTTGTGTTTGTCATTTGGTTGTTTTCGTGTTTGACCCATTTTCTAAGTTGTTCAATCTTTAGAGCTTTCTTGGTGATTTTAAATTCTTTATGTTCTAGAAATATACAAATATTATATTTGTAAAAGTGTTTAGAATGTTCCTTAGCATATTTTTACTTAGTGTATAGTCTATTCCAAGAGTCTTACAAATATGGGATCTCTTTCCAATTTTGTAAGCAACAAATACTACGAAGTTTGAGTATTATTATAAAGTCTATTTCTACTACCAATTTTTTCTTCCACCAAATTTTTTTCTCCACCTCCGAGTTTGTTCATCCAAGTTAGTTAGTCTACCACTATTCCACCACTATTCCAACAAAGTGGTATACGAGTGTTAGGATTGTTAGTGCCGAGGCACAATTTTCGATGGAAAATTCTGAAACTGAAACAATTGTAAAGACAACGTTTCAAATGCAACACCTTAAAGAAGATGTGCAACAGAGATCCTGGAGGATTCTGAATTACGAGGATCTAAAAAGATTCTACGTAATACACAAAAAATCTAAAGAGACTTTTGTGCAAGCGACTATCGGCAGTAGAGCTTCTAAAAAGAAGTTACTGTGAAAGGCAACAACAGCGATGACAGGCGAGAATGAGATGCTGGGGTGAATGAACCATCGTTGCTCAAAGCTTTATTCGCCCCACACGAGCACGAACAACTTCCAGGAACCAGCAAGTTCACGAAGAACTTCTGGTACGCTCGTAAGTCAATATTTGAGACTTGAATGGGCTTCCTGGACTTTACAGACTCCCTTAACTCTCTTCTTGGTGCATCTTTCAAAGGAGGCCAAGAGGCTCTATTTATAGAGTGGAGTTGAGACTTCACCTCTTCTCCTATCCGATGTGGGACTAAAATACCAATACTCAAAAATAGAGTTTGATATTTTAGACCATCCCACAATCAGCATAGAAGTGTGCCAGTCCACGCCTACCCTTCGAACACTCCCGTGCATGCACGAGACATCCTAGAGTCCGTGTCCGAGTCCGAGTCCGCACAACAAAAATTAACTTGCATCCTAGTTGGATTTAATCCTTTTTTCTTCTAGGAAAATACTTCCACATGGCACAAACTTGTGCCCCACTACACCTCATGTGCACACCTCAACACAAGCAATGCATTATATTGAGATACTCACCATTTGGTGTAGCCGATGTGGGACTATCTTTTCTAGTCCAAAGGTAAAAACACCAACAATCTCCCACATATCTCAATATATGGGTTGAGCGTTCCCCACAGTGACTGCCCATCATGCATTAGGAGAGATGTTGCTACGACTTGAATCTTCCCGCATAGGTTAAATAACAGCATGATACAAGAATGGACTAAGCCTTAAATTCTGTACCATAACTGCAATTCTTCCTACTCACATAATGACATCAACTGTGTTTCTGGCTGCACATTGAAGGCCCTGTGCCAGCCTGGTTTCAGTGTATAATTTTGGGCGTCTACAAGTTTACCCTCAAGAGACGGCCTGATATCTCTTTCCATACACTATAGGTGAGTTCTTTATTAAAGAGATATGGCATGAAGCCTTGCGCTTCCTTGCGGTGCTACGCCGCTATGACATGGCCTGAAGCCGAGGCATTACCCCTACCTGGGAACCTCATCGTAGTGTCATACTACTGTAGCATGAGGTCACAAGCCTCTTTGTAGTGCCAAACTACCCAGCATGAAGCCTAAGGCTTCCTTGCGGTGTTACGCCGCAACGACGTGGCTTGCAATGCCGAGGCTTTACCCCTACCTGGGTACCTCATCGTGGTGTCGTACCACTGTAACATGGGGCCATCCTCCCCTTTGTAGTGCTGTCTACAACTCTTTAATTACGTCATACAGCATTAGGCTACATGCCTATTTGCGGTGCTACGCCGCTATGACTTAGCTTGCAAAGCCGAGGCATTACCCCTACCTGGGAACCTCATGGTGGAGTCACCCCACTGTAGCATGGAGTTTCACTCCTTGTAGTGCTGCTCTACCGTGCTTCCTGTAAAGCATACCAGGCATTCACTCTGCCTGAGAACTCATTAAGGCGTTTAAGCCAACCTTCCACAGGATCTGTTTTTTTCGCAGAAAATACATAGTAGACAACAGTGGTTATGGGTCCGTATCCCTTCCATGTTCCAGAGAATAAGTACCCACTGTTACCTGATAGTTTCCAAGTCAGTGATCCTCCTTTGAACCAAAAGTTAGATGCCTAGTAGATTTCTCTTTGAACTAATAGCATAAAACTTTATGGTAGGATTACAAAGACACACTATCAGAATGCCTTCAAACCCATTTTACAAGCTGTGTCATCGACCAGCTGGCGCTTGAGACCCTTGGTGAACGGATCCGCCAGGTTCTCCTGACTCCGAACATCAATCACTGCAATAACACCTCTCTTGATAAGATCGTGTACTGCTCTGTGCTTCAACCGCACCGTTCTCTTCTTCCCGTTGAAGAGTTCATTTGATGCCACTGCTGCTGCCGCCTGGTTGTCACAGTATATCGGTATTGCCGGTATCTGAGCCCCAACCACCGGAAGATCATACATGAGCTTCCGAAGCCACTCTGCTTCATCTGCAGCAGCATCCAATGCAAAGAATTCAGATTCTATGGAGGAGCAAGATAACATAGTCTGCTTCTTCGACTTTCCACGATATAGCAGCTCCGCCCATGGCGAATACGAATCCACCTGTGGAATACTCGCTCTCCATATCTGAACACTAGCTAGCATCACTGAAGCCTTCCACTACTGACGGATCTTCGCTGTAGAAAAGTGCATATGTCTGAGTTTTCTTGAGATATCTCATAACACGCTTCATAGCTTTCCAGTGCTCAACGCCTGGATTGCTAGTGAACCGACTCAGCATTCCCACGGCAAAAGCTATGTCAGGCCTTGTGGCAGTAGTAGCGTACATCAAGCTTTCGATGATGCTAGCGTACTCCAACTGCCTGACGCTTTTCCTCGAATTAGGCTCCAGCTTCTGATCACTCCGGTACGGTGTATCAATTATGGAAAGATCTTGATACCCGTAGCGAGTGAGCATCTTCTCAATATAATGAGATTGTGACAGCGCTATTCCAGTGCCTGTCCGGATGATCTTGAGCCTCAAGATTACGTCGGCATCCCCCAAGTCCTTCATACTGAACTTGGTCGAGAGGAATTTCTTTGTCTCTGTGACGCAGCTTAAATCCGTACCTAGGATTAGCATGTCGTCCACGTAAAGACATACGATTACTCCTCTTCCGTCAGCAAACTTCGTATAGACACACTTGTCTGTTTCACTGACCCTGTAGCCATTTGACCTTATCATATTGTCAAACTTCTCATGCCATATTTTGGGAGCTTGTTTCAAACCATACAGAGACTTCATCAACTTGCAAACTTTGTCTTCCAGACCTCTGACGACAAAACCTTCTGGTTGTTGCATGTAGATCTCTTCGGTCAGCTCGCCATTAAGGAATACCGTTTTCACATCCATCTGATGTATCTCCAGCTTGTGTATTGCTGCTAGAGCAATTAACAATCTGATGGTTGTCATCCGAGCTACTGGAGCATAAGTGTCAAAGTAGTCGATCCCCTGCTTCTGAGCAAACCCCTTGGCCACTAGCCTGGCCTTGAACTTGTCAATGGTTCCATCTGCTTTCATCTTCTTCTTGAAGATCCATTTGCATCCGATGGGTCTTGCTCCTTCTGGCAGGTCAACCAATACCCATGTGTTATTGGAGGTGATTGAGTCAATCTCGTTGTCTATCGCCTCCTTCCAGAATACAGCATCTCTGGTCTTCATCGCCTCATCATAGGTAAGCGGATCTGCTTCCACATGATAGGTGACGAAGTCATCTCCGAAGTCTTTTGGCCTCCTCGTTCGCTTAGTTGACGGCTCAGCGAGTTCTGGTTCAGCTGGTGTCTCCTTGACGACAGCTTCATCTTGGACTACTAGTTTATTAAAGACTTCTGTCTGCTTTGTACCCTCATCATTCTCCGGAAGATCCGCGAGAACAATATTCTTGTATTTTGCAAACTTGTCTTCAAAGTATTCAGCATCGCGAGATTCGATGATATGGTTTGACTCGACATCAAGGAATCTTCGAGCATCACTCTTCTCGGCATACCCCAAGAAGATCGCCTTCGTAGTCCTTGTCCCCAGCTTCTGAATCTTCAGATCCGGGAGCTTTACATAAGCCAGACACCCCCACACTCGAATGACATTCAAGTTAGGTCTGACTTTGAACCAGAGTTCATGAGGAGTTATGTCGGAAGTTGCATATGGCACTCTGTTCAGAATGAACGTTGTCGTTAGTACAGCTTCTCCCCAGTAGCACTTTGGAAGACCCGTAGTCAACAGCATGGAGTTCATCATCTCTGTCAACGTTCTGTTCTTCCTTTCTACTACTCCGTTGGATTGAGGAGAGTACGGAGCCGTTGTCTCATTGATGATTTCATGTTCTTTGCAGAATGATAAGAATTCATGAGACCGATACTCTCCGCCTCGATCACTCCTTAACCTCTTGAGTTGTTGTCCAGTTTGCTGCTCAGCCTCGGCCCTGAACTCCTTGAACTTCTCGAATGCTTCGTCTTTAGACTTGAGCAAGTAGACGAAAGCATACTTTGAGAAGTCATCGATGAAAGTAATGAAATACTTCATCCCGGCCTTTGTAGAGAATTGTTTGAAGTCACAGATATCTGAGTGAACCAACTCCAGAAGATCTGTGCTTCGATGGACCATGTGAAAGGATTTCCTTGTGATCTTCGTCTGAGCACATACTTCGTATTTCTCTACCTTACCCCCACACTTGGAGATAAGTCCTAGACTAGACATTCTGTAAATCCTTTTATAATGAACATGTCCTAGCCTATTATGCCACAACTCAAGAGAATAATCAGAAAAAGTGATTGCATTTATATTATCATGCTGGGTTACAACAAGCTGAATCTTGTACATTCCTTCAGTTTGGAAAGCTTTCCCGAAGAATGTACCCTTCTTGGACATCACCAACTGGCCAGCATTGATGTCCATCCTCAAGCCTGCGTTGCAGAGCAGACTTTCAGAGATCAGGTTCTTAGCAATTACTGGAACATGCTTCACATCTTGAAGCGTCAGAGTGTTCCCCGATGTGAGTTTCAGCTCCACCGTCCCGATCTCCAGTACTTCAGCTTGTGCCTGGTTTGCCATTATGACCTTCTCTGAAGTTGGCTCATAAGAGACGAACCAGTCCTTGTCTGAACAGACATGGCAGGTCGCACCAGTGTCTATCCACCAGTCCAAGTCAGCCCCCACAATTGCAACCTGTGCTATCATGGCAACTAGATTAGTAATCATAGAAACCTTACTAGGCTCACCTTGTTCTTTGGGCTTGGACTTGCATTCGGATTTGTAGTGGCCCTTCTTGCCATAATTGAAGCAAGTCACATGGGACTTGGACTTCTGCTGCTTGAAAGCAGGACCCTTCACTTTCAGATTCGTGAAGTCCTTCTTTTTGCGATGAGAAGCAGCCTGCTTCCCCTGGTATTCTCTGGTTTGGACCAGATTTGCCTTCGCCAGTTGCTTGGACAGAGTATCCATCTTCTGTTGAGAGCGCATCTCGTCCTCAACATGGATCTCTTGCAAGAAATCTTCCAAGCTAATTTCCATCTTCTTTCGATGCATCCTTGCATAGAAGTTGCTCCATCCTGCAGGAAGTTTCGCGACGATCCCTCCAATGACAAACTTGTCGACGAGGGGCATGTTCTCGTCTTCTAGTTTCTGACGCAACTTCAGAAACTCCTTCACTTGGGGCAGCATCGACTTCTCGTCTTCGAAGGTCCACTTATGGTATTTTTCTACCATAAAGATCTTGGACCGGTTCTCGTCATCTTCATAGAGCTTTTCCAAGGAGTCCCATATCTCTTTGGCAGATGTCTTCTTGGAATAGGACTCTGCCAGAGAGTCTTCCATGGAATTAAGTATCAGTAGTTTACATATACTGTTTTCTCTCTTCCACTTCGCTTGCTTGGTTGTAGCAGCGGCCACAGCCGTAGCAGATCCAGTGGTTGGAACGATCGGTTCTTCTTCTGACAGCACGTGATCAACATCCACGAGTTGAAGATTTAAAGTGACCTTTCGTTTCCATATCTGGAAGTGTTCGCCATCGAATTTCTCCAACTTGTTAAAGCCGGTATCGATGAGCGAAGCACGAGAATTATCCATCTTCTCAATAAAGCTTTGAGATTGTTAGTGCCGAGGCACAATTTTCGATGAAAAATTCTGAAACTGAAACAATTGTAAAGACAACGTTTCAAATGCAACACCTTAAAGAAGATGTGCAACAGAGATCCTGGAGGATTCTGAATTACGAGGATCTAAAAAGATTCTACGTAATACACAAAAAATCTAAAGAGACTTTTGTGCAAGCGACTATCGGCAGTAGAGCTTCTAAAAAGAAGTTACTGTGAAAGGCAACAGCAGCGATGACAGGCGAGAATGAGATGCTGGGGTGAATGAACCACCGTTGCTCAAAGCTTTATTCGCCCCACACGAGCACGAACAGCTTCCAGGAACCAGCAAGTTCACGAAGAACTTCTGGAACGCTCGTAAGTCAATATTTGAGACTTGAACGGACTTCCTGGACTTTGCAGACTCCCTTAACTCTCTTCTTGGTGCATCTTTCAAAGGAGGCCAAGGGGCTCTATTTATAGAGTGGAGTTGAGACTTCACCTCTTCTCCTATCCGATGTGGGACTAAAATACCAATACTCAAAAATAGAGTTTGATATTTTAGATCATCCCACAATCAGCATAGAAGTGTGCCAGTCCACGCCTACCCCCCGAACACTCCCGTGCATGCACGAGACATCCTGGAGTCCGTGTCCGAGTCCGAGTTCGCACAACAAAAATTAACTTGCATCCTTGTTGGATTTAATCCTTTTTCCTTCTAGGAAAATACTTCCACATGGCACAAACTTGTGCCCCACTACACCTCATGTGCACACCTCAACACAAGCAATGCATTATATTGTGATACTCACCATTTGGTGTAGCCGATGTGGGACTATCTTTTCTAGTCCAAAGGCAAAAACACCAACAAGGATGTCCAACAAAGTAGTATCATAACATGATGGTCATCAATTTTTATTTTCTTTTGCTATAAAAACCAACCACAAATTATTATCGAATTATATTTTCACAAGCAAACCACTACACAAGGATTTATGTAGCACTTGTATATTAGCTAGCTATTAATTGCAAGCTGGTAAAAATGGTGATGATTTATGATTGATCTAAACATTTTAAAATAACTTCACGGGTTTCGTCCAAATTTTTTATACATACTGTTGATAAGATGTTTGATGGGTTTCGTCAACCAGCTAAAATTTGATAATTATTATATATAAAAGGAAAATGCTAAGTCTACAATCAATTTTTTACAACCTTTTTACAACTTCTTTCTCCCATGTCCCACTGAGTCCCACCTTCTCTCTCACCCCTACTACATAGACTCCATCCGACCCCATCACTTTTTTTCTTCCTCCAATCGAAGTTCGACACGTAATAGATGTAAAAAAATTATAAGAATTTGGTTGTAGACATATAGCAAACCTCTGTATAAAATTTATGAATCCGTACTCTATTGTATAAATAACATGACAAGTCGAAAAGAAAAAGTACGATGAGAGTACTAGGTTACTACTATACTACTATTACAGTTACATAATTTTCCTTTGTGGGTTGTGGGTGTGGGTGTTTAAAGTTAAACCAAAGATTAAAAGACTGTAATTAGAACTCACATTATTTAACGATCTTCGGGACTTTTAAGCAAATAACAAAGAGATTCAGGGGACTCGAAATGTATGCGAGCCATAACAACAATTTTCTCTCCCACTCACCGCTTTCCCAGTGGAAGGAAATCGAAACCAACTCTCTTTTTCTAAATTAGGGTTTCCTTCTCCTCTTTCCTCTTCCTAGGATTAGGGTTTCGGAATCGTCAGCTATGTCGACGACGGCGACCGGCGGAGGAGGAGCGGCGGCGAAGGCTGTGGGGGTGGTGGAGAAGAAGAAGCCGGTGTTCGTGAAGGTGGACCAGCTGAAGCCGGGGACGACCGGGCACACGCTGACGGCGAAGGTTGTGAGTTCGAAGACGGTGCTCCAGAAGGGGAGGGCTGGTGCGGCGGCGGATCCCCACCTCCGCCAGACAAGGATCGCGGAGTGCCTCATTGGCGACGACACCGGCGCGATCGTCTTCACCGCACGGAACGAACAAGGTCTAATCCCCCTCTAACCCTAACCCTAACCCTAACCCTAATTATTGCTTCCCTCTTTTCTTCGTTTGACATTTGGGGGAAGTTAGAGGCCTCATTTTTGCAAGATTTAACCAAGCAGTTTATCATAAAATGTCGTTCTATAATTGGTAGATACTAGATATGACACATAGATAATGCTCATGGTAGATACCATTGTATAAAACTGATGAAATTTGTCTGCACTGTCTACTATATATAACTCAAAACTCATTTTCTTGATTTTCTGTTTTTGTCATGCTTTTTTGGTCCTTGAAATTGAATTGAGTGAATTCATGAGAACCTTGGAAGCACCGACAATCCGAAACTTTGGAGCTATATGTCATCTTTGTCGGACACAAACGATACCTTCAAATACGCTAAAACATGACGTACTTGCCAATAATTTGGAGCTAAGTTAGTGGTTTGATATTTGTATCTACCTACTTGCCAATAATTTCAACTCCACTGAGATAGTTTGAGCTTTACTCATTAAGGTTTTAGGCATTGGCTCCATCCTCCTCAACTCAAGGCCCCAGTTCTTCAGTTCACTGATCGGAGATCCTGATCACTATTGTGATTGCGTTACTATCCGGCCCCACATTCAACATGACTCAATCTGAATAGCCTGTAAACCTAGATTGACTGAGGATGATACTCCCTTAAAAACAATGATACTTTTATGCTTGCCTACAATCAAAACACCAAGACGTGTACCATTGGGAGCACACCCTTTTAAAGGTTAGGTACTGCCTACTTGTTGCAGGTTTGAGTTAGTGGAACGAGGAGGACCATCCAATGGGCATTGTCTAATTTCAAGGCTGGAATGAGAGTTGTAAATTGTTGACTTATATTGGTGGGTGGGTACTATGTAAATGTTTCACATCTTACACAATATCTTCTTTCATAACATTCAAGACTGCAAAAAATAGTCGATATATATCAGTCTACTGTCTTATCATCTGGCTTTACAACTGCTTCATTAATGTAATTAAATCTCAGAAGCAACTACCATCTTCCCTTGTTTAAATCTTTATAAGCCACCTATATCCTGCTGGGAGTGTCTCCTTCAATTTTGGGACCCATATATCCTTAAAATGCTTCTGAAAATGCCCTCCATGACATATGTCCATTCTTCCCTACAATCAGTCACTTTAGCAACCAAGTTTTTGCTCTTCTCACTTATGTAAAGCCTTGAAACTCGCCATCAACAATGAGTTAAGGAACTTCCTTTCCCAGAAAAACATCATGCATCTTTGAACAATTGATGGGGCTCGTAAATTTCTGAGCTTAAGGTACTGTTTGGGAAGGGGGGGGGGGGATGGGAGGAAGGAAAAGGTTGAGGGAAAAGTGAGAGGAAAATTAAAAGTGATGGTGTTTGGAAAGGAGGAGGGAAAATGGGGGAGGAAAATTTGAGGGGAAAAAGTTGGTGGGTCCCACTAAAAAATTTTCCTCCCAAAAGTGGGAGGAAAATGGAGAGAGATGAGAGGAATTTGAGTGAATTTACTCCATCACCCCTCATAAAGGTAATAATAATCATTTGAGAATACCAAGGACTAAATAGTAATTGTATCTCTATCCCTAAACAAATAAAAAATTATTTTTAAACTTTTCCTTCCCCTACTTTTTGTCCATCCAAACAAAGGAAGGGAAAATTAACTTTACCTTCATTTTACCCTCCTCCATTTTCCTTACCCTCAAATTTTCCTTTCCCTCCCCACAAAAGTTCCCAAACACAGTGTAAAATCCTCCCTATCTGTGAGGTCAAGTTTCAGGTCTTGCTCTTCACTATCCTGGTCTCTGGTTCCACCCTTGCGTGTGGTTCATGTTCTAATTTTGAAGCTATTGCTAGTATAATTTTGAAGTTTTTGTTCACTTATTGTGAACAGTCTCTCCAATGGACCACGTATGTCTCATCTTTCATCAATACTCCTAAACTGCTATCAAGTTTTTTAAACCAAAACCGTTTTGGCCCACTAAAAACATATGCACTAACATATGAGCAGTCGAGGAGGCTAGGTTGCATGGACACATACACAGATATGGACATGATATAGATTCGAAATATGGATTTTTAAAAAAAATGGGATACGGATATGACATGGATACAATTCTATATTTGCATGAGACATATTAACACACATATTATACATTAGATCTCAATTACATCTATACTTAAGCATGTTTTAGATAATAACTAGTTTCCAAAAGTTCTAGAAATTATTTACCGTAAAGAAATGTTACTTTCTCATATCTCAATTATATTTGGCACGATCATGAACATGCCAAAATCATCTTCAACTATGTGTTAGGTCTCTTTGGAGCCTAGACATGGGTGGTCCATATCTAATAGGAGTATCAAGGAAGTATTTATGTCCAATACGTGTTGGATACATGAATTACAGATGACTCACATCCAAAGTTGTTAGATATCTGGTACATTGTGGTACACATACGGGTATGATATATTTTGGTTTAAGTGGTACATGATATGCTAGAGAGTCTTAGTAGGTAAGATGATGTGAATGGATCCTAACTATAGTTGATGTAAAAGAATTAACAGCCTCACTATTTACATTGCCATGGGAGGACAAGATAGGAGCCCTTCCCATTCAAGACAAGTTTCTTTTTCTTTTCTTGGTCAAGTAACAGGTTTGTGTATTTCTCTTTCTTTGTCTGGCACTCTGATTCCAAGGGATCCAATGCGAACCCATCCATTTGAGGACGTGAGAGTTGGGTTTGTTGAATGCAATGGATCAGATAATCCGGTAACCCTGCTCCCAGACTATTCCTTGTGAACTGATATAGCCAATTAATTTTACATATGACTATATCAGGTCTCAACAAATTTCTTCAAGCCCGTTCGGGATGGGAGACTATATCAGGTCTCAATTGTATTGCACCATGTTACCGCATTGCACTCAAAGGTTGATGCATACCAGTACAGTTGAGAAGTCCTTCCGGGACGTGAGACTGAGGTTTGCAGCTTTTGGCTAGCTGGTGGGCTTTCTTCTTGTTTCTCATAAGTTTCATTTCCTTTAAAACCTACCAAGTCGTTGATGACTATTAGTTCTCTAAATTAACATGTTTATCTTCCTCAGATAGTTATATCCAATCTTCTTAGAAGCTTCAAGTATAAAATCCACTAGATATGCTGAAAGCATTCCCTAATCCCCCCTCCTTCATCAGTTTTCTAATGCTTGCACTAATTTCCTCAGTACCTGATACTCGGTGGTAGTGTATCCTGCTTCGAAGGCCCACTTAGGTCTGCCCTGTACCAAAATGACAACCACATGTCTGCTTTTGTGCTTCTATAGATTATACTAATCCACAATCACTTCTCTTAAGGACAATTGATCAACCATACCGACAGAGTTCATCATTTCCTCTTTCCAATTGCCATAAGCTACCTATGGAAATTCCCTCTCTTCCCACGTTGCTGCCACGCATCTCCATCCAATTGCCTAGCTTGTTTCTTGAGATTATTAACATGTACTTTCAATCCTCCTATGCTTCCTTCTATCTACTTGTAAAGATTCCGTCTTCAACATCGCCTTCAATACTAGTCCCATATCAAGGGACTAAATTGCTGCTCCCTTCTGGTTTTGTGTCTAGGAACCCCCTTTCTCTGAGGAACTTGATCTATTACTTCTTCTAAATTTGTTTTTGGCTATACATGCTTATCTGGTAAATAAGTCCGTTCATAGGGTATTCAATATCGTTTGGAAGCCATGTCTATGTGTGTCATGTCCCGATCCCATAGGACCGAAAGTCGTCACTGAACATGATGATGTACAAGTCTAAATTGCACTGTATAGGGCAAGCACCATACACGATCAATAAAACAATCTCAAAGACAAGTCATTGCAGTTAAAGTAAACTGAAAAGTTGATATATGTAAGATATATGAAAAATGAATATCTTTATTGATTGCAGTGGGGATTACAACGGTTCTACGCCAAAAGAACAACTTGATTATAATACTGAATCTTAATACAATGATGATACCAAAAGGCTTACAACTCATAAACTAATACAAATAACGTTGTTTCATACATTATGTCCTCTATAAACAAAGAACATCATCTACGACTACACACCTTCAAGCTACAAATCGAGCTCCAATGCCTCAGTACCTCCAATCAGCTTCCCCTACCCGTGGATTTGGGATGTCAGCACATTGGATAATGTATTGGTGAGTGGCCCTAAACCAACTCACTTAAAACCAATACGTTGATTATGTGAGTGCATGCAAATATATGTGGTCTTTCTAATCTTGCCTTAGGATCAGTTAACAATTTATAACATGCATGTGTCAATAAGCATAAAAGTGTCACCCACAACAGTTGATTGTATTGCACCATCCTTCCATGTTAATACAATGATATCATTCATAATATAAAAATGTGTTATAATTGTGTTCCTGCATAAGACATTCATTCGTCTTCATGAAATATATAAACGTGTCAAGTATACATTTCTGCGTTAACTTACTAGGCGTGCAAGTAGATGACATTAGCATGCATCTTAACTATATGAAGGTCATTGACACCAAAAGCTATCTTGGACTATCTCGGATTAGACGACTCCCTTTCAGTCCGGGTAGCTAGTCTCTACTGAAAGTTTTCGAATCATTCCGTATTGCGTCACACCCTTCAGTCCAACTACTGAAGGTCCTGCAATATTTTGTGCTAGTATGCTAGCACGACCATCCTTGTTCCTCATTAGGCCGAAACGGTCCCGATGCCTCGACGGCCGTTTGAGGAACCAAAAATCTTGTGCTAAAGTTGTCCATGACCATGCAAATGCGTAAACAATTAAACTATAAAACACACGCATGGAACACAAACTGAAATAACTATACAACACATCTCTTCTTCAATACCACATTCCTTGAGCCATCGCTCGTACTTCCATTCTTCCCATTCCAGGTATTCTACGTTGACGACCCAACGGTTCCAAGTTTTTCATGTATCCATTCTTCTGAAACTACAACACTATACTCCACAAAATAACATAACTACATCGTTATATTCCACATGATAACGTAAAAACAAAACTATACTCCACATGTACATAACTACAATAGTACAAAATTCATGTTTATAGCAGTAGTACGAAAATTTATATCTATAACATCAAGTTTATATTCAATGTTCTACACTCTCTTCTATCTTGATTCTTTTTATTCATGCAACAAACTCATAGCATAAAGAATTAAACATGCGTGTGAAGGTAAAAAAGAGAAGGATCAAAACCACTCACCTTGAAGAAACATCAATCTGCCTCGACCGAGCAGATCTCTAAACAATTTCTCTGCATGAACTAAGTCCAAATGGTCCTTCGAGCTAACAAACCATCTCAATGTACTATGCGGAGCATGGCATTACAATGTGCTTGTTTTTTATTGTTCAATATTAGTGTATTAGTCAATTGGGCTTTAGCCCCACGTCGAGTAGAATAATAAAGAGAGGCTGACCCTCTTCTATATATAATTTACTCTCTCATTATCAATGAATCATCCCATTATTTTCTCGTACATGGTATCATAGCCAAAATTCTAGCCATCAATCACCTCCCTCTATATACAAAGAAAGAAAAACCCTAATCCTAGCCCATCCCATCCTCCATTGCCGCGCCCCTAACCCCGCACCTCCTAGGCAGCCCCCCACCTCTGCCTCCTGCTAGCAGCCCCCCCGCACCCCAACACCTCCTACTAGCAGCCCCCCCTTCGCATCCTCCTGCCTCTGCCCCCTACGACCCCATATGGCCTCAAACCCTAGCCCCTCTTCAACCCCACTGTGCAGCTACCACAACTTCCCTAAACCCTAATCCTAATTCTGATTCCCAAAAAAATGACGGCCTTCGGGGTATGCAGTTGTTAAAGGTCTAGATAGTTACTCAACATGGTGCAAAAATGTCGAGAAGACGCTTCGGAAAATACGATTGTCAAAGCATCTGACTGACAATCCTCTAGCAGCGAATGATCCTACATATGAGCAATGGGAGATGGACGACAGTCGACTGTTTACATAGTTGATGAATTTGATGGAACCATGAGTTGACATGGTTCAAAATACGGATTCGGTGAAGGAGTTATAGGAGGTTATAGCGACTGCATTTGATGAAAAATGCGATTTGTCGCGTATCTATGACTTGGTTGTTGGCATCTACCGACCTGATCAAGGAGACCAAGTCATATAAGGATTACTTCTGTGCCTTGAAAGCCCTGACCGATGAGGTGGATCGCGTGCTACCCTTGACGACAGATATCAAGGAGACGAGAATTCAACATCAGTAACTCTATGTCATGGCGTACCTTGTCTCACTTTATCCTGATGACTCAACACGGTCTCAGATTATTGTCGAGACCGAGATTCCATCTCTGATGGAAGCCAACTGTAGTGTCCTACGTGCATCTAAAGTAGTTTGGTTTGATGCGAGCGATGCACCTGCTGATCGATCTGCCTTGGGTGCTGCTTGTGGTGGATTTCGCAGCGATCGTGGTGGTAGACGTAGTGGCCGGAATGTTGTCCGAAATGGTGGACGAGGTGATGGTGGTTGTGATGGAGGCCGACCGTGTACATGCTTCAACTGTGGTCAACATGGACATTTTCAATGGAAGTGTCCCAAAGCTCTTGCCGCCAACGTTGCATTAGATGCTTGCGACAATGATAGGCTACTCGTACAAATGGCGGCATATACCTATGCTGAATTCGGTGAATTCCAAGCTCAACGTCGTAGTGAAGCTTCGTCATTTGGATCCACAGTCGGATATTCATCGACGTGTCTGGTAGGATCGAAGCCGTGGATAATTGACTATGGAGCATCTGATCACATGACAAGTGACGCATGTATGTTGCGTGATTATGTATCTGTGGATCGTGTGACCGATATTACTGTTGCGAATGATAGTTCACTGAAAGTTCGCGGAAAAAAAATGAAGTGGTAGACCGAAAAAAATGCGAGTACACTCATCAACAAAGTTCGCGAAAAAGAACTCGAAAATTTAAAGACGGACACATTTTCTAGAGTCTCTTTAGATTTTTTGAGTTCCTTTTCATTGTGACTCGTGTAGTTTGGCTAAACATCATTGGGTACCCTATCCAGTGAGTCTGAATAAAGCTGCCTCAGCTCCTAGTGAGTTAGTACATTCTGATATATGAGCTCCATGCCCTATTGAATCTGTGATCGGTTTCAAATATTGTCTCTTTTGTTGATGACTACTCACGGGTCATTTTTGTCTACTTGATGAAAATTGATCAGAATATTTGATATTTGGTGCAATTTTTATGCGAAAATCAAAATCAAAATTGGGTTCCTATTAAATGTTTTCGGAGTAATAATGGTTGTGAGTATGTGTCTCGTAAGTTCACGTCTCATCTGGCTAGACTTGGCATCATCCACCAAACTTCATGTCCTTACACACCACAACAAAATGGTGTGACCGAACGTAAGAATCATCACCTTTTGGAAATAACACGTGCTCTTATATTTCATGCACGTACTCCTAGAAAATTTTGGTCGGATGCGGTCCTTACAGCTTGCTTCTGATCAACCGCATGCCATCTATTATTTTCAATGACAATACTCCATTTTCTCGGTTATATTCCAATCGTGTGCCGACCTCTCAAAGTTTTTGGTTGCTTGTGTTATGTTCGGGATACTAGACCTACTCTTTCTAAATTGGATTTGAAGACAATCAAGTATTTTTTTGGATATCCGAAAGATAAGAAAGGGTAGTTTTTTTTTTTTCCGACTTAGAAGAGGTATTTTATGTCTCGGGATGTTATATTTGTTGAAATCGAGTTTTTCTCACTCCCTCCAACTATCGATTATGTTCCAAAACTTCACCCAGATGAGAACTTTCTCTTGTATCCGGTTCAAACACAACATCCCTCCGTCACGGTGCCCTCCCCTACCGAGTCAGTCCTACCGTCCATGGTCCGCAAACACCAACTCAGTCGAAACCGACATCACCACTCTTATCGACCCATGGTTTGCAAATACCAGCTTCGTCAGAACATGCATCACCAGTGGTACCGGTGTCGTCCTCGGGGTCCTCCAACTCCACCGATTCACCACCACCTGATATACCGGTTCACCCCCGTCGCGCATGTTGCGACCATCCTTTGTATGTTCACAACTACAGAGGGCTTGCGAGTCGCACTCAGTCATTGGCAGTGCTCTAAAAATCGCTACGCGGGGACGGTGCGTCAAGGGCCCACCTAGCGCCTAGGCGCCGAACTGAATTTTATATATATATATATATATATATATATATATATATATATATATACGTATATGGCACATGCAAACAAAGCTGCTAGTTGAGAAGTTGGCTAGCATGATGGGTTTAAATATTTGGTTTGGGGTTGGGAGGTCCATAGTTCGAGTCTTGATGTTCACCAATTTTTTTTCTTCTTTCCTTTCCTTTTCCTCTTTCCTTTCCTTTCCTTGGAGTCTGATGTTACCAAATTTTTTTTCCTTTCCTTTTCTTTTCCTCTTTCCTTTTCTTCCCTTTCCCCTCCCCTCCCCTCCTTTCCGATCCCAGTTCATAATTTTTTTTTCTCCGATCCCAGTTCATAATTTTTTTTCCTCTCATTTCCTTTCCCTCTCCCTCCCCCTCTCCTCTCCTCCCTCTCTCCTCTTCCGCCTCCACCACCGCCTCCACTACCACCACATCACCACCGCCTCCACCACCACCACATCACCACCGCCTCCACGACCACCACCGTCGTCCGCAGCACCCCCACCACCACCAGCACCGGTAAGGTTTTTTTTTGATTTTTTTTAAATAGGGACGCCTAGGCCCGCCTAGCGCCCAGGCCGGTCGCCTAGGCCGATTTTTAGAACACTGGTCATTGGCTATGTTGTATTGGACGCTAGGCGAGACGAGGCGAGACCATGCCCGCCTCGCCTAGGCATCT
Organism: Iris pallida; assembly: GCA_029216955.1. Lineage (NCBI taxonomy): Eukaryota > Viridiplantae > Streptophyta > Magnoliopsida > Asparagales > Iridaceae > Iris > Iris pallida. The sequence continues at coordinate 3,269,002 of JANAVB010008399.1, forward strand.
TTCCAGAATTTCTGGGTTTTGTAAATGTGTAAACACTAAACATTGGAAGGCAGCAGCAGTTTTTTTTGTAAGTAAGGTTCTTCATTCTCATTAGTTGTTCATTATATCACTAGAGTTTTCCTACTGCTGTAGGAGAAGGCAGTGTTCTTTCATTCTCATTGGAAGGCAACAACCAATAAGAAAGAAGGCAACAGCAGTAAGCAGAAGGCAGCAGCAGTAGTAGCAGAAGGTACAAGGCAGCAGTAGCAGTAGGAGAAGGTAGCAGGAGAAGACTGCAGTAGCAGTAGTAGAATGCAGCATTAGGAGAAGCAAAACAAATATTGTGTAAATATTGTAAAGCAATGTAAATATCATTGTAAAGCAAATATTGCAAGCAATGTAAATATTAAGTTAACATTATACTATCAATGTAAAGCAAATATTGTAATACTATTAATGTAAAGCAAATATCGCAAGAAAATGTGATTGAGTTTATAGAGTTATATTGTAAAGATTACCTTATGCTTTTTGTATAGATACATGATACATCTTTCTTGATCCATCTTTTCTTCACTGCAGCTATCCTGAATGGTCATTAAAAAAATATAAAGATTAAACAGAATTTGAGAAGATATCTTGAGCAAATATATGCATGCAATATGTCAATATAACACTTGATGATATCATGATAGTAAGAAGCAATAAGCAACCCTACTAGCAATAATTGATAACTAATAAGTTCAACAACCATTCATAATTCATAAAGTAACACAAGGAAGTCTTCAAAGTTCCAACTTAAGTTAATGCTTAACCCAACAACACAAAACACACAATTCTAATATCTAAAAGTCTAAATCCTCTTCTGCAGCGGATTGAGGCCCATCATCACTAGAGTTTCCCTCATTCTCATTGGTTGTTCTTCATCATCCTCAAATTCTGAATCTTGGTCAACACTTTGAATTCCCTTTCCCCCCCTTTGGCTTTGTTGTTGTTGTTGTTGTTGTTGTTGTTGTGTTCTTCTCCTCTTGTATGTCCTCGTGCTCGTCCTGGGACCGTGTTCCTCATTTCCTTCAGCCTCTTCAACAAGTCCATACGTAAGATCAGTGTCACCTACACGATCATTGGCCGCATCATAAGGAACAAGCCATTCATCACACTCTTCCATATCTTTCAAAACAATTGGATCCGTATCTCTTCCCGCCAAGCTAGTCCGGTCCAAATAACGAGCTTTCAACTTGGTATTGTATTGGACAAACACAAGATCATTCAACTTCTGATTCTGATGCTCTAGCCTGTTCCTCTTCTTGGAATGTAGCTGATATTCAGAAAATAAAAGAATCAATTATCAAAAATTAAATATTACCTACTAGAATAATAATTTGACTTACATTGTTAAATAAACTCCAATTTCTTTCACATGGAGATGCAGCACAAGTAAGATCAAGTACTCTTTTGGCACTTCACTTCCCCAAGTAATCTACCACTCAACTGGAGCCGATGATGTTCTTTTTCTTACAACTATTGGGTCACCCATCATGTCTCTAGCTGTTCGATAAACTGATAGTTGATCAATAATTTTGTCACGTTTGTCTACATCTGAAACTAGCTTCTTAATTGCATCAAATATGCCCCTTTTAATTGCACTATTGCTTTCCAAATCTGAATCCCTTTTTCCTTCATTAATAAAATAGTTGCTGGGTTAAGATAATAGCCTGCTGCATGCAAATGTTGATGGAGTTGATCAACCCATCGATGATCAACAATTATCAACACTTTATTCAAAAATCCATTGTCACTCTCCCCCAAATTGGCTATTATCTTCTTTTTGCAGTCCTCCATTGCATGATAAATGTAGCCCATGCAAGGCTTTTCTTCCATGTCCACCAATCGAATAACATCCACCAACGGAGCAAGCACTTTTAAAGCAAAGTGCAATCTGTTATTTTTTTGATAGAACAAATTAGAATCAAACCTTGTCAGAACTCAGAAAGAACAACAAATATTATATACTAACCTATTCCAAAATGACGACTTCTTAATTATCTTGACCACCCCCTTCCCGTCAGTTGTTGTCACCCATTTGCTCTTTCGTCCAATCCTCTGAATGTATCATTGTCCGTAGACCCGTTCTGATTGAAAATACTTTCCATTGACAAGAAACTAATAGCAAACCTTGTAACTACGGGCCTTAATAAATCCCTATTACCAGTGAATCTTCTCATCATATGTAGAACATTAGTGTGATTGTAAATAAATACCGAAATTGTCCTACATTCCTTCACAACTTCATCCACCTTTGGATGAGCAACAATTTCTTGACAAATCAAATTAACACAATCAGTTGCACATGTGAGTCCAAAATATGTTCTTATCTTCCATCAACCATTTTCCAGCAAGTTTGTAGTTTGATGCATTATCTGTAATAACCTATATAATAAAAAAAAACATGATTCAAAACTTATTTAATGAGTATATAATAAATTAACTATCTAGTATCTACTATTACAATTCAGAGAGAATGTTAGGATAAGGCGCTTACTTGTACAACATTATACTCACTAACTTCTTCAATACCTTCTTGCAACATCCCGAGAATAAGCTTTGCATCTTTGACATATTCGGAACCATCCATTGATTTCAGAAAAAACTGTTCCTTTAGGACAGTTTACTAGAAAATTAATGAGTGTTCTGCCCCTTCCATCTGCCCACCAATCTGTTATAATAGAACACCCATAAATCTTCCAATGGACCTTAAATGAGTCTATCCACTCCTTCATAGCTTGCACCTTCTTCTGTAAGATTGTAACCCTCAACTCATGGTATAATAGAGCTTTTAGGCCTTCACCAAATTGTCCAACTACTGCAAGCATTCTAGTAAAACTAGAACTTTTTGCAACATTAAATGAAAGCCAATTTTCATAAAAAAAAACCAGCAATGTAATCACAAGTATTGTTCCTAGCCCTCTCCCTGTGAATATTATCAAGGGGCTTTTGCACAAGTTTATCAAAATTTGGGAGGAACATGCTATCAAGGGGACCCTTTTGCTTGGGTCCTTTAGGAGCCAAATTACTAGTAGTACCACCACTTGAGCTCAAACGACCACTTCCCAATGCTTCATCCTCTTCATCATTTTTGTTTGCTTGTGTACCAGTACTACTAACACCTTCATATATATTAATCTTTGCTATTGAAGCATGTTTTAATCTCTCTTTCTTCAACTTTTGTTCAGCTATATAATTTCTGATTATTTCTTGGACATCTTTAGTTACTTTGGAGCACACTTTAACATCTGGATAACCACCCGCAAGATGTTGTTTGTGCCTATTAATTTCTTCCTTTGTTATTACTTGGCACAAATTACACTTCATACTATTCTTGTCATTGAGCAATGGTTGTCCATAATCGCATCTTGGATCTTTTGATGCTTTAAACGAGTGGAACCACTAGAAATTCAAATTCTGAAAAAAAAAGGGAAAAAAGATCAACAACAGTAACATTATTACCAAAGTCTATTTTTCCCAAAAAAAGAAGGTGAACACAAAAAAAAGCAAAAAAAAAAAAAACAACAGCAGCAAGAGTATACAATAACATGAATTAGAAAAGAAAACCAAAAATAGAGCAAAAAAGAAGCAGTAGTAATAGTGTAACACAAAAAACAAACAACAGTACTCTTGCTGTAGTCGAACAAAAAAAAAAAGAAAACAAAAAGGAGGACGGAGGAGAAGAACTGAAGAACACAAAAAAAAACCAACAGCAGCAGAAGAGAAGATGAGGACGAAGGAGAAGAAGAGAAAGGAGAAGAATACCTGAAATAGCAGCAGTAACTTCTTCTTCTTTCTTCTTTGCGTTCTTTTTTCCTTTCGTTTTTTCTTTTCCTTTGCTTGGAAGAAGACAACAGCAACATCAATTTTTACATTAGTTGGCTTAGCAGCAACCAAAACTTGGAAAAATCCTAAAGCCCCAAAAAAATTATTGGTAAAAAGCCCATCGAGTCCATGTTGATTTTCACCGCCTAGGCGTCCGATTTGATTTTCCCTGGTCGCACCTAGGCGCCCATTCGCCTGTCCCTGCAAGAAATTTTACTGGTCGAGGCGGCCAGTTCAAAATCTGCGCGCCTAGGCTACCTAGGCGGCGCCTGTAACAACATAGGTCATTGGTGTCTACTATTGATGTGATTCAGATTCCCAATTCTGTCGAGGAGGGACTCAAACATCCTAGTTAGCACGTCGATATGGAAGAGGAGACGCGAGCTTTTCGAGAGAACCATACATGAGACTTGGTAGATTTGTATAATGGTAAGAATGCAGTAGGTTGCAAATGAGTGTTCACAGTCAAGGTTAAACCGGATGTCACTCTTGATCGTCTGTAAGCTCATCTTGTGGCAAAATGGTATTCTTAAACTTACGGTGAGAATTATTTTGAGACATTTTCTCCAGTTACCAGAATGACCTCTGTGCGCGTGCTACTATCCTTATCCGTCTGTTATGACCGACCCCTACTTTAGTTTGATGTCAAAATGCATTTCTTCACGAGGACCTTGAAAATGAAGTGTATGTGGTGGAACCTCATAGGTTTGTTGACACGTGTCAATCAAATAAGGATCATTTGATATTTTACCAACATACATCAGCTGGACGGATACTACTTGGTGTCTATATTGATGACATTGTGATTACGGGAGACGACACTCAGGGTATTGCAGGACTGAACATTTTTAGACCAAAGATATAGGATTGTTGAAGTACTTGTTGGGTATTGAGATCACACGGGAAAAATAAGACGGCGTAATGTCTCAGCAAAAATATGTGCTTGACATCAACTGAAATGGAATAATGCAAACCCATGAATTTTAGGGGAAAAGTTACTCCCCGATGAGGGGATATTAATGACCAATCCTGATCAGTATCGTCGAGTGGTTGTCAAACTCAATTACTGGGTAGTTATGACTCGTCTAGACATTTTCTTTGTTGTAAGTGTAGCAAGTAGGTTTATGACTTCTCCACGAGTTCCGTATTGGCAGATAGTTCTCAAAATCCTGTGCTATCTATCTCAGAATTCAAAAAAAAGATTTAGATGGAGAATCAACAGTATTCTAAATGGCGGTTGATGTAATGCTCCGTCTCGCTCAGTTCAATTGGAGGTATTGAAATGCAACGACGTTTGGACTTAGCCATGCAACGGCTTGCTTGAAGTCCCACTCAGCCGAGGCAACTTCTCGTCCAGATGGGTGGCTTCGGTGAACTTGTCTTAACTTGGCCTTCATACTAATAAAACGAAAGTGTTCATTGCACTGAATAGGTTTGAATAAAAGAGATGAATCCACATAGCTAAGAGAATAATTCCATTGAGTCAAGTATGTCTATAGAACATGGAAAAAGTGTCAAATGTTGCTTAGATGTTCTCCACGATGGCTTTCAAATTGACACTCGGTCCTTCGTCCCGTGGATTACGAGAAGAAAAAATTGGTATATGTTGCCACAAGGCTATGGACTTAGCATAGTTATAGGCGTCGTACGACATAAATGTTTTGTAAAGCATGCACTGTCCCACCGTCCAATGTTTGGTATAGCATAATTGTCCCACAAGTCTCAATGCACATTTCCACGGTGCAAGGCTTGACATAGCCTTTGTTCGTCCTACGTGCTAAGTTATATCGCACGGTTTATGACACGAGTTAAGGCACTCAAAGAACACGGTTGTTCAAGTTGAGTACGTGCACGTCCCCACGGCTTCATTGGCACGTTCCTACGATCTCAAAGCTCGTCATATAGAGTATGACTTGAGCGGTAGTGTCGCACGGAACACAATTGGTGTAAGGCACAAACCACGGTTGGTTCAATGACTAGTATGCCACGGTCTATGGCACGGAACACGTTTTGTTCAAGTTAAGTAGGAAGGCTATGCAGTAGCCGTTCCCTGGGTTTTAAAGAATGGAAAGTTCAAGCGATGGTTTATCCCCGAGACGGTCCCTTGTTTGGGAGTCTCTAAAGAAGGAAAGTATGGATTATGAGCACGATATGCAAAGGGTTTGGATCGTACCACAAATTAGGCCATGCATTTATGTGAGTCTAAATGAAGTCTCGTAGGTGCGTGGTCATGGACAACTTGTGTACAAGGACGATGTTTCTTCGGACGAAAACCTGGGGCCACAGGACCGATCCGGCCATGGATGAAACACGGTATAGCTAATGTTGGGTAGGCAACCAGGAATTCGATGGACTTTTATTGGGACTAGCTGCATGCATTGAAGGACCCATCGTCTTTCTAGCTATGTCCACGATGGCTTGAATTGTTAGTGACCTTTCATATAGATAAGTTGGTGTGCTGAGCGACAATCAGCATGCACGATGTCGGTCAAATCAAAGGAAGTGCAAGCACGACACGAATTGAATCAAGAAGGTATGCACGCTATGCAACACAATTATGAAGTCTAAGATTTGGCTATAGCAGAGACGTGCTTCGGCACGAGACATGCGTCGTGTTTGAGTCGTTAACACAAGTTCTATAAGTCTGGATTGAGTCGTTTCGAGTTTAACTCAAGAAGGGCCGTAGGACAAAGTTGGGTTAAGTCATGTTGAGTGATGAGGCACGACCTTGACGTTGAAGTACACACAAATTATGGCACAACCAAGTTGTTGCGTCTCAAATATGGGTCGAAAGGCAAGCACGAGTCAATATATTAATGTTGTTGGCATGAGAGTAGTCTAGAGGCACGATGATGGTCTAGAGACACAAATAGGCCAGGCGTCTATGTCCTAAAACTGATCCTAAGACAAGATTAGAAAGACAATCGAAGGAATATGTTGCACAAACTAAATGAACGTGTTGATTTTGTATGGGTGGACGAGGAGCTTACACTACCAGTACGGTTGGTATTGACTACCCAACAGTTTTCATACGCAGGTTACAGGTACTTGCTCGTCGGGGCGGAGCTCGATTGGACGTGCTGAGGCATGGAATTCTTTGGCGTTTCGAGGCTTGCGGCCGCATCAAAGACTTCACCTATACGGGACATAATGTATGGACATCGTCTTCTGAAGCATCCGCAGTGGCAAGCCTTGAAACTTGTATTGAGAGATGAGAGAGAACTTAGTGATTGTATTCAGAGAGATTGTGAGCTTGAGAGATTGTAATCTTGGCCATGTGCCCCCTTTATAATTTCGCTGATTATAAATAAAAGTTCTGATTTTGTTTGTAACACTTGTGTTCGAATAATTGTGTTTCTTTTATGTTATTCAACTTTCTGCTAGGGACTTTTACGCGACGACCCCGTCGCTTAGCCTGTAATCGACTGTTATGGAATCCGTCTTGTGTGAGCACAACCTGTAGTGCCCCGCTTTCGATAGACGACGGACTTCATAATATGCTTGCGCCGAGTCAGATCGGTCGGGAACTTAGATGGCCATCTGACTCGATCGCTGAGCTTGGTAATCGATAACACTTTGCGGCATCGATCAAATCGATTTGGACGGATGTTACGAGAATCGATCTAACTAATAGAACGACTTCTGTTGGAATAAGTCCTAGATGCAGCGGGCTGTGTCTCGGCGAGTGAGCTCTATATAAGAGTCCCTTCGACGGGACCGGACCGCTGTATGGTTTTCTTGGAGCTTTTGCCGCTTGGTTTTGATGAAAGTGCTTTCGCGTCGTTTTCTAAATGTAATTTACGAATTTCGAAACGAAGGAATAAAGAAGGAATCCTAACTAGGTGTTGGTGCCATTGCAAGAGCTCGCGTAACTAAAGCTTGAACGTTGCGAAGCGCTTCGACGGTCGGCACGATCAAAGAACTTGGTGGGTGATTCGGCTCCTTCTTTTCTACTGTCCCGCAAACCAAATTTCTTTGTCTCGAATTTATTCAAATCGACGATGCCAAGTTAAATGCATGCCAATCCACTAAGGTCAATAACTCGAAAAAAATGTATCGATTTAGAGTAATTTACTCTGAAAATATAAGTTTCGCACCAAAACGAGAAAGTTTAAGGTTCTAGTAAAAAGATAGACTATTTCACGTGCTGCAAAATAATATGAAACGTCGATTGTGGCTTACGGTGCCGCGGGGAATTTGGTGCCTACGGGATGCTAAGTCGGAAGTACGGTTCGGGAAAAATGATTCGTTGCATGAGTAGGGCACAAATGATAATGTCGTTCAATATTGTCCGCGCTATACAAATCTGTCTGCACATATTAAACTGTTCACGCATTGGCATGGTCATGGACAACTTGTGCACAAGTTGAACTTTTCTCGATGCGGTATCCGGGACATCGGAACCGAATCGACCTAGGGGGAATAAACAAATTCGTGCTTCGGCGCGAGGCATTGCGAGACCTGCAGCAGGGCTTGCAACCCAAGCTGATAGGCACGTCGTAATGCCATATAAAAGTCTCTCGTGGTGCATAGCATCAATGACCGCACATGTAAGATAGTAGCATGCTCACCTATTGTCTTATGCAGGTAGTAAATATTATCTGTGTTTTATGCAGGGACGAGCACGGCCGTGGTAAGAATTGTGATAAATCATTATGTTTCACTGTATGCTTTACTACTTCAAAGATGACTATCGATATGAACTGAATTCATTTAGTTCTAAATAGAAAGAAAACTCTAAAGCATGCATACCTTAACAATCAGAGTCATTTTAGACGAGTGGGTTCGTCTCCTCCACTTAGCAAGTGTGTTAACCCCCTACCCCAATTCCCCAGGTGCGGTGGGAGCTCTAAACTGAAGCTGAAGTGCGGAGAGGCATTTTGAAGCTCTTCCTATTTTGAAGTATTTTGAAGCCAATTCATCGAAGGCTTATGTATAAAGGGACGAATGTATGGAACGACAAGTGTTAGTTCAGGCAGCTTGTCGAGTATATTTCTTTTGTTTTCAATCAATGTAGCCGCAACGACATCCAATGTAATTACGACTTGCACTTCGTTGCAAACTATGAATGAAAAGTATATTTCTATCTTCCTATACTGCGTCATCAACTCAATTTGATGTGATTTGTGAAATTTTTACTTGGTGTTTCAATATAATAATCAACGTAACGTTCTTGCCTTGTACGAGTGCAATTCCAGACTCGTACGACATCACGCCTTAGCGAGGACGATCGATTCGGCATAATAACACCGGGGACGAACGGTTTGTCGACTCGGGACGTGACACAACCTAAGGCTCACGCGGCATCACGCCTTAGCGAGGACGATCGGTTCTTCGGAGCCGGGGCGTGACGGTTGAGATGGCCGTCTAAGCGGTAGGCGGTCTGTCCCCGTACCACTTTTGCGGTCGGCGGTGGAGTAGGCGACCAACGGAGGTGAGGTGTTGTAGGCGAGAGCCTAGGTGGAGCAATACCTAAAAAGATGTTTTGGCCAAAAGATTTTGCAAGCATTAGGAGCATATGGTTCACTTTTAGAAAACTAAAACTTCATAAAATTTCGTTCTACAACCAAGGTTCTAAACGGCGGTAGGCGGGTGCGCGGCGGAGAGAGTCCGCCTACTGCCTAGGCGGTCGATACATTTTGAACATTTTTTACTATTTACCTTTATTTTTTTGCATAATATGCATATTTTAAGGGTGTTCCATGCATAACTAAGTTGTAGAACGAAGATTTATAAAATTTTAGTTTTGCAAAAGTGAACCATAAGCCCATAATGCTTAAAAAAAATCTTTTTAGCCAAAATATTTTGTTAAGTATTGTTCCGCCTAGGCGTCCGCCAACGCCGCCTCACCTCCGCCCATGCTGCCAACCTCCGTTGGCCGCCTATTCCACCGCCTACCGAAAAGCGGTGCGGAAAGGGACCGCCTACCGCCTAGGCGAACGCCATTTAGAATACTGTCTACAACTTAGTTATGCATGGAACACCCTTAAAATATGCATATTATGCAAAAAACAGTGGTAAAATAGTAAAAAATGTCCAAAATGTGTCAACCGTCTAGGCGGTCCCTATGCGGTAGGCACTCTCTCCGCCGCGTACCCGTCTACCGCCGTTTAGAACTTTGAGAATCAGGGACATACTCATCGTGAGTGCTTTACAGATGCTGATTAGGGTTCAAGCCTTATGGATAGGCGGTCTACATCTGACTACTCGGTATTTATTGGCGAAAGCTTAGTGTCGTGGAAGAGCAAGAAGTAGAGTGTGGTCTTACGATCCAGTTTAGAAGCGGAATATCGAGCTATTGCTTATGGCACAACATAGGTGTTATATTTGCAACATATTCTAAAGGAGCTGGGAGAAGAAGCAGGATCTCAAGCAGCATATATGTGGTGTGACAACCAATCTGCTATCTATATTGCTACCAATCTCGTATTCCATAAAAGGACGAAATACATTGAGATCGACATTCATTTCGTCCGTAACGAGTATCAAAAGGGGATGATAACATTTCACCACGTTAGAACCAGCGTTCAGATAGCCGATAACTTTACGAAGTCTCTTTTAGGCCCTAGGGTTCAGTTTCTTTGTAACAAGCTGGACATGATTGACATCTGTGCTACAGCTTGAGGGATGGTGTTAAGTATTAGTGTATTAGTCAATTGGGCTTTAGTCCCCACATCGGGTAGAATAATAGAGAGAGCGTTAGGGCCTGTTTGGATGTTAGTTTAAAAGCTGTTTTCTGAGTTTAAAAGCAAAAAGCTCACAAAATTGTGTTTGGAGTCTTTGGACAACTCAACCGGCAAAGACATTTTGGAAAAAAAATTTGGGGAATGAGCTGTTAAAACATAGCTCTCAGAAAAGTGGTTTTACCTCTTTTCCCAACAAACATTTCAAGAAAAAGGTGGGCCCCATCCCCCAAACCCATTCCCCCACTCCTTCGTTTCTCTCTCTTCCCTCAGTCTCTCTCTTTTTCTTTTATCACATGTCCTCTCACAGGAGGTCTCGTGGTGGAAGGACGCCGACGTGAGGAGGGAACGGGAGGCCTCGACGAGGGAGCCGAGCTCCATGGCGTGCGCGACTGACCTCCGGCAGAGGAATTTTACGGTTTTGTTCTTGGTATCGCCAATGGTGGCGAGCTCGAGGAAGGGTATGTTTAGGTCAAAGAACATGGTGGTGAAGCCGACTCCGGCGGAAGATCAAGGATGCAGTCGTCGAGGATCTAGTCGAGAATCCTCGAGGGAACTCGGATGCGGCGCCTGGGCAATGGTGGTGGCCTACGCCCATGACGAGAGGGTCCGGGGAGGTGAGATTCGCAACGGATGGCGCCGGTGAAGCCGATGCGTTTGTGCAGTGGCTGACGCCTACGACGAGAGGGTCTGGAGGGAAGTGAGGCAGGTGAGATCCGCAGCGCCGCACGGCCGTGGGCGTCGGCGAACAAAAAATTGTACAGAAATTGGTTGTGTTTTTAAACCCTCTGCACCGCCCGGAACAACCATTATCATGGTCGTGTCTCCCTCTGCACCGTCCAGAACAGCCGTCGTCAGTCCAGGACGCAGTAGTGGCGAGCTCGGGCTGGAGAAGAACAAATTTTTTTTGGAAACTAAAATAATTAAGTTTTCTAAAAAAAATACCAAACATAATTTTTAATTTTTGTTTCTGAAAACCATTTTTCAGAAAAAAGATAACCAAACGCAAACTCAGAAACTGTATATCCAGAAAACAACTTTATAACATATTCTCTGAAAGCTGCTTTCAGAACAAAATTTCAGAAAGACTATCCAAACGGACCCTTACTCTCTCCTCTTCCTATATGTAATGTATTCTTTCATTATCAACGAATCATCCCATTATTCTCTCCTACATTTATCATATTTCACCAATATCTGATGTCTTGTCTATTAGCTAAGAACCACAAACGCCCCAAGACAGGTCAATATCCGTGTAGCAACCAGACGGACATGCCAAATACACTAGAAACACCAGACTCAATGTTGCCGTCTCCAAACCATGTTCTTGGCCATGCAACACAACTTTAAGGCATTACAAGTGATTCACATCTCTATTTTCCCTCTTCTGCAGCTTAAGGGAATAAGTAATATATGTTGCCACATTTAAGATTTACACAATGTGGAATGCCAAGTGTCTTGCAGGCAGGTTGTACTAACTAGTGCATGGATATTGTGGCATTGAACAAAACCAAGATTACTCCCATTTGTGCTACAGAGCTGTTATGATGTAAAGAAAACCCCTTTAAAGATGTGTTACTTAGATTATGGGTTTTCTCCAATAAATGGGGGGCAATGCTATCACTACTTCTATTTCAACAAAACAATATTATTGCTCACATCCTAGTGTCCATGATTTTTCTAGTCATAGGAAATATTTTGAAATTCATAATGAAGACGATATACCTTCACATACATAGTAGTCATAGAGAATGATTACACTTTGGGCAATAGAAATACATTTCTAGTTGCAGTTGTTTTATGTTACTTTTGCCTTGGTTTGCAGTGACAATACTTGCAGGTAGACTTTTGCATAATTCTTTAGTAATGCTATGCGGGAGTTACCATTCGGAATCTTGTGGCATGCACAATAGGACAAAGGGGCAAGGCAACTTGGTGCATCCACCTATGGTTGCATGCCTCTTATGATTTGTGATGTGACATCGGAATGAAAAGTCATGTTGGCTACCAAAAAACAATATTGCTTCGAATATACATATTATTGACTAAACTCCTTGGTTGCATGAGCGTAAACTACATAATCAAAATGTAGGTCTACCTACTCCCAACCGACGGTCTGTCTAGGTTTTATGACATGACACCCTCTCATGCTCAGCTACCTGGCTAGTGATCTGGTGCCAACGTAGAAGGTTGACGTCCTCAGCAAAATTGTGTCATTTTTTTATGGAGCATTGTTATGCTCTATAGCTGACCCTATTCTGATATGAGAAGACTTGGAGGACGAGGATAATTGGAAATCAAATGAAGCTAATGCCTATTCTTTGTTGCATTATCTCTACTTAATCATGTTTGCTATTAACCATTTGGGGTATTATGTAACAAATTGATGCAATGCATGGTTTATCATTATTACTATGTCAAAGAAACAATGTGTCACTTGCATTGTATCCTAGAGTACAAGAAACATTGTGGCAACGATAGGAAGTATTTAAGATTCACTGCTACCACAATATACTTTCAACCATAGTAGTCATATGGAATGATGGAAGCTTGAGCATTACAAATCCACATGTAGTTATTCCATTTGCTCAATTTACTGCGATAATAATTGCAACTGGATTTTCCACATTTCTTTTCAGATAGGTTTTTGTAGTCCGATTTGAGATTGGTGGTGCTACCAGTTGTAGAACCTCCTACATTCTTATGCTCCATAGTTGACTCCATTACGATGGGAGAAGACTGAGAAAGAGGATTTTTAGAGGATCAATGAAGCTAATGCCTTTTCGTTGTTTACATTAGGTTTACATGATCATGTTTGTTAACCATTTTGGTTATTATCTAACAAAGTGACGCAATGCATGGTTTATTACTATTTCAAGAAAAGAATGTGGAACTCGCATCCAAAGTAGTTAAAGGCGCTCTAAGGTACGCGTCATATGCTACACACCCTTAGTGTCTCTCATGAGCATGGCGCCACGAGGTTCAAAAGACTCCCAAAGGCGAGCACCTTAGCAAGGTGCAGAAAAGGCGCAAGACGTGCCTTAATGAATTTTGTTTTGATTAATGAATTCTGGTCAGGTGTCTAGTTCCTACCTTCTAACAATCCGACCCAAACCAAACCCTAAGTTAATAAAGTCTAATAACATAGATGGGGAGATAGAGAGAGTCTATGCCTCTATTTCTCTCTCCCCTTTCCGCCTCCAGATTTTTTTTGTTTTTGTTTGTTGTCTCCGATTTCCTCTCTTCTGCTTTATTTTTTCTCCGGTTAGTTTCATACATAATCACATTTTATAACAGAATTCATCATTTCCTTTGTGGCTAACCATTGGACACTGTGGTCATCACTTTATGTTTTCGTATATTGATCCTAACCTTTCTCTCTAATCATGTACCTTCTTCTGATAAATAATAATACCGGTATATCAAGTTTCTCATTCTTTGACATAACTTGTTTTTCTATCTTTTTGAGAATTATGTGAGGCTGTGCTATCATTTCCATGTTCTTGTTGTCTTGCAGAAAGTTCTCACGATTTAATGATTATGTTAATCATTTTTGATATAGTACAATTAAACATGCATACATTTTTTGTCGGTGTTTGCATGTTAGACTTGGCACTACTCCTGTACAGTCAGTTGTGCTCCATAGTAGTGATTTCCTACAATAGTGATTCATTAGACACATCATCTTGTATCTTGTGCAGAAGAATTTGATTTTGACTTTATCACATATTCTTATGTTGTTAGACTATTAGCACAAGCACTTGCAAAACATAGATCTAACTACCAAATAAAGTTTCTTCATCCTAACCTACCTTCTTATGTAGTTGTAGGCGATTATATTTATTAGCATCAAACTCGTACTATTTGGATCAATATAGATGCTTGAACTATCAAAAGTGCTGCCTAGGGTTGCTAATGACTCACAATCCTTGTCTTATGTAGATAGAAATCTGAATGTGACGGATTAGTTGGGTTACTCTCTTTTCCTATTAGGGATGCAAATTTATCGATTATATTCAGCTTAATAGGAAAATGGATCTAGATAGCATCGTTGACTTGTATAAGTTAATAACTTATATTTTTTTTGGGTGTTTTAGCTTTTAGTATAACTTTTGTACTTGAATATTATGCTTTAAGTTGATGATACATATGCTGCTTTCTCTAAGAATAGTTGGATTTCTTTTATTCAAGCATATATTGTTATGTGTTAATTCAGTTTGATTATTTTGTTATGTATAATGTAGAATAAATATTTTTTTCCAGTTTTTTCGCAAAATGTGTGGCTTAACTCTAAAAGGCGCACGCCATGCGCCGAGGCGCTAGGAAGCCTTTGCGCCTTTATCTTGCGTCGTTAACAACTATGCTTGCACAAGGTACAAACTTGTGCCTTTGTGTGTCTTGCGTCGTCAAAGTGCGTGATGTCGTACAAGCCTAAGTTGCGTTTGTATAAGGTATAAACTTGCACATTAATAAAATAGACTGAATTGAGATAGAAGCAGCGAAATTTTAATGTAGAAAACCAAATAACAATAATGAAACAAAAATACAGTCTCTTTTATTCATACCTTGCAGCGCATACAAATGCTTTTAATAGCCAACTGAACATGCCAAACTTGGTTTACAATTTTTTGAAACCGAAAAGAATTACAATGACTTCGTTCCATTATTCCATACACTCTCTTTATAAAAAAAACAACAGTGCGCCTTCAGATCTCCGGCTTCCAAAGGATGAATAGACTTTTATCGCTTTCGAAAGTCCAGCAGAACAACTCGCACTTGTGGAGGTGGAGATCAGTACATTAGGGAACACACTTGTGACCGACACAACTATACTCAACTGAAAGCAGACACTATGTAATCACGCGATAAAATATTCTTTAATTAAATGTGGTCTTTCTATCTTTTATCTACTTCCATTTCATGTCAATACTTAATCAAAAGCATACTTCATTTCAATACTTAATAAAAAATTATACTTTCTTTCATTCATTCGAGCATTAGAGGCTATTTCATGAACAATATCAATTCCTTTCTACTTTTACCAAACACTATTTTTCTTAAGCGATATTCATCCTCAGGGACATGATAACAACATTACATTTTAACCAAATTCTTTCTTAGGAACAATTCATAATAAGAAACATAAAATAATAGAAACATCATTTATACAGTAATTCTTACCCACAGTAAACTATCCATCCCTGCACAAACAAGGATTAGAACAATTTGCATATACAATTTCTATTTTTTTGTCCATCTCTGCATCAAAATGTTAGAACAACAATTATATTATCCTTAGCATGCGACCTAACTACATGATGATCCATGGGTGACTTCCTATAATTTGAAGTTGGAACATACAAGTCCATCTTTCTAATAGACATAAGGCTGAAAATCGAACGAACGAGCTCGAAGGAAATTGTGTTCGAACTAGGTTCGACTAAACTATCGAACGTGTTTGATTCAAGCCGAGTTTAAGGTCAAGCCAAAAAATGGTGTTTGAACTTGGTTCGAGAGACTTGAAAGGATCGAGCTCGACTCGATTTAGCTCGTAAGCTCGGACGAACACGAACCAAGCCCGAGCCAAGACCGAGCCAAAGCCCTATCAAACATGTTGTTGATAAGGGAAATTGAGAAGATCAAGACTCTAATGCATCAAAGCGTCGTCTGGACGCAATTATTAAGATTTGAAAGAGAATAGAGAGTGATACAATATAATGCCTAAAGGAAGCCCTAATACGAGAAACTGAGCCGAACTCGAGCCCATTCGCAAACAAGATCTAGTCGAACAACCTACGGTCTAGGTTCGAATGCCCCTTCGAACAGAAAAAATCGATCGAGCTCGGTACCGACTAACTCACGAACGAGCTTGGACCAAGCCAAACGCGAGCCGAACACAAGCCGTTTGAATTGTTTTACAGCTGTAAATAGACATGACACCCCCTGACTACGAGGACATATAAGTCTCATGGTGTCCCATCTCTTCTAGGCCGATACAATTTCGGTGTCCCGACAATCGTTCGAGATATTAAACTTGTGCACAAGTTGTTCAATGCAGCTTTTATCAATTAAAACAATGCAAAGCAGTATCTAAATGTCAATTAAAATATATTTTTCTACCTTTCTTTCAAACCATAGAGTCGTAGTTATGTTCTTCCTTTATTTTATTCTGACGAACATCCGTGTTCTTTCTTTCTTCTTTCGTATCATTTTCTTGCAAACAATACATTTTTTTTTGTACACTTAGATTTTCACAACATACGATAAAGGAACATGTAATCAATCTTTCTATGCAACAAAAAATATAATTTTTTTCAATTCTATCAACAATCTGTAACTCAAGCATGCAATTATATTATTTTAACAACATACGATATAGAGTCTATGCAATCATTCTGTCTTTCTTTAACAAGCATAACAATAGTCCTTTCAATTGTATTCACAGTCTAACTCGAGCAATATCATTATCTTATATGAGCATACAAATTTTATGTAATTATCAATCTAGTGATTACAAACTCTATTCTTAGCAGCAAAAGCATATTTCCATTCCCAATGTGTTCATTATTAATCGTGAATGAATCAAAAGACGAAGTCTTGCCCACTCACCTACGATGAAACGCCTTTCTGTCCAACAATAGAGCTCTTACTGAAAGCTTTCCTCTTACTTGAACTAGTAAACTGACATCTATAGCAATATAATGCCACTGCTAGGAGCGAAATATTACATCAACATTAAAGTGTTTAAGATCCATTGCTACCAACATATACTTTCTATGCATAGTAGTCATAGGGAATGATGGTAGGGGTGAGTATTCGGTTATTTCGGTTATAACCGAACCGAATTTTGGAAAACCGAAATAACCGAATTTAGTTTTAGGCAAACCGAAACCGAACCGAAAATACACACAACCGATATAAACCTAACCGAATAATTTTTTCGGTTTTTCAGTTTATTCGGTTTATATCGGTTGGGCCGGTTTTTGTTACCGGACCGATTTTTTCGTGGGCCGGTTTTTTTTTTTACTGGGCATTTTTAACAAGTAGACTGTATAACAATGTTAAATAAAACTGTTGGAGTACTTATAAACAACCCAGTAGCAGAATATTCATTAAAAACACATACTTCACTGATAACAATTAAACTAGTAGAATTACAAAATTCAACAAGAACCATAGTAGACCGAAAACTGTACATACAAAAACTTTCATGTCTTCACCCATACAAAAGTTTACACAAATTTGGGCAAATAAACAAAAAAGTTGGACAATATATGCGTCTTCCTGCCATTTCAGTCTCGCTGCCATTTCTTCACCCATACAAATTTGGACAAATAAACAAAAAAACTTCCATATCTTCACTCGTACAAAAGTTTACACAAATTTGGGCAAATAAACAAAAAAATTGGGCAATATGTGCCTTCCTGCCATTTCTTCACCCATACAAATTTGGGCAAATAAACAAAAAACTTCCATATCTTCACCCATACAAAAGTTTACACAAATGTTGTACTACCTGGACTACCTGGACAATATTGTACTACCTGGACTACAAATACTGAAAATATGAATATGAATAAGAAAATATGAATATGAATACTGAAAATATTGTCTTCACCCATACAAAAAACCTTGATGGCAGGAAGCAATATTGTACTACCTGGACTACCTTGTACTACCTGGACTACCTGGACTACCTTGTACAATATTGTCTTTGATGGCAGATAAAATGAGAGACAAATATGACAAGTATTGGGGAGACATTGAGAAGATGAATATGATCATCTTCATTGCGCCACTTTTTGACCCACGTCAAAAGATTGCATATGTGGAATGGTGGCTATATCAACTATATGGTAAATCAAGGGGTGATACCATGTAAACTTTTAAACATAGAGTACACAACCGTAGAGTACACAACCGTTCTCACCTTCTCCATCATGGTATCACCCCTTGATTTACCATATAGTTGATATAGCCACCATTCCACATATGCAATCTTTTGACGTGGGTCAAAAAGTGGCGCAATGAAGATGATCATATTCATCTTCTCAATGTCTCCCCAATACTTGTCATATTTGTCTCTCATTTTATCTGCCATGAAAGACAATATTGTACAAGGTAGTCCAGGTAGTCCAGGTAGTCCAGGTAGTACAATATTGCTTCCTGCCATCAAGGTTTTTTGTATGGGTGAAGACAATATTTTCAGTATTCATATTCATATTTTCTTATTCATATTCATATTTTCAGTATTTGTAGTCCAGGTAGTACAATATTGTCCAGGTAGTCCAGGTAGTACAACATTTGTGTAAACTTTTGTATGGGTGAAGACATGGAAGTTTTTTGTTTATTTGCCCAAATTTGTATGGGTGAAGAAATGGCAGGAAGACACATATTGCCCAATTTTTTTGTTTATTTGTCCAAATTTGTGTAAACTTTTGTACGAGTGAAGATATGGAAGTTTTTTGTTTATTTACCCAAATTTGTATGGGTGAAGAAATGGCAGCGAGACTGAAATGGCAGGAAGACGCATATATTGCCCAACTTTTTTGTTTATTTGCCCAAATTTGTGTAAACTTTTGTATGGGTGAAGACATGAAAGTTTTTGTATGTACAGTTTTCGGTCTACTATGGTTCTTGTTGAATTTTGTAATTCTACTAGTTTAATTGTTATCAGTGAAGTATGTGTTTTTAATGAATATTCTGCTACTGGGTTGTTTATAAGTACTCCAACAGTTTTATTCAACATTGTTATACAGTCTACTTGTTAAAAATGCCCAGTAAAAAAAAAAATCGGCCCACGAAAAAATCGGTCCGGTAACAAAAACCGGCCCAACCGATATAAACCGAATAAACTGAAAAACCGAAAAAATTATTCGGTTAGGTTTATATCGGTTGTGTGTATTTTCGGTTCGGTTTCGGTTTGCCTAAAACTAAATTCGGTTATTTCGGTTTTCCAAAATTCGGTTCGGTTATAACCGAAATAACCGAATACTCACCCCTAATTTAGGAGACTGAGAGATTGTGAGTGGAGAGAGAGAGAAAAATTGTTTATATACTTAGGGTTGAGTTGAGGGTATATATGTAAATTCACAGACCCTATTCGGTTTTCGGTTTTAAACCGAACCCGAACCCGTAAACCTAACCCGAACCCGAAAACCGAATTAGCGGGTTTTCAGAACCGAACCCGACCCGAATTTTTTTTAAACCGAACCTAATTGCTTATTCGGTTCGGTTTTCGGTTTGTAACCTAATAATGCTCACCCCTAAATGATGGCACTTCGAGCATCACAAATCCATTTTCCATTTGTAGTTGCAGTTGATTTACATTACATTTGCTGTGTTCATAATCGCAACTGGATTTTACACATTCCTTCTCACAGGTTTTTGTAGTCCGATTTGAGGTTGGTGATGCTACCAGTTGTTGAACCTGCTACATTGCTTGTAATATATACCATTGATTAGATGAAGTTATTGTCTTCTATTTGCTGCATCATCTCTTCTTAATCTTGTATGCTATAACCAAAATAAGTACTAGCTTATCCCAGAAAATGGATACTAATCATAATTTGGTTGGAGTTCGTCTCAAGTGCTCCAATAGACTGATGACTTGTCTTATTTTCTTAGAATATAAAGATAATAATGGTTCATGGTTACTGTTTTCACCAGAGATTTGAGGTAAAGGCCCTGTTGTCTTTTGATTATTGTCTACCTCTCATCTTCTAGACCATGTCTTATATTGTCCTATACTCGGACAAAAACAATGACCTATAAGTTTGGTTTTTAACTCAACAAGCAAATATACCTAAATCGATTGATTGATTAATGGCCATATGAGGTCATTTTATCGACCAATCATATCCAATCTTTTTGTTACATGCACATGCTCAATCCTGTTCTAGATCGTGGAACACATTTTTGGTATGCTGCTAATACTTGTTCTTGTTCTACTTTTCTGCCTGAGCTTGGCCGAGGAAGAGTTACGGGTAGTAAAACACAAATATGCTGATTCTAATCCGGTTAGTATACGTAATGAACTAGGTTTTCACGATAAAGGAAAAAAGTAAGACCATTTCGACAAAAGACCATACCCCAGTAGCTTTACGTCTCTTATCTTGATCATGTTTTTGTTGTGTCACATGCTGCATCATGTATTAACTATTTTGTGGTATCTTCAATTGTTGAAACACTATGTTAATGGTCGCATTGCCTTCTGACAGTTGACATGATGCAACCTGGTGCCACAGTGATCCTTCGTAATGCGAAGATTGCTATGTTTAAGGGGTCAATGAGGCTGGCAGTTGACAAGTGGGGCCGTGTTGAGGTTACTGAGCCTGCTGAATTTACAGTAAAAGAAGACAACAACCTTTCTCTGGTTGAATATGAGCTTGTGAACGTTGAAGAGTAAGTGGGTTTGTTTGCGGAAAATGGTATTTATTGCCTAGAATGCTTCAAATGTTGACATCCCATTTGATTAGGTAACAACTTCTATAAAAATGACTGTTGGAATTCATTTCACAAGTTTTCAAGTAGTTAAATCTATGCTGTTGTTTTTCTTTAACAAAATTCTGATTAGTAAGCTACTGCAAACAGTTATGGTGTTATTATATGTTGTATAGCTGTACAAAGTCGGATCTTTTTCTTCTCTACCCTTGTATATTATGCGCAATACTAGACAGTGACAACATAATATTGTGAAAGGGAGTGACACATGTAGAAATTCATATCAATTTTTCCATATCTGGAACTGGAGGAACAGCGTGATCTTTGTCTAGCTTACTTTGCTGGAGGAATTGCTGGTTGCATATTTTGTTTGTTTTATCAGAGGATAAAAGGAGTTTTATGGAAGTAGAGCCTATACAATGCTTACTGTTGCTGCTACACAAATGCAATTGATTAGGAAAATAGCCCATCTCGATTGAACACAGATTTTAAGCCATCTCAGCATTCTTGTGCTAACCAACATTCTGAATGAATATTCCAGAACGAAGCAAATCTGGAAAGCTACTTTGTTTTGCAAGTAGTAAGAGAGAAGAAAGAATAATTGCTTTGCAAATAAGATAGGAAAGACATGATAGTAGGAAGAGCAAAATATTGCTCATAGAGATGTCTGCTATGTCAGCTGTTCCAGATGATATTCTCGCACCTGATCTGTATCTCCCTTGTCAGGAAATGGTTTCAACTTCTTGGAGAATATATAAACGATTTAGCCGCAATATATAGGTGAATAAAGCTACAACTATGGCATAGTTCCGTATTAGCGAAACTCCATTAATTTTATTCTTGTGAGAAAGTTTTCAACTTGTTATAACAGACTAATGTTTTCTTGGTAGAATTGTATGTATCACCATTTTTTTAATATCACAAGTATTTTCTTTTCTATCCTTTTCTGATGTTTGTGAAAAGTTATACATACAAGATATTTCAATTTGTCTTTGAAACAATGCCCTAAAAACAATATCATACTTCTTTCCTCTTACAAAATAACAGATAGAAGTAGAAAACAACTATATTCAGATCTCTATACAAGAAAAAAAAAATCGTTTAAACGTTTAAACATCTCAATTTCTTAAAGATTTTCTAAAGGTGTTCATGTGTCAATTTCCAACTGGATACAAATGTCCTCTTTTGTATTATTATTTTCTCTGAGGACGGCTATGACAATAATTCAAAGATAAATAGAATGTATTTTACATGTGAATAAAAATTGCAGAACTATTATCTTAACCATCAAAGAAAAATTATAGCATTACCTTTAATATATTAGTTTCCATGATAAATATAGTTTTACCAAAAAGACCCTCTCCAAAAAGAGTCGATACTTTTTGCAAAGAAATACTTTTCTTATATCCAACATGCTCCTCAACTTAAAAAAACATATGAAAGTTTCAGTAACAAGTTTTTATTACGGGACCCAATTTTAACGCAACCAATCTAAAAAACAATGTCAAGAAAAGAAAATATGGGACGAGTTTGTGGCACAAGACTACACATTTGACCGACATGGGTTCATAAGCTTCAAATAGACCCCAAAGTTTGTCCAAGGGAACTACCACGAACGAAGTGCTCCGACAACTATAAACTGTCATCCATCTACAATGCAAGAATCAAATCGTCTTTGAGCACCAAGAACAGGTGAAGAGCCCACAAAACTTGCAGCTAAGGAAACATAACAATATCATTACACTTGCCGACCACATTACGAAATAAGACAAAATTCAATGACAAAGTCTTCATTCCGAATGCTCTGGATGATAGTCAATCACAGACCTAAACAAGTGAAGCAGAAGGAAGTTAAAAAAGGAGTACATTAATTCCTACTAAGGAGAGGCGTTAACGCAAAGAACAAAAACAGAAGCTGAAAATGGAGTCCAAAAGCATCATGTTGACACGGTAAGGTTGAAGGTCCAACTGTATCTTGCTATAGCTACATTTATGTTGGCTGCTAATTTCTTCCAACTTAAAAACTGCAGCTCTGTGCTCCCACAACTCCACAATCAGGAGTCCGAATTTGGAAATCCTGAAAGAGTAATTCTCTTTAAGGACTCGAGTTTCACACAAAGAAGTGTCTAACAAACTAAATATTGAGGGGATATTCAAGTGCCTTCACATATAATAATCATCATAGTTGTGTTTTAGCTATACACGGCATGCTTCAGTAGAACAAACCTAGAGATCTCCAGTAATACTATCATTACTGACAAAAATGGATATGCATGCATATCTTACTGACAGAAAAACTCGAAAAGAACTGAAGTGCATGCTGATAGTACAAAAGTTCTTTGACATCCAATAATCTAGAATGACAGAACATGATCAAAGAACACATTTGACAGAATTAAGATGGTCAACTAGGCGAACAAAATTAACAAACTATGATGTTGAGTAATAAATAAAAGAAGTGGGGTCGTATCAATCATCTATAGAGCTAAATAGGATTGAGAAATTTCACTACAGAATCTTAGTACAAACAAAAATGAGATTGACAACCTAATCCCCAAAGAGTGCAGTGCAGGCGCTTTACGAACCAGGGATGAATCCTGTCATATAGAAGCACATATGTCGTTAAATGAAGCTTTTGGTTTCTCAGTTGTGATTGATTCATCTCGTAAGGAAATTAAACCTTGCCTATATCTTGAGTTTACTATTTCTGCTGATAATCAAAATACTGAGCAATAAGATGAGAAGATCTTTCTGGGTTGAAACTAGAGAATAGATCGATTATGAAGACCAAAAGAAGATAACGCGTGCACTGTGTATCTAGGAACATGAAGGAAAATGCACAGGATACCTCTGTGCATGGCACGTGTAGTGTAGTGTAGTTAACTAGATAACAAATTGAAAAAGGAAGCATGCCTGACGCCTTAACACCAGTCACAAGGATCAAATATGATTGCTACACAATGACACGAGAATAACCAAGAGTATTATTTATCCACTACATCGTTTCTCCAAGTTTTGTCTTATTAATATTGTTTCATCTCTTGAAGTTTCAGAATAAATCCAAAGGACCCAATACAAGAGAGAGAGAGAGAGAGAGAGAGAGAGAGAGAGAGATCTGCAAGTCCATAGAACATGAAGAAGACACAATATCTACTAGCTTAATTAGCAGATCACAAGACCACATTAAGTACTTCAGATAGTAGATCCTGTTATTGTTGCCCGTAAATGTAGACTTGCTAAACAAATTTCGCTTGAATCCACTATATGATATTCTTCATGCGTCATCATTTCCAGCTGGTTGAATACAACTTACATCAGTACACA
The DNA here is from genome assembly GCA_029216955.1 of Iris pallida. Taxonomy (NCBI): domain Eukaryota; kingdom Viridiplantae; phylum Streptophyta; class Magnoliopsida; order Asparagales; family Iridaceae; genus Iris; species Iris pallida. The sequence continues at coordinate 3,293,298 of JANAVB010008399.1, forward strand.
AAATTTTCCCTCTATATCAGTGTATAAATAAAATCAGACATTATCATTGAACTAAATTAGTTCTCAAAAATTATGAGTACTCTGTGTGTGCTGGCTTCCTACTACATTGTCCTCCCAGCTTAAGGAATGAATTCCGCCTATTAATTGAATAGTAATCAGTAAGGAAATACTTTAAGCTCAAGAGGAACTCCGATAGTTACCTATACCCGACATATTAGGAAATACAAACTGGAAAGAAAACTATCTCAGTATATCTGCAAGTACATGGCAGTCATGGTGGATGCAAGAAGACCAAAGAGGACTCGAAAGTAATATTGAATATTGGCCTATAGTGAGAAGTAACACGTGTTTTACCTAGCTTAGCATCAATATTGAAAAGAAAATATATTCAATACCAGGAACACTAAGGTGGATAACTTTGTATACGGCCTATCTAGTCAAGTCACTGATCTATATCATACAAGAGTTTTTAAAATGAAATTTCTGGTCCATCTCCATGAATAAGGAATCAATCAGCCAAGGACTCAGAGAGTAAAAGAACGAGTGGACATGATCAATCAGCCAAGGACTCACTGCAAGTAATCTAAGTTCGTTCCAGAAATAAATGGGTCAAGCACGAACTTATGTCACAGAAAATACAGATATCCTTACGAATTGCAACCAAAAAATAATAATTCGAAAGTATAATTTTGAGAACATATTGACGGTGACATCTTACAATATATTAGTTCAACTAATTCCAGTTCTTACAACTTATACAAACTGTCCCAGACTTGCATCTGAATCAACTAGTTTATGGAAAACCGGAACATTATTATCAGCAATTCCCTCAATCTCACTCAACAAATTTAGAATGACGAGAAGGGACTACTAATACAGCTTCAAAATCACACGTTTTGCTAGACTCCACCTACGTTGTCACACATCCTCATTGCTAGCTGGTCGAATGCAGAATATCAGCATAATTGAATAACATGGATGCAATATAGTGCAATCCACAAAATTAATAACATTTAATAAAATATATGAGCATGACATACATAAATAGGCACCAGATGATATAGTAAATATTATAAATATAACAAAGATGAGAATCCATTAAGCCAGAGCGAATCCTAATGATCAGTGTTATAAATTTCGCTAGGCGGGTTCGGTGTGCGAAAGGGGCGCCTAGCGCCTAGGCCGCCTAGGCGGCCGAGCTGAATTTTTATTTTTATTTTTTATGTGTAATATACACAAGTAGTTTGTATGTGTAACAAATGACACATAAATTTATTAGGCCAAGTGGCTAGTGAGTCCTGTGGGTTTGACTGAGGGTTTGGAGTTCAAATCCCTTGAAGCTTGTTTTTCAAAAAAAAAAAACATTTGGGAACCCCCATCCATATAAACCCACTCCTCTCCTCTCCCCACCACTCTCCAGCCTCTCTCCTCTCTCCACCACTCTCTAGCAACAGCAGCCGCAACAACAACCGTCGCAGCAGCATATCAGCAGCCGTCGCCGCCGCCGGAGATGGAGGTAAGTAAAATTTTGTATTTTTTAATATTTTTTATCCTTTTTAAATATCAAATTTGAAATATAAAATATGATTTTTTTTTTTTTTTTGAAATTTTTCAAAAAAAATTGGCCGAATAGGCCGCCTAGGAACCCCGCCTAGGGGGTTTTCGGTGCGGCCGGCGGCCGCCTAGACCGAAATTTAGAACACTGCTAATGATAATAGTGGAATCACATATGCCATTGCCACGATTTAATGTTGGACTCAGTCTCACGAATTTAATAATTGATCCTTCCTTTGGTCTTGGTCTTGGCCTTGGTCTTGGGGCGAAATAATTAGAGAATTATGTACCATGAAGTGGATAATTTTAATGAGGCCCATTAGGGCCACATCTAAGGAGAAATTCTAAATGCGAACAAGGGAAAAGCTTGGCATGATCCAAGTCCTGCGAACATGTGCACACATATATCCATAGTAGAATGTCGATTGCCATGGGTATGTGTGTGCACTTCCCGTGCATCATGAATATGAGTTTTATAGTGAGGCCATTACGGCCACAGACGAGTAATTCTAGGGCGAACCAGGTGAAAGTTTGGCCTTTGCCTGAAGTACGCCCTGCAAACACATGCAGACACATATACATAATAAAATGTGGATTACTTTGAGTCGATCCAAGGTTACCAACAAAACATTGTGATTTTCTACAAAAACTACAACATACTGAATACTTAATGCATCCAAAGGATACACTTGTTATTGTGAATTACAAAAGTTGCAAAAACCACAAATTATTGTGGATTAATGCATCCAAAGTGATTCTCTACAAAAACTACAGCATACTGAATACTTAATGCATCCAAAGTATTGTGGATTACATCAGCTACCACAATTAGTAACATAAAACGAAGTTGCTTCGTTATTATCACTTTTCACTGCTAGATTGTAAGGTAAAGGTATTCATAAATTTCAGGTGACAAACATATAGGTTGTAGAAGGCAAGATTATCAAACAAATCAATTACAACTGTATTAAGTGATACCATGAAGTCAATTTTCTACTTTACATTGTTAGACATTCATCACCTCACTTTCATAAGAAGTTGCCCTATTAAGCTATAGATGGAACCACTCATTTGACAATCCCAAAAAAATCTATAAAATCCCAGTTAAATCACCTTTCCTGGCTCCATCTTCATCTAGTATCATCTTGTCCTACAAAAGGAAAAAGAAAAAGAAGTGTTCTTTTGTCAAAATCATGACTTCATGAGTATAAGAGAATGGAGGTTTGACGCTGAGAGAAAGGCCACAAACAACACAGGATCAATTTTCCACATGAAAAATGCATTAACAACCTAGACAAGCTTATCTAATGTTGTTCACGCAGTCTAATGACCTAAACCTCAATTTCCTCAATATGAGATCATTGATAATAATCTTTAAGCTTATTGTATATGAAGACTAATCCCATATGAGATACAACTTGCCTCGAAGACACCCCAAGCGTAGGATCAGCCTATTCTATGAGACGACTACTCATACACTATCATCCAGGGTAGATGAGCTTTACAAGAGAAGAATATAACAATTTGGGTTGGAACCTTGGAAGTTGGAATGGTCTTTTGGCCTGAAAACTGTGAAGGCCAATGAAGTATAAGTTCGTAAGTCTTCGATAGTAGTATAAAGAGTTAACAAAAATATTATAGAACCATGACTAATCATATTGCACGACCAGTTTCCAACAGAAACGATCTTTCGAACTTAAATAGAACCAATTAGATTACATCAGAAAGGGAATTTTAAATTGTGCCATGATGTAATTCAAATAAGTCAACTCAATCAAAGTATTTACCAAAACTAGTAAGGATCTACACTTGCCCTATGAACAGTTCTATAGACAGCTATCTCAAGACTGCCACAAGGGATACATAATTGAAAGCCTTTGAAAAAAGAAAGCAAAATCTATATGATGAATTGTAAGATAATATTGTCTTCAATAGATATATTGAAAGAAAACCCCCACTGCTACCTGTGTCTGGGTTAGCTTCTCACACATAGCCATGTACGCATTACACCAAAATACAGGAGGAGAAAGGTAGAAAAATGACTAGCATGTCAGTCCACTCTTTTGGAAGATGCATCTGTTGTTCATGACTTCATTCCAAGAGATGTGAAGACCAACTGAAGCGTATGGGTTTGGTGACAACCCTGCCAGTATCTAACTGTCTATACTTCCTTTCAAATATGGATCTAATAGGGAACATATTAGAAAAATTTGTATATTAGGACTTCTATCAAAAGATATAAGATGGATATGCAGAATATTTGTAACCAGTCATTTTGGATCCACAATCTCTCCCATCCATATTCTACTAGATATTTTCTTCCCTTTTCGTCTTTACAGCCCTTTAAACCCCCCTTCTTCTTGGTTTGATTCCACCAATCTGGTAACCTATTCCTTTTAACTTGCAAAAACATCCATCCATCCACGTCACTAAGGTATTTTGGGAACCAATATTGTTAATTTTACCATTGTTAGTTCCACTAATAGGAAAAAGCATCCAATTTGCAGGTTGACAAATTCATCTAGAGGGGAGAAAGGAAAGAGACAATTTATGCTGATTTTGGTGCTACCATATAAATTGACTTGAAGGTGTGATGATGAAAATTGATGACATCTCAAAACTAAAATTTGTTGTTAAACGATGGAAGGATTCTTCAGTTTTTCGGAGCACTTAATCCCACATCCCATAATAAAAAGGTGACAACTAAGTTAGCAATGGTCAAGAAATTGGAGGGTTCAACCTTAGGTGGGGTAAGGAGTAAGGACTATTTGAGACATACAACACAAACAAACAAGATACACATAAGGTACATAAATATCATAAAATCACAAGATCAAAAACACACAGGGTTTGGTTTGACAAGTATATCACAAATTTTATGGTAGTAGTTGTTTGTGTTTGGTTCATTAGTGACTCGGTCCCAATACACTACTTTGGGACAAGCTTCATGTGTGTGTATTTCAACATATGATTCATCATTTATTGACTTGTACACGTGTGATGTGCTAGCTCAAGTGGTCTGCATGTAGGGATTTTTTCTAGTGAGCAAGGTTCAAATCCGACAACCAACATAAGTTTTTGTCAATTTTTTGGAGAAGACCTTTGGAAATAGGCCCAAAAGGAGTCTAGCTCAGACTCGGACGTGAGCGAAGGATGCAAAGTGGCACTTTGATGACGCACTTTCAAGGAGTTGGGCTGGATAAATTGGGTCGGTCCGCTGCAAACGTTGCTCTGCAGCAGCTTTGCCGTTCAGCTACGCAGGCAGCTTGTCCACATGAGCTACGTGTTGGCGGTTCAGTTTCGTGAACAGCCACGGCCATGACCTTTAATGCCGCCATTTATGGCCCATTATTAGGACGGTTGTAACTGAATGAGAATGGTTGTTCTCCTATATAAAGAGAGCATCAGCTCTTGGTAGATATATAGAGAACTTTTAGAGAACTTCCACAGAAGAGAGGATCGTCTCAGCAACAATCGAGCCTTTTGCTTCAACGATACGTGATTGTCTCCGAGGAATCTACTTACCGCATTCGTGTGTGATCAAGCCAGAGGGTGGTGCCATAACGTTAGAAGTTCATCAGAACTTGCTAGTTCTTGGAAGCAGATCTATAACTTTCACATAAGTTAAAAAGGTATAAACAATAAAATCTCCTGATCGTGACTTCGGTCGATAGCCTATCGCAGCACAATAACCAACCCAACAATCAAACAAGAACATGGGTTGGATCATGTACCATGATAGACCATGTTCCTTAGTCATTCACAGAAGTAGCACTTCACAACCAGAATAAGTCTTCCGTTTATATCTTCGGTCCACAGCCTATCATAGTACGATAACCAACCCAACAATCAAACAAGAACATGGGTTGGATCACGTACCATGACAGTCCGCTTCCCTCAGTTATTCGCGGAAGGTAATAGGATACAAGCAAGTCGTTTTCACGGCCAATCAAGTCTACGAGTTTCTAGTGGGACGAGGTTATCCTCGCATCATGTTATTAGAAAATCCTCAGATCGTATCTTTCCAGCAAGGCTAGCCAACCAAGGGGTTCGCGTAGACAGGTATGATTGAGCACAGGTCCCTCGTAAGGCCACCTTGCTAAAACATATATTATATAGCAGGAATTAATCGGATACAGTCATCCACTCGTTGCAGATGACACAGTATCCGTGGAGACCAGCCGGCGCGTCAAGACAATATCTCAAGGCGGCTGGTGTAACACGATCTCGGGATTTTGCCCTCCCCATGCATCTAGTACATTTAGTTGCCTAGTTTAACCCTAGGTGAAATCTTGGACTCTCATGCTGTGGCCTGCATAATTATCCTCCTAAGGTCGTACTTTAGTACGAGTACCCCAAAGAGGATCCATGTCAATCAGTATGTCAACATGTTCTACCCTCCTTAGTGTAATACATCATTACAAATACGCCACGTGGAGTTACGAGTCATTTGTCGAGCATGAACAAGAACTGGGACATTCAGGTACATGTATCATGTTGGAACACTTTGTTCTCCGGGGTCACATTAGTGCTCATATCATGCTCAGGACAAAAGGGCGTAAGGATATAAAATGGGCATATAATATCTAATAAAATATCAAAAGCGTACGCATAAAAGCACGCACGCTCAAGGGGTAAAAGTCACGCAGGCTCACTCAGGCTCACTCAAGGCAGCGTGCGTGAAAAGTCACGCAGACTCAAGGGAAGAGCTGCGTAAAAGTCACGCAGGCTCAAGGAGAGAGCTGCGTGAAAAGTCACGCAGGCTCAAGGAGAGAGCTGCGTGAAAAGTCACGCAGGCTCAAGGAGAGACACGCTTCCAACAGGAAGCGTGCTCAAACAGAAGCACACTGTTCACTGTCTTCTCCAAACAGCAAGAACACCATGGCTGAACCCAAACTTCAAAGCATCATAACTTGGCCATCCGAACTCCAAATCTAGATTTCCAAAGTTCCAACTTGGGTGAAACTGAATGCTCTTCCACATGGAAGCATCAAAAAACCCATAAAATCCAACTAAAGTAGATCAAACCATACAAAATCCGAAAATGATTAAAACTTAGATCTACAAAAATCAAAGCTTCAAAATAAAAATTTCCAAGTTCTAAACTAGTATAGATTGAGGAGAAGAACATGTTTTGGCAAATTGTTTTGTAAGAAATCATTGACAAAATTATTGATCCATCTCTTGAGCAAGTTGGTACTTGCCTTGGTTGGTGGAGGAAATAAATGAGAGGAAGTAAATGAGAGGAGAGAGAATGAGATGAGTATATATAAAGATCTTGGACCCATGGGTTCATGATGAACCAAAGGGTTCATGATGAACCATTGGTGAACCAAGAATGGGTTACCCAAATGAGCCAAAACTGTAGGCCCAAATGCAGAAAATAAATTAGAAAATAATATTTTGTCAATTATTTTTGGGAAATGCATGAAGAAATACAGCATAATAAATATAGTATAAATACAAGGTAAATACAATTTATCGGTTTACGTATTAAAATACGTATTCCAGGATCGGGGAGTGACATATATATATAGGCATGTATATACTATATGCCTATATTACAAGACAAGGCAACTTTCATGCCTTCATATATTTAGACACTCTAACATAGGCTATATGCCTATATCACATATGAGTTACATGATATAGTTATGTATATATGTATACAATACCATCTAGGCTATGTGTACGTGTCCAACATAATGTCGATGTGCAAGGGTGGAATGAACTAAAAAGGTCATCCTTCAACCAAACAATACCTAATCTATATGTCAGTCATGGGACTGAACAACTGAATACAAGACAAATAATAGTACTGGAACTAAATAAATGCCTGGACTGATATGAAGAGATAATATGGACTGCAATATATATATATATATATATATATATATATATATATATATATATATATAATATGAGAAAACAATGCACAAACTGTTCTCAGATTGACACGTATATATATGTGTGTGTGTCATGTGTGTGGTGTGCTAACAGTGTGTGTGTACGATAGGGTGTGTGTATATAGGGTAAAGTGTGCCATGTGTGTGTACATAACATGGGCTAGGTGTCTCAATGTGTGTGTGTACATAGGAATCAATAGTGTGAGTGAATTAGCTATTCTCGGTTTTGAGTGTAATGTGAGTGAGCTATAAGAGAAACAGTATACACAAACAGTGTATCAATCTCAGGAAAATCAGTAGATAGCAGTAGTGTGTGTTTATATTCTCAGGTTACACTTATGTGTGTGTGTGTAGATAGGTGTAAATAGTGCATAATTTCTCGAGAAAATTCAGTGTAATGTGTGTGTGCCAATATGTGAAAATAGTGTATTAAAACTGTTCTCAGTTTTGACAATCAATGGCATACGAAAACCCAAGAATCTCCAATCAATGTGAACCCTAACATGCACATTAATTCTCAGAGAAGATATGGGATTAATCATAATGGTTTAATCATTCAAAATCAGTTTAAACCAATGTTAATCTCAGAAAATTAATTTATAGTGAACTACGTATCAGAAAATTGGGGATAAACCAAATTCGAAATCCAAATTCAATTAATAGCAAAATCTAATGGTTGGTAATGATATGTGTATGTGTCATAGAGTCACACGTGTCGAGTGTCCACCAAAACAGGACACAATCGTGTCCAAATTATTTTTTAACACACACGAACACAAATGACACAGTGCAGTATCGTGCACGTGTCCACGCGTGTGTATCCGTGTCTGTGTGTGTGTGTGCGTGTGTGTGTGTGTGTCCGTGTCTGTGTGTGTGTGCGTGTGTGTCCGTGTCCGTGTGTGTCCGTGTGTGTGTGTCCGTGGGAGAGGAGGAGGAGGAAGGAGAGGAGTTAGGTTAGGGTTTACCTGAGGAAGAGGAGGAGGAGGTCGGATTGTGGGAGGAGGAGCTCGAGGAGGAGGATCTCGAGGAGGAGGAGCTCGCCGGAGGGGGAGGGAGTCGCCGGGGGGGAAGGGGTCGCCGGGGGGGGGGGGGCACTGACAGAGGGGAAGGGAGTCGCCGGGGGAGGGGGGGGTGGGGGGGGAAAAATAAAATTTTTGGGTTTTCGAGTGAGAATGAGGGGGAAAGAAGGCAGCTGCGTGCCCTAAGTAAAATAACTTAGCGACGTCACGTTTTGACGTCGCTAAACGTCGCCAACTTGGCGACATGTACATAAAATATGTCGCTGAACGTCGCTTTTCGGCGACGTAGTACCCTCCTGTCGCAGAACGTCGCTAGACAGCGACGTTTTGCGACGTGTTTAAAACGACGTCGCTACTGGCGACGCCATTTATTGCCGTCGCTACAGTACGTCGCTATTTGATGATATTTTAGTAGTACTTGACAGCTCTAGTTAGAACAAGACAGGAAGATTTCTGAAACCATGGCAATGATCTACAACTTTCATGTTTTGAGTTTTATAAGATTATAGCTACAAAACAGCTCAAACAGGCAAAAACACTAAATTCGAAGAATTTCAGCGCATGAAAATTTCAGTGCATGAAAATCCTAGCGCATGAAAATTTTCAGCACACGAGAATTTCAGCGCATGAGAATTCCAACGCACGAGAATCCCAGTGCATGAAAATTCTAGCGCATGAGAATTCCAGCGCATGAAATTTCCAGCGCACGAGAATTCCATCGCAGGAGAATTCCAGCGCATGAGAATCCCAGCGCGCGAAAATTTTCGGCGCATGGAAATTCCAGCGCATGAGAATTCCAGCGCATGAAAATCCTAGCGTATGAAATTTACAGCGCACGAGAATTCCAGCGCATGAGAATTTCAGCGCATGAATAAAACTTACGTTGCGTCTTCAGTTCATGCGCATAGGGAACCTACGCGCATGACACGCACAGAGTCAATAGGATGTGTTGCCGGGACTTCACGGCGCATGGCCTCGCGGGCGCATGAAATTTTCGGCGCATGGACGATCCCGGCGCATGGGGGTCGTCGTCCCCAAACAGCAAGTTCAGCCATGAAAGTTCCAAAAACTTGCCATGGCCATAAGTTCCCCATCCGAGCTCGAAATCAAGCGAAATAAAAGTCAAAATTGCATGAAATCAGATTCTCTACAACATAGAATAATTAGTTTTTAGAAAACAACCAAGATTGATAGACCAAAACCACGAAAATCTATTAAACCCTAATTTTAGAAGCTTAGATCTACACAAAAGTAGCCATTAAAATCAAAAACACCAAGAACTAAACTTGTAGAGAATGAAGAGATGAACAATCTTGGCATGTTCCGTTCCGATACCGACCGATACCAAATATTGACCGATACCGACATTGGGGGTCTTTGTTCCGATCAATTCAAGTACCAATAATGACCAAAGTCAACTCAAGCTATCTCATACACACAAGTAATATCTATATAGATATATACATATAATATATATTGTCACGCCCCAGTACCGAAATACGGAGACGGACTAGGCCAGCTACTCCATATGAGGTGCGTAACGTCATATGGCGATCGTGGCTGTCGAGAGACTAGGGGGTACATGCTACAATCAGGTCTCCTATGGTCCCACAGAGTTCTATGTCTCAATCAATCAAATCACATCAGCAATTAAATGAACATTAAAGATAAAGCAGTAAGGCGTCCCCGACGCTTCATCAAAATGGTCATGAGAGACTAGCTTTATAATTTAGCTATCTCAGAGAGTCAGGAGTACAAAATTATACACAGCTGCAGTCTGTTTATTTACAATTCTGTACTGACACAAAATATCAAGTAATCCGGCTAACAGGTGTCGGTGGCTAAACGCCGCAAAAGTATAAGCAGGAGTGGTGGAGAAGAAACCCACTCGAGTCCCCGAACCGCCATGCTCCTAGTATGCACCATGGATGTCAGGGAGGAAGATCGTGTCCTCAGGCTCTGCTACGGGATCTGGCCAAACAAAAACCAGCGGGGTCAGCCCCGAATAGCAAGTACCGCCAAAGGGGCACAAGAGTTAAGATTAAAACCCAGCTAATAGAATGATTGATAATAGTAATACTTATGCAACTATTATAGGGTAGCGCAACATTCTCGAACCCATATGGCACCCTTACAACCAAACAAGGACAAAAGGTGCCGCATGGAGTCAGGACGTGTCGTACTCTATAACTTTCACATAAGTTAAAAAGGTATAAACAATAAAATCTCCTGATCGTGACTTCGGTCGATAGCCTATCGCAGCACAATAACCAACCCAACAATCAAATAAGAATATGGGTTGGATCATGTACCATGATAGACCATGTTCCTTAGTCATTCACAGAAGTAGCACTTCACAACCAGAATAAGTCTTCCGTTCATATCTTCGGTCCACAGCCTATCATAGTACGATAACCAACCCAACAATCAAACAAGAACATGGGTTGGATCACATACCATGACAGTCCGCTTCCCTCAGTTATTCGCGGAAGGTAATAGGATACAAGCAAGTCGTTTTCACGGCCAATCAAGTCTACGAGTTTCTAGTGGGACGAGGTTATCCTCGCATCATATTATTAGAAAATCCTCAGATCGTATCTTTCCAGCAAGGCTAGCCAACCCAGGGGTTCGCGTAGACAGGTATGATTGAGCACAGGTCCCTCGTAAGGCCACCTTGCTAAAACATATATTATATAGCAGGAATTAATCGGATACAGTCATCCACTCGTTGCAGATGACACAGTATCCGTGGAGACCAGCCGGCGCGTCAAGACAATATCTCAAGGCGGCTGGTGTAACACGATCTCGGGATTTTGCCCTCCCCATGCATCTAGTACATTTAGTTGCCTAGTTTAACCTTAGGTGAAATCTTGGACTCTCATGCTGTGGCCTGCATGATTATCCTCCTAAGGTCGTACTTTAGTACGAGTACCCCAAAGAGGATCCATGTCAATCAGTATGTCAACATGTTCTACCCTCCTTAGTGTAATGCATCATTACAAATACGCCACGTGGAGTTACGAGTCATTTGTCGAGCATGAACAAGAACTGGGACATTCAGGTACATGTATCATGTTGGAACACTTTGTTCTCCGGGGTCACATTAGTGCTCATATCATGCTCGGGACAAAAGGGCGTAAGGATATAAAATGGGCATATAATATCTAATAAAATATCAAAAGCGTACGCACAAAAGCACGCACGCTCAAGGGGTAAAAGTCACGCAGGCTCACTCAGGCTCACTCAAGGCAGCGTGCGTGAAAAGTCACGCAGACTCAAGGGAAGCTGCGTAAAAGTCACGCAGGCTCAAGGAGAGAGCTGCGTGAAAAGTCACGCAGGCTCAAGGAGAGAGCTGCGTGAAAAGTCACGCAGGCTCAAGGAGAGACACGCTTCCAACAGGAAGCGTGCTCAAACAGAAGCACACTGTTCACTGTCTTCTCCAAACAGCAAGAACACCATGGCTGAACCCAAACTTCAAAGCATCATAACTTGGCCATCCGAACTCCAAATCCAGATTTCCAAAGTTCCAACTTGGGTGAAACTGAATGCTCTTCCACATGGAAGCATCAAAAACCCATAAAATCCAACTAAAGTAGATCAAACCATGCAAAATCCGAAAATGATTAAAACTTAGATCTACAAAAATCAAAGCTTCAAAATAGAAATTTCTAAGTTCTAAACTAGTATAGATTGAGGAGAAGAACATGTTTTGGCAAATAGTTTTGTAAGAAATCATTGACAAAATTATTGATCCATCTCTTGAGCAAGTTGGTACTTGCCTTGGTTGGTGGAGGAAATAAATGAGAGGAAGTAAATGAGAGGAGAGAGAATGAGATGAGTATATATAAAGATCTTGGACCCATGGGTTCATGATGAACCAAAGGGTTCATGATGAACCATTGGTGAACCAAGAATGGGTTACCCAAATGAGCCAAAACTGTAGGCCCAAATGCAGAAAATAAATTAGGAAATAATATTTTGTCAATTATTTTTGGGAAATGCATGAAGAAATACAGCATAATAAATATAGTATAAATACAAGGTAAATACAATTTATCGGTTTACGTATTAAAATACGTATTCCAGGATCGGGGAGTGACATCTCTACCCTTCTTAGAAAAATTCCGTCCTCGGAATTCCAGCCAAGATAGGATAGTAAAATCAGGGCAAGCAAGGCTCAATCATATACAAATTAACTATCATAGCAGTTATTATCGTACATCACAAAGTACAAAACAAGCAGGTGCAGATAAGCATGGAATCGTGTCAATAAGGTGCAAAAATATACCTTATCAGTCAAACAAATGCGGATACCGAGATCTGATCTCGTCCTCGCGCTCCTAGGTTGACTCTCCCGGAGAGTGATGGTTCCAAGAAACACGGACTAGGCTTATCGTCCGATTCTTGAGTACCTTCTCTCGCCGGTCTAAAATAGATACGGGTTGTTCCTCGTAAGTTAGGTCGGTACCAACGACTAACTCAGAATGATCGAGGACATGACTCAGATCCGGGACATACCCACGTAATTGGGACACATGAAACACATCATATATGCCAGTTAACGAAGGCAGAAGGGCAAGTCGATAAGCCACATCGCCTACCCGAGCGAGAATCTTAAAAGGACCAACGTATCTTGGACTAAGCTTTTCTCGGGTTCCAAATCTGATGATACCCCGAGTAGGCGAAATCCGCAGAAACACTTGGTTGCCAACTCTGAATTCTAGAGGCCTACGATGCTGATCTGCCCAATGACGATGTCGGTCCTGTGCAACTCGAAGGCGTTCTCTGACCAACTTAACTATCTCCACAGTCTGCGTGATCATCTCTGGCCCCAACAGCTTCCGTTCTCCGACGTCGTCCCATGCCAAAGGGGACCTGCACTTTCTTCCGTACAATACTTCGAACGGGGCCATCTGAATGCTAGCCTGATAGCTGTTGTTATAGGAGAACTCCACTAGATGAAGGTGGTCCTCCCAAGATCTGCCAAAATCTAAGGTACATGCCCGTAGCATATCTTCTAACGTCTGAATGGTTCTTTTTGATTGCCCGTCGGTTTGTGGATGATAAGCAGTACTGAATCTTAACTTGGTTCCCAAACTTTGATGTAAGCTCCGCCAAAAATGGAAAGTAAACCGCGTATCCCGATCTGATACTATACTAACTGGAACACCGTGCTGCCTTACTATCTGTTTCATGTACATTTCTGCTAACTGCTCAGTAGTCTGTCCAACTCGGAAGGGAAGGAAATGAGCGACCTTCGTGAGTCGATCTACTATTACCCAGACTGCATTCTTGCCAGCCGAGGATCTAGGTAAACCGGTCACAAAGTCCATCGTGATGTGCTCTCATTTCCATTCTGGGATAGGAAGTGGCTGTAGCAACCCTGCTGGTCTCTGCTGCTCGGCTTTCACCTACTGACATACTAGACACTTGGATACAAATCTCGCTATCTCTCTTTTCATGCCATTCCACCAAAAGTACTGCCTGATATCTCGATACATCTTCGTCCCTCTAGGATGAATGGAGTAAATAGAACTATGAGCTTCGGACATAACTTCTTGCCGAAGGTCTCCACTCGGTACACAGAGTCTGTTTCCAAACCTGAGCGTACCATCTTCATGAATTACTAACTCCTTCCTACGGCCTGATTCACACTCCGACCGCAACTTCTGAATCTGTGGATCTCCTGCTTATGCTGCCCTTATCCTCTCTACTAAGGTTGACTGAATCTGCATACTGGTCATTCTTCCTATATCCCTTGGCAAAACTACTTCGATTCCCATACTCTGAAGGTCTTCTAAAATATGCTTCTGCGAGGTCAAGATAAAGGCACTGTCTTTCCTACTCAGTGCATCTGCAACTATATTCGCCTTGCCTGGATGATACTGAAGATCTAAATCAAAATCCTTCAGCAGTTCTAACCATCTTCTTTGCCTCATGTTCAAATCTCGCTGCGTGAATACGTATTTCAAACTCTTATGATCAGTATAGATCTCTACCCGATCTCCGTATAAATAATGCCTCCACAACTTGAGTGAAAACACCACAGCTGCTAACTCCAAATCGTGAGTCGGGTAATTCTTCTCATGGTCTCGAAGCTGTCGAGACGCATATGCTATCACCTTTCCGTGCTGCATCAATACACATCCAAGACCCTTCCCAGATGCGTCACAATATACTGTAAAGCCTCCCGCTCCTACTGGAAGCGTCAGGATCGGGGCTGAGATCAATCTCTTCTTCAATTCTTCAAATGATGCCTGACAGTTAGCTGACCAAACAAACTCTACGTCCTTGTGCGTCAAACGCGTTAAGGGCGCAGAGATCTTGGCAAAGTCCGCCACGAACCTTCTGTAGTAACCGGCTAATCCTAAGAAACTTCGCACTTCTGCAACCGTTCTCGGGACTGGCCAATGCTCTACGGCCTCAATCTTCTTCGGATCTACTGACACTCCTGCCCCAGAAATTATATGCCCCAGGAACGAAATGTGATCTAACCAGAATTCACACTTGTCGAGCTTCGCATAAAGTTGATGCTCCCTCAATGTCTGTAAGACAGTTCTAAGATGTTTCTCATGCTCCTCTTCACTGTTGGAGTAGACAAGAATGTCATCTATGAACACCACCACAAATTTATCCAAATACGGAAAAAAGATGCGGTTCATTAAATCCATGAATACTGC
This sequence comes from Iris pallida, assembly GCA_029216955.1. NCBI lineage: Eukaryota > Viridiplantae > Streptophyta > Magnoliopsida > Asparagales > Iridaceae > Iris > Iris pallida. The sequence goes on from JANAVB010008399.1 coordinate 3,308,457, forward strand.
GGGGGCGTTGGTTAGTCCAAAGGGCATTACTAAAAACTCATAATGCCCATATCTAGATCTGAATGCTGTCTTCGGTATGTCTTGCTCCCGGACTCTTACTTGATAGTATCCCGACCGAAGATCAATCTTGGAAAAGACACTGGCCTTGCTCAACTGGTCAAACAGGTCATCAATCCTTGGTAGCGGGTACTTATTTTTTACTGTTACTGCATTTAGCTTGCGGTAGTCGATGCACATCCTCGTCGACCCATCCTTCTTGGGAACTAGAATTACTGGCGCGGCCTAGGGCGATTTACTGTCTCGGATGAATCCCTTAGACTTCAACTCTTCTTCATGCTGGTACAACTTATCCTGTTCTGACGACGACATTCTGTAAACTCTGTCTGCAATAGGCCTCGTTCCAGGGTTCAACTCAATGCTAAATTCTACCTTTCTATCTGGGGGTATCCCTGGGAGCTCATCAGGGAAGACGTCGAGAAAATCTTCGACCACTCTCGGAATCTGTCCTGGCTCTGACACTGCTGCTGAGATGACGCCTCCGGCCTAATTTTTCAAGGTTCGAGTAAAGATGAACTGCTCCATCCCAGGAACGCTGAATATAACCCTACCTCCTCTACAATCAATTGTCGCATAACTGTCTCTCAACCAGTCCATGCCAAGAACGACATCAAAATTCCCCATAGGGAATTCAATCAATGATGCGGGCAGTAAATGCCCACACACCTCCACCGGACACGAAAAGCGTACTCTGCTAACATCTACGAGCCCATTGCCGGTGAGTATATCCATCCTCTCCGGCAATGCCTCAAACTCTAATCCAATCCGTGTAGCATATTGTGCAGAGATGAATGAATGAGTAGCGCCTGAATCAAATAATGCTACAGCGAGAAATGAGGTGACGAGAATTTTACCTGCCACCACGTCACTAGACGCTAGAGCCTCTCCCAAGGTCAATGTGAGAGCCTGGCCCCGCGGAGCCCCTTGTTGCGGTCTTCCTCGACCATGCTGTTGCTGCCTCCGAGGGCCTTCGGCTTCCTGTGCCTGGCGGAACATCTGAGCCTGCGTTGGTAGACGCTGGGCTAGGGGCCTTACGGCTAATACTGGCCCTCCACTCGGGGTTGCCACCGGAGCTGGCAATGCTGGAAACTGCTGAGCTGGCCCTCCTGGCCTCTGCATCATAGGACAAGTGGAAATACGGTGGTCTGAACTACCACACCTCAAGCATAAGCCATTCGCTGACCGGCACACCTCCCTCGTGTGCCCTGCCTTCCCACAGAATGTACAGCCCTGGGGTGCTCCCTGACGCTGTTGCTGGTTTCTCGGCTGCTGATGCCGAACTGGCGCTGTATTAGTTGATACGGTCGTCCTCCGCGGCGCTCCTGCATCATGAATACGTACACCGGGTGCTGGTGCCGATGTTCGCTGCATTGCTCCTCCTCCAACCTGGGAATGAGATCTCTTCTGACCTACTGTCCTCGATGCCAACCTCTGCTGGGTAAGCTCGTGCCTCCGAGCGGCCGTCAAAACAGCGTCAAACGTCTGGTAGTCGTGTCCTTCCACAAGCTGCAGTAGTTCCAAATAAAGTCCCTGCTGGAACCTCATAGCTTTCTCTGGCTCCGTTGCCACCATTGCTGGGACAAAACGGCACAATCTGCAGAACTCCGCTGCATACCCATCTACGGTCTTGCCTGCTTGCTTGAGACTGATGAACTTCTGCTGGAGCTCATATCGAGCTACTACGCCAAAATACTTGGCCTTGAATCTGTCACTAAAGGTGGTCCAACGAACAGGGCATCTTGTACCAACTTCTTCTGATGCCCACCAGTCGCGGGCAAGATCCTGAAGTACCAGTTTGACCTGATCAACCTTCTCATCATCTGGAACCTTGGCTGCCACAAGAATGGCCTCAATGTCTTGAATCCATGCATCCGCAGTAATGGCATCCTCCGTGCCATCAAAATACCTCGGGTTCAAGCGACGAAACCTTCCTGATGCTTCCGAGTCAGCCCCGACACTCCTCTCAAGAGCTAACTGAATCCCTTGGTTCAGCAACACGTTCTGCTCCTGCTGCCGAGTCTGTTGCTGTTGGTTAGTGACAAGAAACCCCCGGATGATCTCCAGAAGTGCTACGGCGTCTGGTACTGCCGTCGCTGCTAGTGCTGCAGGAGTTTCAATAACCTGCGGCTGTACTGCCTCTGGTTCTATTTCTGCTCGTGCCTGCACTGGAGAAGGTTCTCTCCCCTGTTGCTGCCCAGTCGAGCCATGCTCTTGCTGCTCTTCCTTATGGGCCTCACCCGCTACTGAGAATGAAGCACCCCTATAGAGAAGAATATAAGATTATCAAGTCCGGACGAGGAAGATTTCGAGGATACAAGTCAGGTTAGAGATCAAGGCAAGGACAGAGAATTCGAAACCGAATTTCAAGGGGAACAAGTTTTGATTGAGACTCCTAATAATTCGCAATACCCCACAAGTCTGAAAATCAGACCTGCATGGGCCACCACTAAAACCTTGTCACGCCCCAGTACCGAAATACGGAGACGGACTAGGCCAGCTACTCCATATGAGGTGCGTAACGTCATACGGCGATCGTGGCTGTCGAGAGACTAGGGGGTACATGCTACAATCAGGTCTCCTATGGTCCCACAGAGTTCTATGTCTCAATCAATCAAATCACATCAGCAATTAAATGAACATTAAAGATAAAGCAGTAAGGCGTCCCCGACGCTTCATCAAAATGGTCATGAGAGACTAGCTTTATAATTTAGCTATCTCAGAGAGTCAGGAGTACAAAATTATACACAGCTGCAGTCTGTTTATTTACAATTCTGTACTGACACAAAATATCAAGTAATCCGGCTAACAGGTGCCGGTGGCTAAACGCCGCAAAAGTATAAGCAGGAGTGGTGGAGAAGAAACCCACTCGAGTCTCCGAACCGCCATGCTCCTAGTATGCACCATGGATATCAGGGAGGAAGATCGTGTCCTCAGGCTCTGCTACGGGATCTGGCCAAACAAAAACCAGCGGGGTCAGCCCCGAATAGCAAGTACCGCCAAAGGGGCACAAGAGTTAAGATTAAAACCCAGCTAATAGAATGATTGATAATAGTAATACTTATGCAACTATTATAGGGTAGCGCAACATCCTCGAACCCATATGGCACCCTTACAACCAAACAAGGACAAAAGGTGCCGCATGGAGTCGGGACGTGTCGTACTCTATAACTTTCACATAAGTTAAAAAGGTATAAACAATAAAATCTCCTGATCGTGACTTCGGTCGATAGCCTATCGCAGCACAATAACCAACCCAACAATCAAACAAGAACATGGGTTGGATCATGTACCATGATAGACCATGTTCCTTAGTCATTCACAGAAGTAGCACTTCACAACCAGAATAAGTCTTCCGTTTATATCTTCGGTCCACAGCCTATCATAGTACGATAACCAACCCAACAATCAAACAAGAACATGGGTTGGATCACGTACCATGACAGTCCGCTTCCCTCAGTTATTCGCGGAAGGTAATAGGATACAAGCAAGTCGTTTTCACGGCCAATCAAGTCTACGAGTTTCTAGTGGGACGAGGTTATCCTCGCATCATGTTATTAGAAAATCCTCAGATCGTATCTTTCCAGCAAGGCTAGCCAACCAAGGGGTTCGCGTAGACAGGTATGATTGAGCACAGGTCCCTCGTAAGGCCACCTTGCTAAAACATATATTATATAGCAGGAATTAATCGGATACAGTCATCCACTCGTTGCAGATGACACAGTATCCGTGGAGACCAGCCGGCGCGTCAAGACAATATCTCAAGGCGGCTGGTGTAACACGATCTCGGGATTTTGCCCTCCCCATGCATCTAGTACATTTAGTTGCCTAGTTTAACCCTAGGTGAAATCTTGGACTCTCATGCTGTGGCCTGCATAATTATCCTCCTAAGGTCGTACTTTAGTACGAGTACCCCAAAGAGGATCCATGTCAATCAGTATGTCAACATGTTCTACCCTCCTTAGTGTAATACATCATTACAAATACGCCACGTGGAGTTACGAGTCATTTGTCGAGCATGAACAAGAACTGGGACATTCAGGTACATGTATCATGTTGGAACACTTTGTTCTCCGGGGTCACATTAGTGCTCATATCATGCTCAGGACAAAAGGGCGTAAGGATATAAAATGGGCATATAATATCTAATAAAATATCAAAAGCGTACGCATAAAAGCACGCACGCTCAAGGGGTAAAAGTCACGCAGGCTCACTCAGGCTCACTCAAGGCAGCGTGCGTGAAAAGTCACGCAGACTCAAGGGAAGAGCTGCGTAAAAGTCACGCAGGCTCAAGGAGAGAGCTGCGTGAAAAGTCACGCAGGCTCAAGGAGAGAGCTGCGTGAAAAGTCACGCAGGCTCAAGGAGAGACACGCTTCCAACAGGAAGCGTGCTCAAACAGAAGCACACTGTTCACTGTCTTCTCCAAACAGCAAGAACACCATGGCTGAACCCAAACTTCAAAGCATCATAACTTGGCCATCCGAACTCCAAATCTAGATTTCCAAAGTTCCAACTTGGGTGAAACTGAATGCTCTTCCACATGGAAGCATCAAAAAACCCATAAAATCCAACTAAAGTAGATCAAACCATACAAAATCCGAAAATGATTAAAACTTAGATCTACAAAAATCAAAGCTTCAAAATAAAAATTTCCAAGTTCTAAACTAGTATAGATTGAGGAGAAGAACATGTTTTGGCAAATAGTTTTGTAAGAAATCATTGACAAAATTATTGATCCATCTCTTGAGCAAGTTGGTACTTGCCTTGGTTGGTGGAGGAAATAAATGAGAGGAAGTAAATGAGAGGAGAGAGAATGAGATGAGTATATATAAAGATCTTGGACCCATGGGTTCATGATGAACCAAAGGGTTCATGATGAACCATTGGTGAACCAAGAATGGGTTACCCAAATGAGCCAAAACTGTAGGCCCAAATGCAGAAAATAAATTAGAAAATAATATTTTGTCAATTATTTTTGGGAAATGCATGAAGAAATACAGCATAATAAATATAGTATAAATACAAGGTAAATACAATTTATCGGTTTACGTATTAAAATACGTATTCCAGGATCGGGGAGTGACATATATATAGGCATGTATATACTATATGCCTATATTACAAGACAAGGCAACTTTCATGCCTTCATATATTTAGACACTCTAACATAGGCTATATGTCTATATCACATATGAGTTACATGATATAGTTATGTATATATGTATACAATACCATCTAGGCTATGTGTACGTGTCCAACATAATGTCGATGTGCAAGGGTGGAATGAACTAAAAAGGTCATCCTTCAACCAAACAATACCTAATCTATATGTCAGTCATGGGACTGAACAACTGAATACAAGACAAATAATAGTACTGGAACTAAATAAATGCCTGGACTGATATGAAGAGATAATATGGACTGCAATATATATATATATATATATATATATATATATATATATATATATATATATATATATATATATATATAATATGAGAAAACAATGCACAAACTGTTCTCAGATTGACACGTATATATGTGTGTGTGTCATGTGTGTGGTGTGCTAACAGTGTGTGTGTACGATAGGGTGTGTGTATATAGGGTAAAGTGTGCCATGTGTGTGTACATAACATGGGCTAGGTGTCTCAATGTGTGTGTGTACATAGGAATCAATAGTGTGAGTGAATTAGCTATTCTCGGTTTTGAGTGTAATGTGAGTGAGCTATAAGAGAAACAGTATACACAAACAGTGTATCAATCTCAGGAAAATCAGTAGATAGCAGTAGTGTGTGTTTATATTCTCAGGTTACACTTATGTGTGTGTGTGTAGATAGGTGTAAATAGTGCATAATTTCTCGAGAAAATTCAGTGTAATGTGTGTGTGCCAATATGTGAAAATAGTGTATTAAAACTGTTCTCAGTTTTGACAGTCAATGGCATACGAAAACCCAAGAATCTCCAATCAATGTGAACCCTAACATGCACATTAATTCTCAGAGAAGATATGGGATTAATCATAATGGTTTAATCATTCAAAATCAGTTTAAACCAATGTTAATCTCAGAAAATTAATTTATAGTGAACTACGTATCAGAAAATTGGGGATAAACCAAATTCGAAATCCAAATTCAATTAATAGCAAAATCTAATGGTTGGTAATGATATGTGTATGTGTCATAGAGTCACACGTGTCGAGTGTCCACCAAAACAGGACACAATCGTGTCCAAATTATTTTTTAACACACACGAACACAAATGACACAGTGCAGTATCGTGCACGTGTCCACGCGTGTGTATCCGTGTCTGTGTGTGTGTGTGCGTGTGTGTGTGTGTGTGTCCGTGTCTGTGTGTGTGTGTGCGTGTGTGTCCGTGTCCGTGTGTGTCCGTGTGCGTGTGTGTGTGTCCGTGGGAGAGGAGGAGGAGGAAGGAGAGGAGTTAGGTTAGGGTTTACCTGAGGAAGAGGAGGAGGAGGTCGGATTGGGGGAGGAGGAGCTCGAGGAGGAGGATCTCGAGGAGGAGGAGCTCGCCGGAGGGGGAGGGAGTCGCCGGGGGGGAAGGGGTCGCCGGGGGGGGGGGGGGGCACTGACAGAGGGGAAGGGAGTCGCCGGGGGAGGGGGGGTGGGGGGAAAAATAAAATTTTTGGGTTTTCGAGTGAGAATGAGGGGGAAAGAAGGCAGCTGCGTGCCCTAAGTAAAATAACTTAGCGACGTCACGTTTTGACGTCGCTAAACGTCGCCAACTTGGCGACATGTACATAAAATATGTCACTGAACGTCGCTTTTCGGCGACGTAGTACCCTCCTGTCGCAGAACGTCGCTAGACAGCGACGTTTTGCGACGTGTTTAAAACGACGTCGCTACTGGCGACGCCATTTATTGCCGTCGCTACAGTACGTCGCTATTTGATGATATTTTAGTAGTGCTTGACAGCTCTAGTTAGAACAAGACAGGAAGATTTCTGAAACCATGGCAAAGATCTACAACTTTCATGTTTTGAGTTTTATAAGATTATAGCTACAAAACAGCTCAAACAGGCAAAAACACTAAATTCGAAGAATTTCAGCGCATGAAAATTTCAGTGCATGAAAATTCTAGCGCATGAAAATTTTCAGCACACGAGAATTTCAGCGCATGAGAATTCCAACGCACGAGAATCCCAGTGCATGAAAATTCTAGCGCATGAGAATTCCAGCGCATGAGAATCCCAGCGCGCGAAAATTTTCGGCGCATGGAAATTCCAGCGCATGAGAATTCCAGCGCATGAAAATCCTAGCGTATGAAATTTACAGCGCACGAGAATTCCAGCGCATGAGAATTTCAGCGCATGAATAAAACTTACGTTGCGTCTTCAGTTCATGCGCATAGGGAACCTACGCGCATGACACGCACAGAGTCAATAGGATGTGTTGCCGGGACTTCACGGCGCATGGCCTCGCGGGCGCATGAAATTTTCGGCGCATGGACGATCCCGGCGCATGGGGGTCGTCGTCCCCAAACAGCAAGTTCAGCCATGAAAGTTCCAAAAACTTGCCATGGCCATAAGTTCCCCATCCGAGCTCGAAATCAAGCGAAATAAAAGTCAAAATTGCATGAAATCAGATTCTCTACAACATAGAATAATTAGTTTTTAGAAAACAACCAAGATTGATAGACCAAAACCACGAAAATCTATTAAACCCTAATTTTAGAAGCTTAGATCTACACAAAAGTAGCCATTAAAATCAAAAACACCAAGAACTAAACTTGTAGAGAATGAAGAGATGAACAATCTAGACTAATAATATCAAAAAAATAACAATAAATAAAAAAATGCAAGTGGTCTCTCATTTGTGCAAGATGTACTTGCCTAAGTGGGTTGGTGGTTGAGGAAAATGAATGAGAGAGTGAATCAGGAAAGAGAGTGTGGAAGAGATTATTTATAGTGGGTGAGGGTTGGCTCCACCAAACCCTAGTCTAAAGTATGCTCTAACATGTAACTAACGACATGTTTAAATGTTACATGTTACAACTAATAATTAACACTTTAAATGGTGTACAAGTTAAAATACTATATATAGGATTTATGTAGCAAATACGTACACCGGGAACGGAAAGTGACATGGACTTTAATTATTTCCTCCATTTTAAGATTTCTTTTGACATCTAATAATGTACTGTCACATTAATTTTGACTATAAAGTGTATCAAGAAGAGTGTGTTCCCACAACATTTTTCATAAGTTAATGTATATCAAGAAGTGGAGCCTAGAGAACTCATTATTAGATTTTAGAGGCCGGTGTAACCTAATGATTCACTTGTGAGGCATAATTCTAAATTGACAATGTCAGCAAAAATATTCACACATTTTGCAACCAGTTTACAATCACGAAATCTACACTATCAATTGGAACCAAATTCGTGCGTGTATAGAAGAAACGAAGGAACGAAGGACAAGAGATCGGAGTTTTTTGGAACCAAATTTATGTCGTGTGTAGTAAAGAAGGACAAGTGAGGGTTTTATTGAAAATAAACTTGATTTGTGTTAATGATTTTTGAGCCGAGAAATCTAGTCGGTGTACTATCCATTTTTACTTGTGTTTGTCATTTGGTTGTTTTCGTGTTTGACCCATTTTCTAAGTTGTTCAATCTTTAGAGCTTTCTTGGTGATTTTAAATTCTTTATGTTCTAGAAATATACAAATATTATATTTGTAAAAGTGTTTAGAATGTTCCTTAGCATATTTTTACTTAGTGTATAGTCTATTCCAAGAGTCTTACAAATATGGGATCTCTTTCCAATTTTGTAAGCAACAAATACTACAAAGTTTGAGTATTATTATAAAGTTTATTTCTACTACCAATTTTTTCTTCCACCAAATTTTTTTCTCTACCTCCGAGTTTGTTCATCCAAGTTAGTTAGTCTACCACTATTCCAACAAAGTGGTATACGAGTGTTAGGATGTCCAACAAAGTAGTATCATAACAAGATGGTCATCAATTTTTATTTTCTTTTGCTATAAAAACCAACCACAAATTATTATCGAATTATATTTTCACAAGCAAACCACTACACAAGGAGGTATGTAGCACTTGTATATTAGCTAGCTATTAATTACAAGCTGGTAAAAATGGTGATGATTTATGATTGATCTAAACATTTTAAAATAACTTCACGGGTTTTGTCCAATTTTTTTTATATATACTGTTGATAAGATGTTTGATGAGTTCCGTCAACCAGCTAAAATTTGATAATTGTTATATATAAAAGGAAAATGCTAAGTCTACAACCAATCTTTTACAATTCTTACAACTTTTTTCTTCCATGTCCCACCGAGTCCTACCTTCTCTCTCACTCCTACTACATATACTCCATCCGATCCCATCACTTTTTTTCTTCCTCCAATCGAAGTCCGACACGTGATAATTGTAAGAAAATGATAAGAATTTGGTTGTAGGCATAGCAAACCTCTATATAAAATTTATGAATCCGTACACTATTGTATAAATAACATGACAAGTCGAAAAGAAAAAGTACGATGAGAGTACTAGGTTACTACTATACTACTATTACAGTTACATAATTTTCCTTTGTGGGTTGTGGGTGTTTAAAGTTAAACCAAAGATTAAAAGACTGTAATTAGAACTCACATTATTTAACGATCTTCGGGACTTTTAAGCAAATAACAAAGATTCAGGGGACTCGAAATGTATGCGAGCCATAACAACAATTTTCTCTCCCACTCACCGCTTTCCCAGTGGAAGGAAATCGAAACCAACTCTCTTTTTCTAAATTAGGGTTTCCTTCTCCTCTTTCCTCTTCCTAGGATTAGGGTTTCGGAATCGTCAGCTATGTCGACGACGGCGACCGGCGGAGGAGGAGCGGCGGCGAAGGCTGTGGGGGTGGTGGAGAAGAAGAAGCCGGTGTTCGTGAAGGTGGACCAGCTGAAGCCGGGGACGACCGGGCACACGCTGACGGCGAAGGTTGTGAGTTCGAAGACTGTGCTCCAGAAGGGGAGGGCTGGTGCGGCGGCGGATCCCCACCTCCGCCAGACAAGGATCGCGGAGTGCCTCATTGGCGACGACACCGGCGCGATCGTCTTCACCGCACGGAACGAACAAGGTCTAATCCCCCTCTAACCCTAACCCTAACCCTAATTATTGCTTCCCTCTTTTCTTCGTTTGACATTCGGGGGAAGTTAGAGGCCTCATTTTTGCAAGATTTAACCAAGCAGTTTATCATAAAATGTCGTTCTATAATTGGTAGATACTAGATATGACACATAGATAATGCTCATGGTAGATCCCATTGTATAAAACTGATGAAATTTGTCTGCACTGTCTACTATATATAACTCAAAACTCATTTTCTTGATTCTGTTTTTGTCATGCTTTTTTGGTCCTTGAAATTGAATTGAGTGAATTCATGAGAACCTTGGAAGCACCGACAATCCGAAACTTTGGAGCTATATGTCATCTTTGTCGGACACAAACGATACCTTCAAATACGCTAAAACATGACGTACTTGCCAATAATTTGGAGCTAAGTTAGTGGTTTGATATTTGTATCTACCTACTTGCCAATAATTTCAACTCCACTGAGATAGTTTGAGCTTTACTCATTAAGGTTTTAGGCATTGGCTCCATCCTCCTCAACTCAAGGCCCCAGTTCTTCAGTTCACTGATCGGAGATCCTGATCACTATTGTGATTGCGTTACTATCCGGCCCCACATTCAACATGACTCAATCTGAATAGCCTGTAAACCTAGATTGACTGAGGATGATACTCCCTTAAAAACAATGATACTTTTATGCTTGCCTACAATCAAAACACCAAGACGTGTACCATTGGGAGCACACCCTTTTAAAGGTTAGGTTCTGCCTACTTGTTGCAGGTTTGAGTTAGTGGAACGAGGAGGACCATCCAATGGGCATTGTCTAATTTCAAGGCTGGAATGAGAGTTGTAAATTGTTGACTTATATTGGTGGGTGGGTACTATGTAAATGTTTCACATCTTACACAATATCTTCTTTCATAACATTCAAGACTGCAAAAAATAGTCGATATATATCAGTCTACTGTCTTATCATCTGGCTTTACAACTGCTTCATTAATGTAATTAAATCTCAGAAGCAACTACCATCTTCCCTTGTTTAAATCTTTATAAGCCACCTATATCCTGCTGGGAGTGTCTCCTTCAATTTTGGGACCCATATATCCTTAAAATGCTTCTGAAAATGCCCTCCATGACATATGTCCATTCTTCCCTACAATCAGTCACTTTAGCAACCAAGTTTTTGCTCTTCTCACTTATGTAAAGCCTTGAAACTCGCCATCAACAATGAGTTAAGGAACTTCCTTTCCCAGAAAAACATCATGCATCTTTGAACAATTGATGGGGCTCGTAAATTTCTGAGCTTAAGGTACTGTTTGGGAAGGGGGGGGGGGGGGATGGGAGGAAGGAAAAGGTTGAGGGAAAAGTGAGAGGAAAATTAAAAGTGATGGTGTTTGGAAAGGAGGAGGGAAAATGGGGGAGGAAAATTTGAGGGGAAAAAGTTGGTGGGTCCCACTAAAAAATTTTCCTCCCAAAAGTGGGAGGAAAATGGAGAGAGATGAGAGGAATTTGAGTGAATTTACTCCATCACCCCTCATAAAGGTAATAATAATCATTTGAGAATACCAAGGACTAAATAGTAATTGTATCTCTATCCCTAAACAAATAAAAAATTATTTTTAAACTTTTCCTTCCCCTACTTTTTGTCCATCCAAACAAAGGAAGGGAAAATTAACTTTACCTTCATTTTACCCTCCTCCATTTTCCTTACCCTCAAATTTTCCTTTCCCTCCCCACAAAAGTTCCCAAACACAGTGTAAAATCCTCCCTATCTGTGAGGTCAAGTTTCAGGTCTTGCTCTTCACTATCCTGGTCTCTGGTTCCACCCTTGCGTGTGGTTCATGTTCTAATTTTGAAGCTATTGCTAGTATAATTTTGAAGTTTTTGTTCACTTATTGTGAACAGTCTCTCCAATGGACCACGTATGTCTCATCTTTCATCAATACTCCTAAACTGCTATCAAGTTTTTTAAACCAAAACCGTTTTGGCCCACTAAAAACATATGCACTAACATATGAGCAGTCGAGGAGGCTAGGTTGCATGGACACATACACAGATATGGACATGATATAGATTCGAAATATGGATTTTTAAAAAAAATGGGATACGGATATGACATGGATACAATTCTATATTTGCATGAGACATATTAACACACATATTATACATTAGATCTCAATTACATCTATACTTAAGCATGTTTTAGATAATAACTAGTTTCCAAAAGTTCTAGAAATTATTTACCGTAAAGAAATGTTACTTTCTCATATCTCAATTATATTTGGCACGATCATGAACATGCCAAAATCATCTTCAACTATGTGTTAGGTTTCTTTGGAGCCTAGACATGGGTGGTCCATATCTAATAGGAGTATCAAGGAAGTATTTATGTCCAATACGTGTTGGATACATGAATTACAGATGACTCACATCCAAAGTTGTTAGATATCTGGTACATTGTGGTACACATACGGGTATGATATATTTTGGTTTAAGTGGTACATGATATGCTAGAGAGTCTTAGTAGGTAAGATGATGTGAATGGATCCTAACTATAGTTGATGTAAAAGAATTAACAGCCTCACTATTTACATTGCCATGGGAGGACAAGATAGGAGCCCTTCCCATTCAAGACAAGTTTCTTTTTCTTTTCTTGGTCAAGTAACAGGTTTGTGTATTTCTCTTTCTTTGTCTGGCACTCTGATTCCAAGGGATCCAATGCGAACCCATCCATTTGAGGACGTGAGAGTTGGGTTTGTTGAATGCAATGGATCAGATAATCCGGTAACCCTGCTCCCAGACTATTCCTTGTGAACTGATATAGCCAATTAATTTTACATATGACTATATCAGGTCTCAACAAATTTCTTCAAGCCCGTTCGGGATGGGAGACTATATCAGGTCTCAATTGTATTGCACCATGTTACCGCATTGCACTCAAAGGTTGATGCATACCAGTACAGTTGAGAAGTCCTTCCGGGACGTGAGACTGAGGTTTGCAGCTTTTGGCTAGCTGGTGGGCTTTCTTCTTGTTTCTCATAAGTTTCATTTCCTTTAAAACCTACCAAGTCGTTGATGACTATTAGTTCTCTAAATTAACATGTTTATCTTCCTCAGATAGTTATATCCAATCTTCTTAGAAGCTTCAAGTATAAAATCCACTAGATATGCTGAAAGCATTCCCTAATCCCCCCTCCTTCATCAGTTTTCTAATGCTTGCACTAATTTCCTCAGTACCTGATACTCGGTGGTAGTGTATCCTGCTTCGAAGGCCCACTTAGGTCTGCCCTGTACCAAAATGACAACCACATGTCTGCTTTTGTGCTTCTATAGATTATACTAATCCACAATCACTTCTCTTAAGGACAATTGATCAACCATACCGACAGAGTTCATCATTTCCTCTTTCCAATTGCCATAAGCTACCTATGGAAATTCCCTCTCTTCCCACGTTGCTTGCACGCATCTCCATCCAATTGCCTAGCTTGTTTCTTGAGATTATTAACATGTACTTTCAATCCTCCTATGCTTCCTTCTATCTACTTGTAAAGATTCCGTCTTCAACATCGCCTTCAATACTAGTCCCATATCAAGGGACTAAATTGCTGCTCCCTTCTGGTTTTGTGTCTAGGAACCCCCTTTCTCTGAGGAACTTGATCTATTACTTCTTCTAAATTTGTTTTTGGCTATACATGCTTATCTGGTAAATAAGTCCGTTCATAGGGTATTCAATATCGTTTGGAAGCCATGTCTATGTGTGTCATGTCCCGATCCCATAGGACCGAAAGTCGTCACTGAACATGATGATGTACAAGTCTAAATTGCACTGTATAGGGCAAGCACCATACACGATCAATAAAACAATCTCAAAGACAAGTCATTGCAGTTAAAGTAAACTGAAAAGTTGATATATGTAAGATATATGAAAAATGAATATCTTTATTGATTGCAGTGGGGATTACAACGGTTCTACGCCAAAAGAACAACTTGATTATAATACTGAATCTTAATACAATGATGATACCAAAAGGCTTACAACTCATAAACTAATACAAATAACGTTGTTTCATACATTATGTCCTCTATAAACAAAGAACATCATCTACGACTACACACCTTCAAGCTACAAATCGAGCTCCAATGCCTCAGTACCTCCAATCAGCTTCCCCTACCCGTGGATTTGGGATGTCAGCACATTGGATAATGTATTGGTGAGTGGCCCTAAACCAACTCACTTAAAACCAATACGTTGATTATGTGAGTGCATGCAAATATATGTGGTCTTTCTAATCTTGCCTTAGGATCAGTTAACAATTTATAACATGCATGTGTCAATAAGCATAAAAGTGTCACCCACAACAGTTGATTGTATTGCACCATCCTTCCATGTTAATACAATGATATCATTCATAATATAAAAATGTGTTATAATTGTGTTCCTGCATAAGACATTCATTCGTCTTCATGAAATATATAAACGTGTCAAGTATACATTTCTGCATTAACTTACTAGGCGTGCAAGTAGATGACATTAGCATGCATCTTAACTATATGAAGGTCATTGACACCACAAGCTATCTTGGACTATCTCGGATTAGACGACTCCCTTTCAGTCCGGGTAGCTAGTCTCTACTGAAAGTTTTCGAATCATTCCGTATTGCGTCACACCCTTCAGTCCAACTACTGAAGGTCCTGCAATATTTTGTGCTAGTATGCTAGCACGACCATCCTTGTTCCTCATTAGGCCGAAACGGTCCCGGTGCCTCGGCGGCCGTTTGAGGAACCAAAAATCTTGTGCTAAAGTTGTCCATGACCATGCAAATGCGTAAACAATTAAACTATAAAACACACGCATGGAACACAAACTGAAATAACTATACAACACATCTCTTCTTCAATACCACATTCCTTGAGCCATCGCTCGTACTTCCATTCTTCCCATTTCAGGTATTCTACGTTGACGACCCAACGGTTCCAAGTTTTTCATGTATCCATTCTTCTAGGGGTGAGCATTCGGTTAATTCGGTGTAAAACCGAACCGAATAAGAAAAACCGAATTCGACCGAACCCGAATAAACAAAACCGAAACCGAACCGAAACAACTTAAAACCAAAGTAAACCGAACCGAATTAAATCGGTTCGGTTTTCGGTTTATTCGGTTCCCATAAATTTTTCAGCAAGCTGGCCATGCTCACAAGCAAAGCCCAAGAAAAAACATAATTATTATCAATTAAACTTTTTGTCGGGCAAAGCCCAAGCAAAAGCCTAAAAGCCTGCTGGCCATGCTCACAAGCAAAGCCCAAGAAAAAACATAATTATTATCAATTAAACTTTCTGTCGGGTAAAGCCCAGGCAAAAGTCTAAAAGCCTGCTGGCCATGCTCACGAGCACAGCCCAAGCAAAAGCCTAAAAGCCATGCTCAAAGTGACATGCTATAACTCCCTTTTATAAGGGAGTGTTGCTCCTCTTCCTCTTGATGTTTCCGATGTGGGACTAAAATGTTCTTTGAAATAAATTGTTAAAGGGAGTGTTGCTCCTCATCAGCTCAGCCTCCTCTTGTTTTCGATGTGGGACTAAAATGTTCTTTGGTATAACACAAAATAAATTGTTAAAGGGGAGGGGAACGGTGGGAATCGAACCCCTAACCTCCTGCACACTATCATTTGCTCACTACCAACTGAGCCATCACAAGCTTTTGTTACAAAGTAGAATCTTGTTATATATATTTCTTGTTATTCGGTTTTCGGTTCTAAACCGAAACCGAACTCCAAAACCGAAACCGAAACCGAATAAGGAATTTTAGCATTTTCAAAACCGAAACCGAACCGATTATTTTTAAAACCGGACCGAATTTCTTATTCGGTTCGGTTCGGTTTTCGGTTCAAAACCGAATAATGCTCACCCCTACATTCTTCTGAAACTACAACACTATACTCCACAAAATAACATAACTACATCGTTATATTCCACATGATAACGTAAAAACAAAACTATACTCCACATGTACATAACTACAATAGTACAAAATTCATGTTTATAGCAGTAGTACGAAAATTTATATCTATAACATCAAGTTTATATTCAATGTTCTACACTCTCTTCTATCTTGATTCTTTTTATTCATGCAACAAACTCATAGCATAAAGAATTAAACATGCGTGTGAAGGTAAAAAAGAGAAGGATCAAAACCACTCACCTTGAAGAAACATCAATCTGCCTCGACCGAGCAGATCTCTAAACAATTTCTCTGCATGAACTAAGTCCAAATGGTCCTTCGAGCTAACAAACCATCTCAATGTACTATGCGGAGCATGGCATTACAATGTGCTTGTTTTTTATTGTTCAATATTAGTGTATTAGTCAATTGGGCTTTAGCCCCACGTCGAGTAGAATAATAAAGAGAGGCTGACCCTCTTCTATATATAATTTACTCTCTCATTATCAATGAATCATCCCATTATTTTCTCGTACATGGTATCATAGCCAAAATTCTAGCCATCAATCGCCTCCTTCTATATACAAAGAAAGAAAAACCCTAATCCTAGCCCATCCCATCCTCCATTGCCGCGCCCCTAACCCCGCACCTCCTAGGCAGCCCCCCACCTCTGCCTCCTGCTAGCAGCCCCCCCGCACCCCAACACCTCCTACTAGCAGCCCCCCTTCGCATCCTCCTGCCTCTGCCCCCTACGACCCCATATGGCCTCAAACCCTAGCCCCTCTTCAACCCCACTGTGCAGCTACCACAACTTCCCTAAACCCTAATCCTAATTCTGATTCCCAAAAAAATGACGGCCTTCGGGGTATGCAGTTGTTAAAGGTCTAGATAGTTACTCAACATGGTGCAAAAATGTCGAGAAGACGCTTCGGAAAATACGATTGTCAAAGCATCTGACTGACAATCCTCTAGCAGCGAATGATCCTACATATGAGCAATGGAAGATGGACGACAGTTGACTGTTTACATAGTTGATGAATTTGATGGAACCATGAGTTGACATGGTTCAAAATACGGATTCGGTGAAGGAGTTATAGGAGGTTATAGCGACTGCATTTGATGAAAAATGCGATTTGTCGCGTATCTATGACTTGGTTGTTGGCATCTACCGACCTGATCAAGGAGACCAAGTCATATAAGGATTACTTCTGTGCCTTGAAAGCCCTGACCGATGAGGTGGATCGCGTGCTACCCTTGACGACAGATATCAAGGAGACGAGAATTCAACATCAGTAACTCTATGTCATGGCGTACCTTGTCTCACTTTATCCTGATGACTCAACACGGTCTCAGATTATTGTCGAGACCGAGATTCCATCTCTGATGGAAGCCAACTGTAGTGTCCTACGTGCATCAAAAGTAGTTTGGTTTGATGCGAGCGATGCACCTGCTGATCGATCTGCCTTGGGTGCTGCTTGTGGTGGATTTCGCAGCGATCGTGGTGGTAGACGTAGTGGCCGGAATGTTGTCCGAAATGGTGGACGAGGTGATGGTGGTTGTGATGGAGGCCGACCGTGTACATGCTTCAACTGTGGTCAACATGGACATTTTCAATGGAAGTGTCCCAAAGCTCTTGCCGCCAACGTTGCATTAGATGCTTGCGACAATGATAGGCTACTCGTACAAATGGCGGCATATACCTATGCTGAATTCGGTGAATTCCAAGCTCAACGTCGTAGTGAAGCTTCGTCATTTGGATCCACAGTCGGATATTCATCGACGTGTCTGGTAGGATCGAAGCCGTGGATAATTGACTATGGAGCATCTGATCACATGACAAGTGACGCATGTATGTTGCGTGATTATGTATCTGTGGATCGTGTGACCGATATTACTGTTGCGAATGATAGTTCACTGAAAGTTCGTGGAAAAAAAATGAAGTGGTAGACCGAAAAAAATGCGAGTACACTCATCAACAAAGTTCGCGAAAAAGAACTCGAAAATTTAAAGACGGACACATTTTCTAGAGTCTCTTTAGATTTTTTGAGTTCCTTTTCATTGTGACTCGTGTAGTTTGGCTAAACATCATTGGGTACCCTATCCAGTGAGTCTGAATAAAGCTGCCTCAGCTCCTAGTGAGTTAGTACATTCTGATATATGAGCTCCATGCCCTATTGAATCTGTGATCGGTTTCAAATATTGTCTCTTTTGTTGATGACTACTCACGGGTCATTTTTGTCTACTTGATGAAAATTGATCAGAATATTTGATATTTGGTGCAATTTTTATGCGAAAATCAAAATCAAAATTGGGTTCCTATTAAATGTTTTCGGAGTAATAATGGTTGTGAGTATGTGTCTCGTAAGTTCACGTCTCATCTGGCTAGACTTGGCATCATCCACCAAACTTCATGTCCTTACACACCACAACAAAATGGTGTAACCGAACGTAAGAATCATCACCTTTTGGAAATAACACGTGCTCTTATATTTCATGCACGTACTCCTAGAAAATTTTGGTCGGATGCAGTCCTTACAGCTTGCTTCTGATCAACCGCATGCCATCTATTATTTTCAATGACAATACTCCATTTTCTCGGTTATATTCCAATCGTGTGCCGACCTCTCAAAGTTTTTGGTTGCTTGTGTTATGTTCGGGATACTAGACCTACTCTTTCTAAATTGGATTTGAAGACAATCAAGTATTTTTTTTGGATATCCGAAAGATAAGAAAGGGTAGTTTTTTTTTCCGACTTAGAAGAGGTATTTTATGTCTCGGGATGTTATATTTGTTGAAATCGAGTTTTTCTCACTCCCTCCAACTATCGATTATGTTCCAAAACTTCACCCAGATGAGAACTTTCTCTTGTATCCGGTTCAAACACAACATCCCTCCGTCACGGTGCCCTCCCCTACCGAGTCAGTCCTACCGTCCATGGTCCGCAAACACCAACTCAGTCGAAACCGACATCACCACTCTTATCGACCCATGGTTTGCAAATACCAGCTTCGTCAGAACATGCATCACCAGTGGTACCGGTGTCGTCCTCGGGGTCCTCCAACTCCACCGATTCACCACCACCTGATATACCGGTTTACCCCCGTCGCGCATGTTGCGACCATCCTTTGTATGTTCACAACTACAGAGGGCTTGCGAGTCGCACTCAGTCATTGGCAGTGCTCTAAAAATCGCTACGCGGGGACGGTGCGTCAAGGACCCACCTAGCGCCTAGGCGCCGAACTGAATTATATATATATATATATATATATATATATATATATATATATATATGGCACATGCAAACAAAGCTGCTAGTTGAGAAGTTGGCTAGCATGATGGGTTTAAATATTTGGTTTGGAGTTGGGAGGTCCATAGTTCGAGTCTTGATGTTCACCAATTTTTTTTCTTCTTTCCTTTCCTTTTCCTCTTTTCTTTCCTTTCCTTTCCTTGGAGTCTGATGTTACCAAATTTTTTTCCTTTCCTTTTCTTTTCCTCTTTCCTTTTCTTCCCTTTCCCCTCCCCTCCCCTCCTTTCCGATCCCAGTTCATAATTTTTTTTTTCTCCGATCCCAGTTCATAATTTTTTTTCCTCTCATTTCCTTTCCCTCTCCCTCCCCCTCTCCTCTCCTCCCTCTCTCCTCTTCCGCCTCCACCACCGCCTCCACTACCACCACATCACCACCGCCTCCACGACCACCACCGTCGTCCGCAGCACCCCCACCACCACCAGCACCGGTAAGGTTTTTTTTTGATTTTTTTTAAATAGGGACGCCTAGGCCCGCCTAGCGCCCAGGCCGGTCGCCTAGGCCGATTTTTAGAACACTGGTCATTGGCTATGTTGTATTGGACGCTAGGCGAGACGAGGCGAGACCATGCCCGCCTCGCCTAGGCATCTTTCCAGAATTTCTGGGTTTTGTAAATGTGTAAACACTAAACATTGGAAGGCAGCAGCAGTTTTTTTTATAAGTAAGGTTCTTCATTCTCATTAGTTGTTCATTATATCACTAGAGTTTTCCTACTGCTGTAGGAGAAGGCAGTGTTCTTTCATTCTCATTGGAAGGCAACAACCAATAAGAAAGAAGGCAACAGCAGTAAGCAGAAGGCAGCAGCAGTAAGCAAAAGGCGGCAGCAGCAGTAGCAGAAGGCACAAGGCAGCAGTAGCAGTAGGAGAAGGTAGCAGGAGAAGACTGCAGTAGCAGTAGTAGAATGCAGCATTAGGAGAAGCAAAACAAATATTGTGTAAATATTGTAAAGCAATGTAAATGTCATTGTAAAGCAAATATTGCAAGCAATGTAAATATTAAGTTAACATTATACTATCAATGTAAAGCAAATATTGTAATACTATTAATGTAAAGCAAATATCGCAAGAAAATGTGATTGAGTTTATACAGTTATATTGTAAAGATTACCTTATGCTTTTTGTATAGATACATGATACATCTTTCTTGATCCATCTTTTCTTCACTGCAGCTATCCTGAATGGTCATTAAAAAAATATAAAGATTAAACAGAATTTGAGAAGATATCTTGAGCAAATATATGCATGCAATATGTCAATATAACACTTGATGATATCATGATAGTAAGAAGCAATAAGCAACCCTACTAGCAATAATTGATAACTAATAAGTTCAACAACCATTCATAATTCATAAAGTAACACAAGGAAGTCTTCAAAGTTCCAACTTAAGTTAATGCTTAACCCAACAACACAAAACACACAATTCTAATATCTAAAAGTCTAAATCCTCTTCTGCAGCGGATTGAGGCCCATCATCACTAGAGTTTCCCTCATTCTCATTGGTTGTTCTTCATCATCCTCAAATTCTGAATCTTGGTCAACACTTTGAATTCCCTTTCCCCCCCTTTGGCTTTGTTGTTGTTGTTGTTGTTGTTGTTGTTGTTGTTGTTGTTGTGTTCTTCTCCTCTTGTATGTCCTCGTGCTCGTCCTGGGACCGTGTTCCTCATTTCCTTCAGCCTCTTCAACAAGTCCATACGTAAGATCAGTGTCACCTACACGATCATTGGCTGCATCATAAGGAACAAGCCATTCGTCACACTCTTCCATATCTTTCAAAACAATTGGATCCGTATCTCTTCCCGCCAAGCTAGTCCGGTCCAAATAACGAGCTTTCAACTTGGTATTGTATTGGACAAACACAAGATCATTCAACTTCTGATTCTGATGCTCTAGCCTGTTCCTCTTCTTGGAATGTAGCTGATATTCAGAAAATAAAAGAATCAATTATCAAAAATTAAATATTACCTACTAGAATAATAATTTGACTTACATTGTTAAATAAACTCCAATTTCTTTCACATGGAGATGCAGCACAAGTAAGATCAAGTACTCTTTTGGCACTTCACTTCCCCAAGTAATCTACCACTCAACTGGAGCCGATGATGTTCTTTTTCTTACAACTATTGGGTCACCCATCATGTCTCTAGCTGTCCGATAAACTGATAGTTGATCAATAATTTTGTCACGTTTGTCTACATCTGAAACTAGCTTCTTAATTGCATCAAATATGCCCCTTTTAATTGCACTATTGCTTTCCAAATCTGAATCCCTTTTTCCTTCATTAATAAAATAGTTGCTGGGTTAAGATAATAGCCTGCTGCATGCAAATGTTGATGGAGTTGATCAACCCATCGATGATCAACAATTATCAACACTTTATTCAAAAATCCATTGTCACTCTCCCCCAAATTGGCTATTATCTTCTTTTTGCAGTCCTCCATTGCATGATAAATGTAGCCCATGCAAGGCTTTTCTTCCATGTCCACCAATCGAATAACATCCACCAACGGAGCAAGCACTTTTAAAGCAAAGTGCAATCTGTTATTTTTTTGATAGAACAAATTAGAATCAAACCTTGTCAGAACTCAGAAAGAACAACAAATATTATATACTAACCTATTCCAAAAGGACGACTTCTTAATTATCTTGACCACCCCCTTCCCGTCAGTTGTTGTCACTCATTTGCTCTTTCGTCCAATCCTCTGAATGTATCATTGTCCGTAGACCCGTTCTGATTGAAAATACTTTCCATTGACAAGAAACTAATAGCAAACCTTGTAACTACGGGCCTTAATAAATCCCTATTACCAGTGAATCTTCTCATCATATGTAGAACATTAGTGTGATTGTAAATAAATACCGAAATTGTCCTACATTCCTTCACAACTTCATCCACCTTTGGATGAGCAACAATTTCTTGACAAATCAAATTAACACAATCAGTTGCACATGTGAGTCCAAAATATGTTCTTATCTTCCATCAACCATTTTCCAGCAAGTTTGTAGTTTGATGCATTATCTGTAATAACCTATATAATAAAAAAAAACATGATTCAAAACTTATTTAATGAGTATATAATAAATTAACTATCTAGTATCTACTATTACAATTCAGAGAGAATGTTAGGATAAGGCGCTTACTTGTACAACATTATACTCACTAACTTCTTCAATACCTTCTTGCAACATCCCGAGAATAAGCTTTGCATCTTTGACATATTCGGAACCATCCATTGATTTCAGAAAAACTGTTCCTTTAGGACAGTTTACTAGAAAATTAATGAGTGTTCTGCCCCTTCCATCTGCCCACCAATCTGTTATAATAGAACACCCATAAATCTTCCAATGGACCTTAAATGAGTCTATCCACTCCTTCATAGCTTGCACCTTCTTCTGTAAGATTGTAACCCTCAACTCATGGTATAATAGAGCTTTTAGGCCTTCACCAAATTGTCCAACTACTGCAAGCATTCTAGTAAAACTAGAACTTTTTGCAACATTAAATGAAAGCCAATTTTCATAAAAAAAACCAGCAATGTAATCACAAGTATTGTTCCTAGCCCTCTCCCTGTGAATATTATCAAGGGGCTTTTGCACAAGTTTATCAAAATTTGGGAGGAACATGCTATCAAGGGGACCCTTTTGCTTGGGTCCTTTAGGAGCCAAATTACTAGTAGTACCACCACTTGAGCTCAAACGACCACTTCCCAATGCTTCATCCTCTTCATCATTTTTGTTTGCTTGTGTACCAGTACTACTAACACCTTCATATATATTAATCTTTGCTATTGAAGCATGTTTTAATCTCTCTTTCTTCAACTTTTGTTCAGCTATATAATTTCTGATTATTTCTTGGACATCTTTAGTTACTTTGGAGCACACTTTAACATCTGGATAACCACCCGCAAGATGTTGTTTGTGCCTATTAATTTCTCCCTTTGTTATTACTTGGCACAAATTACACTTCATACTATTCTTGTCATTGAGCAATGGTTGTCCATAATCGCATCTTGGATCTTTTGATGTTTTAAACGAGTGGAACCACTATAGAAGACATTCAAATTCTGAAAAAAAAAAGGGAAAAAAGATCAACAACAGTAACATTATTACCAAAGTCTATTTTTCCCAAAAAAAGAAGGTGAACACAAAAAAAAGCAAAAAAAAAAACAACAGCAGCAAGAGTATACAATAACATGAATTAGAAAAGAAAACCAAAAATAGAGCAAAAAAGAAGCAGTAGTAATAGTGTAACACAAAAAACAAACAACAGTACTCTTGCTGTAGTCGAACAAAAAAAAAAGAAAACAAAAAGGAGGACGGAGGAGAAGAACTGAAGAACACAAAAAAAACCAACAGCAGCAGAAGAGAAGATGAGGACGAAGGAGAAGAAGAGAAAGGAGAAGAATACCTGAAATAGCAGCAGTAACTTCTTCTTCTTTCTTCTTTGCGTTCTTTTTTCCTTTCGTTTTTTCTTTTCCTTTGCTTGGAAGAAGACAACAGCAACATCAATTTTTACATTAGTTGGCTTCGCAGCAACCAAAACTTGAAAAAATCCTAAAGCCCCAAAAAAATTATTGGTAAAAAGCCCATCGAGTCCATATTGATTTTCACCGCCTAGGCGTCCGATTTGATTTTCCCTGGTCGCACCTAGGCGCTCATTCGCCTGTCCCTGCAAGAAATTTTACTGGTCGAGGCGGCCAGTTCAAAATCTGCGCGCCTAGGCTACCTAGGCGGCGCCTGTAACAACATAGGTCATTGGTGTCTACTATTGATGTGATTCAGATTCCCAATTCTGTCGAGGAGGGACTCAAACATCCTAGTTAGCACGTCGATATGGAAGAGGAGACGCGAGCTTTTCGAGAGAACCATACATGAGACTTGGTAGATTTGTATAATGGTAAGAATGCAGTAGGTTGCAAATGAGTGTTCACAGTCAAGGTTAAACCGGATGTCACTCTTGATCGTCTGTAAGCTCATCTTGTGGCAAAATGGTATTCTTAAACTTACGGTGAGAATTATTTTGAGACATTTTCTCCGGTTACCAGAATGACCTCTGTGCGCGTGCTACTATCCTTATCCGTCTGTTATGACCGACCCCTACTTTAGTTTGATGTCAAAATGCATTTCTTCACGAGGACCTTGAAAATGAAGTGTATGTGGTGGAACCTCATAGGTTTGTTGACACGTGTCAATCAAATAAGGATCATTTGATATTTTACCAACATACATCAGCTGGACGGATACTACTTGGTGTCTATATTGATGACATTGTGATTACGGGAGACGACACTCAGGGTATTGCAGGACTGAACATTTTTAGACCAAAGATATAGGATTGTTGAAGTACTTGTTGGGTATTGAGATCACACGGGAAAAATAAGACGGCGTAATGTCTCAGCAAAAATATGTGCTTGACATCAACTGAAATGGAATAATGCAAACGAAGGGAGCAACTTCACCCATGAATTTTAGGGGAAAAGTTACTCCCCGATGAGGGGATATTAATGACCAATCCTGATCAGTATCGTCGAGTGGTTGTCAAACTCAATTACTGGGTAGTTATGACTCGTCTAGACATTTTCTTTGTTGTAAGTGTAGCAAGTAGGTTTATGACTTCTCCACGAGTTCCGTATTGGCAGATAGTTCTCAAAATCCTGTGCTATCTATCTCAGAATTCAAAAAAAAGATTTAGATGGAGAATCAACAGTATTCTAAATGGCGGTTGATGTAATGCTCCGTCTCGCTCAGTTCAATTGGAGGTATTGAAATGCAACGACGTTTGGACTTAGCCATGCAACGGCTTGCTTGAAGTCCCACTCAGCCGAGGCAACTTCTCGTCCAGATGGGTGGCTTCGGTGAACTTGTCTTAACTTGGCCTTCATACTAATAAAACGAAAGTGTTCATTGCACTGAATATGTTTGAATAAAAGAGATGAATCCACATAGCTAAGAGAATAATTCCATTGAGTCAAGTATGTCTATAGAACATGGAAAAAGTGTCAAATGTTGCTTAGATGTTCTCCACGATGGCTTTCAAATTGACACTCGGTCCTTCGTCCCGTGGATTACGAGAAGAAAAAATTGGTATATGTTGCCACAAGGCTATGGACTTAGCATAGTTATAGGCGTCGTACGACATAAATGTTTTGTAAAGCATGCACTGTCCCACCGTCCAATGTTTGGTATAGCATAATTGTCCCACAAGTCTCAATGCACGTTTCCACGGTGCAAGGCTTGACATAGCCTTTGTTCGTCCTACGTGCTAAGTTATATCGCACGGTTTATGACACGAGTTAAGGCACTCAAAGAACACGGTTGTTCAAGTTGAGTACGTGCACGTCCCCACGGCTTCATTGGCACGTTCCTACGATCTCAAAGCTCGTCATATAGAGTATGACTTGAGCGGTAGTGTCGCACGGAACACAATTGGTGTAAGGCACAAACCACGGTTGGTTCAATGACTAGTATGCCACGGTCTATGGCACGGAACACGTTTTGTTCAAGTTAAGTAGGAAGGCTATGCAGTAGCCGTTCCCTGGGTTTTAAAGAATGGAAAGTTCAAGCGATGGTTTATCCCCGAGACGGTCCCTTGTTTGGGAGTCTCTAAAGAAGGAAAGTATGGATTATGAGCACGATATGTAAAGGGTTTGGATCGTACCACAAATTAGGCCATGCATTTATGTGAGTCTAAATGAAGTCTCGTAGGTGCGTGGTCATGGACAACTTGTGTACAAGGACGATGTTTCTTCGGACGAAAACCTGGGGCCACAGGACCGATCCGGCCATGGATGAAACACGGTATAGCTAATGCTGGGTAGGCAACCAGGAATTCGATGGACTTTTATTGGGACTAGCTGCATGCATTGAAGGACCCATCGTCTTCCTAGCTATGTCCACGATGGCTTGAATTGTTAGTGACCTTTCATATAGATAAGTTGGTGTGCTGAGCGACAATCAGCATGCACGATGTCGGTCAAATCAAAGGAAGTGCAAGCACGACACGAATTGAATCAAGAAGGTATGCACGCTATGCAACACAATTATGAAGTCTAAGATTTGGCTATAGCAGAGACGTGCTTCGGCACGAGACATGCGTCGTGTTTGAGTCGTTAACACAAGTTCTATAAGTCTGGATTGAGTCGTTTCGAGTTTAACTCAAGAAGAGCCGTAGGACAAAGTTGGGTTAAGTCATGTTGAGTGATGAGGCACGACCTTGACGTTGAAGTACACACAGAAATTATGGCACAACCAAGTTGTTGCGTCTCAAATATAGGTCGAAAGGCAAGCACGAGTCAATATATTAATGTTGTTGGTATGAGAGTAGTCTAGAGGCACGATGATGGTCTAGAGACACAAATAGGCCAGGCGTCTATGTCCTAAAACTGATCCTAAGACAAGATTAGAAAGACAATCGAAGGAATATGTTGCACAAACTAAATGAACGTGTTGATTTTGTATGGGTGGACGAGGAGCTTACACTACCAGTACGGTTGGTATTGACTACCCAACAGTTTTCATGCGCAGGTTACAGGTACTTGCTTGTCGGGGCGGAGCTCGATTGGACGCGCTGAGGCATGGAATTCTTTGGCGTTTCGAGGCTTGCGGCCGCATCGAAGACTTCACCTATACGGGACATAATGTATGGACATCGCCTTCTGAAGCATCCGCAGTGGCAAGCCTTGAAACTTGTATTGAGAGATGAGAGAGAACTTAGTGATTGTATTCAGAGAGATTGTGAGCTTGAGAGATTGTAATCTTGGCCATGTGCCCCCTTTATAATTTCGCTGATTATAAATAAAAGTTCTGATTTTGTTTGTAACACTTGTGTTCGAATAATTGTGTTTCTTTTATGTTATTCAACTTTCTGCTAGGGACTTTTACGCGACGACCCCGTCGCTTAGCCTGTAATCGACCGTTATGGAATCCGTCTTGTGTGAGCACAACCTGTAGTGCCCCGCTTTCGATAGACGACGGACTTCATAATATGCTTGCGCCGAGTCAGATCGGTCGGGAACTTAGATGGCCATCTGACTCGATCGCTGAGCTTGGTAAACGATAACACTTTGCGGCATCGATCAAATCGATTTGGACGGATGTTACGAGAATCGATCTAACTAATAGAACGATTTCTGTTGGAATAAGTCCTAGATGCAGCGGGCTGTGTCTCGGCGAGTGAGCTCTATATAAGAGTCCCTTCGACGGGACCGGACCGCTGTATGGTTTTCTTGGAGCTTTTGCCGCTTGGTTTTGATGAAAGTGCTTTCGCGTCGTTTTCTAAATGTAATTTACGAATTTCGAAACGAAGGAATAAAGAAGGAATCCTAACTAGGTGTTGGTGCCATTGCAAGAGCTCGCGTAACTAAAGCTTGAACGTTGCGAAGCGCTTCGACGGTCGGCACGATCAAAGAACTTGGTGGGTGATTCGGCTCCTTCTTTTCTACTGTCCCGCAAACCAAATTTCTTTGTCTCGAATTTATTCAAATCGACGATGCCAAGTTAAATGCATGCCAATCCACTAAGGTCAATAACTCGAAAAAAATGTATCGATTTAGAGTAATTTACTCTGAAAATATAAGTTTCGCACCAAAACGAGAAAGTTTAAGGTTCTAGTAAAAAGATAGACTATTTCACGTGCTGCAAAATAATATGAAACGTCGATTGTGGCTTACGGTGCCGCGGGGAATTTGGTGCCTACGGGATGCTAAGTCGGAAGTACGGTTCGGGAAAAATGATTCGTTGCATGAGTAGGGCACAAATGATAATGTCGTTCAATATTGTCCGCGCTATACAAATCTGTCTGCACATATTAAACTGTTCACGCATTGGCATGGTCATGGACAACTTGTGCACAAGTTGAACTTTTCTCGATGCGGTATCCGGGACATCGGAACCGAATCGACCTAGGGGGAATAAACAAATTCGTGCTTCGGCGCGAGGCATTGCGAGACCTGCAGCAGGGCTTGCAACCCAAGCTGATAGGCACGTCGTAATGCCATATAAAAGTCTCTCGTGGTGCATAGCATCAATGACCGCACATGTAAGATAGTAGCATGCTCACCTATTGTCTTATGCAGGTAGTAAATATTATCTGTGTTTTATGCAGGGACGAGCACGGCCGTGGTAAGAATTGTGATAAATCATTATGTTTCACTGTATGCTTTACTACTTCAAAGATGACTATCGATATGAACTGAATTCATTTAGTTCTAAATAGAAAGAAAACTCTAAAGCATGCATACCTTAACAATCAGAGTCATTTTAGACGAGTGGGTTCGTCTCCTCCACTTAGCAAGTGTGTTAACCCCCTACCCCAATTCCCCAGGTGCGGTGGGAGCTCTAAACTGAAGCTGAAGTGCGGAGAGGCATTTTGAAGCTCTTCCTATTCTGAAGTATTTTGAAGCCAATTCATCGAAGGCTTATGTATAAAGGGACGAATGTATGGAACGACAAGTGTTAGTTCAGGCAGCTTGTCGAGTATATTTCTTTTGTTTTCAATCAATGTAGCCGCAACGACATCCAATGTAATTACGACTTGCACTTCGTTGCAAACTATGAATGAAAAGTATATTTCTATCTTCCTATACTGCGTCATCAACTCAATTTGATGTGATTTGTGAAATTTTTACTTGGTGTTTCAATATAATAATCAACGTAACGTTCTTGCCTTGTACGAGTGTAATTCCAGACTCGTACGACATCACGTCTTAGCGAGGACGATCGATTCGGCATAATAACACCGGGGACGAACGTTTTGTCGACTCGGGACGTGACACAACCTAAGGCTCACGCGGCATCACGCCTTAGCGAGGACGATCGGTTCTTCGGAGCCGGGGCGTGACGGTTGAGATGGCCGTCTAAGCGGTAGGCGGTCTGTCCCCGTACCACTTTTGCGGTCGGCGGTGGAGTAGGCGACCAACGGAGGTGAGGTGTTGTAGGCGAGAGCCTAGGTGGAGCAATACCTAAAAAGATGTTTTGGCCAAAAGATTTTGCAAGCATTAGGAGCATATGGTTCACTTTTAGAAAACTAAAACTTCATAAAATTTCGTTCTACAACCAAGGTTCTAAACGGCGGTAGGCGGGTGCGCGGCGGAGAGAGTCCGCCTACTGCCTAGGCGGTCGATACATTTTGAACATTTTTTACTATTTACCTTTATTTTTTTGCATAATATGCATATTTTAAGGGTGTTCCATGCATAACTAAGTTGTAGAACGAAGATTTATAAAATTTTAGTTTTGCAAAAGTGAACCATAAGCCCATAATGCTTAAAAAAAATCCTTTTGGCCAAAATATTTTGTTAAGTATTGTTCCGCCTAGGCGTCCGCCAACGCCGCCTCACCTCCGCCTATGCTGCCAACCTCCGTTGGCCGCCTATTCCACCGCCTACCGAAAAGCGGTGCGGAAAGGGACCGCCTACCGCCTAGGCGAACGCCATTTAGAATACTGTCTACAACTTAGTTATGCATGGAACACCCTTAAAATATGCATATTATGCAAAAAACAGTGGTAAAATAGTGAAAAATGTCCAAAATGTGTCAACCGTCTAGGCGGTCCCTAGGCGGTAGGCACTCTCTCCGTCGCGTACCCGTCTACCGCCGTTTAGAACTTTGAGAATCAGGGACATACTCATCGTGAGTGCTTTACAGATGCTGACTAGGGTTCAAGCCTTATGGATAGGCGGTCTATATCTGACTACTCGGTATTTATTGGCGAAAGCTTAGTGTCGTGGAAGAGCAAGAAGTAGAGTGTGGTCTTACGATCCAGTTTAGAAGCGGAATATCGAGCTATTGCTTATGGCACAACATAGGTGTTATATTTGCAACATATTCTAAAGGAGCTGGGAGAAGAAGCAGGATCTCAAGCAGCATATATGTGGTGTGACAACCAATCTGCTATCTATATTGCTACCAATCTCGTATTCCATAAAAGGACGAAACACATTGAGATCGACATTCATTTCGTCCGTAACGAGTATCAAAAGGGGATGATAACATTTCACCACGTTAGAACCAGCGTTCAGATAGCCGATAACTTTACGAAGTCTCTTTTAGGCCCTAGGGTTCAGTTTCTTTGTAATAAGCTGGACATGATTGACATCTGTGCTACAGCTTGAGGGATGGTGTTAAGTATTAGTGTATTAGTCAATTGGGCTTTAGTCCCCACATCGGGTAGAATAATAGAGAGAGCGTTTACTCTCTCCTATTCCTATATGTAATGTATTCTTTCATTATCAACGAATCATCCCATTATTCTCTCCTACATTTATCATATTTCACCAATATCTGATGTCTTGTCTATTAGCTAAGAACCACAAACGCCCCAAGACAGGTCAATATCCGTGTAGCAACCACACGGACATGCCAAATACACTAGAAACACCAGACTCAATGTTGCTGTCTCCAAACCATGTTCTTGGCCATGCAACACAACTTTAAGGCATTACAAGTGATTCACATCTCTATTTTCCCTCTTCTGCAGCTTAAGGGAATAAGTAATATATGTTGCCACATTTAAGATTTACACAATGTGGAATGCCAAGTGTCTTGCAGGCAGGTTGTACTAACTAGTGCATGGATATTGTGGCATTGAACAAAACCAAGATTACTCCCATTTGTGCTACAGAGCTGTTATGATGTAAAGAAAACCCCTTTAAAGATGTGTTACTTAGATTATGGGTTTTCTCCAATAAATGGGGGGCAATGCTATCATTACTTCTATTTCAACAAAACAATATTATTGCTCACATTCTAGTGTCCATGATTTTTCTAGTCATAGGAAATATTTTGAAATTCATAGTGAAGACGATATACCTTCACATACATAGTAGTCATAGAGAATGATTACACTTTGGGCAATAGAAATACATTTCTAGTTGCAGTTGTTTTATGTTACTTTTGCCTTGGTTTGCAGTGACAATACTTGCAGGTAGACTTTTGCATAATTCTTTAGTAATGCTATGCGGGAGTTACCATTCGGAATCTTGTGGCATGCACAATAGGACAAAGGGGCAAGGCAACTTGGTGCATCCACCTATGGTTGCATGCCTCTTACGATTTGTGATGTGACATCGGAATGAAAAGTCATGTTGGCTACCAAAAAACAATATTGCTTCGAATATACATATTATTGACTAAACTCCTTGGTTGCATGAGCGTAAACTACATAATCAAAATGTAGGTCTACCTACTCCCAACCGACGGTCTGTCTAGGTTTTATGACATGACACCCTCTCATGCTCAGCTACCTGGCTAGTGATCTGGTGCCAACGTAGAAGGTTGACGTCCTCAGCAAAATTGTGTCATTTTTTTATGGAGCATTGTTATGCTCTATAGCTGACCCTATTCTGATATGAGAAGACTTGGAGGACGAGGATAATTGGAAATCAAATGAAGCTAATGCCTATTCTTTGTTGCATTATCTCTACTTAATCATGTTTGCTATTAACCATTTGGGGTATTATGTAACAAATTGATGCAATGCATGGTTTATCATTATTACTATGTCAAAGAAACAATGTGTCACTTGCATTGTATCCTAGAGTACAAGAAACATTGTGGCAACGATAGGAAGTATTTAAGATTCACTGCTACCACAATATACTTTCAACCATAGTAGTCATATGGAATGATGGAAGCTTGAGCATTACAAATCCACATGTAGTTATTCCATTTGCTCAATTTACTGCGATAATAATTGCAACTGGATTTTCCACATTTCTTTTCAGATAGGTTTTTGTAGTCCGATTTGAGATTGGTGGTGCTACCAGTTGTAGAACCTCCTACATTCTTATGCTCCATAGTTGACTCCATTACGATGGGAGAAGACTGAGAAAGAGGATTTTTAGAGGATCAATGAAGCTAATGCCTTTTCGTTGTTTACATTAGGTTTACATGATCATGTTTGTTAACCATTTTGGTTATTATCTAACAAAGTGACGCAATGCATGGTTTATTACTATTTCAAGAAAAGAATGTGGAACTCGCATCCAAAGTAGTTAAAGGCGCTCTAAGGTACGCGTCATATGCTACACACCCTTAGTGTCTCTCATGAGCATGGCGCCACGAGGTTCAAAAGACGCCCAAAGGCGAGCACCTTAGCAAGGTGCAGAAAAGGCGCAAGACGTGCCTTAATGAATTTTGTTTTGATTAATGAATTCTGGTCAGGTGTCTAGTTCCTACCTTCTAACAATCCGACCCAAACCAAACCCTAAGTTAATAAAGTCTAATAACATAGATGGGGAGATAGAGAGAGTCTATGCCTCTATTTCTCTCTCCCCTTTCCGCCTCCAGATTTTTTTTGTTTTTGTTTGTTGTCTCCGATTTCCTCTCTTCTGCTTTATTTTTTCTCCGGTTAGTTTCATACATAATCACATTTTATAACAGAATTCATCATTTCCTTTGTGGCTAACCATTGGACACTGTGGTCATCACTTTATGTTTTCGTATATTGATCCTAACCTTTCTCTCTAATCATGTACCTTCTTCTGATAAATAATAATACCGGTATATCAAGTTTCTCATTCTTTGACATAACTTGTTTTTCTATCTTTTTGAGAATTATGTGAGGCTGTGCTATCATTTCCATGTTCTTGTTGTCTTGCAGAAAGTTCTCACGATTTTATGATTATGTTAATCATTTTTGATATAGTACAATTAAACATGCATACATTTTTTGTCGGTGTTTGCATGTTAGACTTGGCACTACTCCTGTACAGTCAGTTGTGCTCCATAGTAGTGATTTCCTACAATAGTGATTCATTAGACACATCATCTTGTATCTTGTGCAGAAGAATTTGATTTTGACTTTATCACATATTCTTATGTTGTTAGACTATTAGCACAAGCACTTGCAAAACATAGATCTAACTACCAAATAAAGTTTCTTCATCCTAACCTACCTTCTTATGTAGTTGTAGGCGATTATATTTATTAGCATCAAACTCGTACTATTTGGATCAATATAGATGCTTGAACTATCAAAAGTGCTGCCTAGGGTTGCTAATGACTCACAATCCTTGTCTTATGTAGATAGAAATCTGAATGTGACGGATTAGTTGGGTTACTCTCTTTTCCTATTAGGGATGCAAATTTATCGATTATATTCAGCTTAATAGGAAAATGGATCTAGATAGCATCGTTGACTTGTATAAGTTAATAACTTATATTTTTTTTTTGGTGTTTTAGCTTTTAGTATAACTTTTGTACTTGAATATTATGCTTTAAGTT
Organism: Iris pallida; assembly: GCA_029216955.1. Taxonomy (NCBI): domain Eukaryota; kingdom Viridiplantae; phylum Streptophyta; class Magnoliopsida; order Asparagales; family Iridaceae; genus Iris; species Iris pallida. The sequence goes on from JANAVB010008399.1 coordinate 3,342,065, forward strand.
GATGATACATATGCTGCTTTCTCTAAGAATAGTTGGATTTCTTTTATTCAAGCATATATTGTTATGTGTTAATTCAGTTTGATTATTTTGTTATGTATAATGTAGAATAAATATTTTTTTCCAGTTTTTTCGCAAAATGTGTGGCTTAACTCTAAAAGGCGCACGCCATGCGCCGAGGCGCTAGGAAGCCTTTGCGCCTTTATCTTGCGTCGTTAACAACTATGCTTGCACAAGGTACAAACTTGTGCCTTTGTGTGTCTTGCGTCGTCAAAGTGCGTGATGTCGTACAAGCCTAAGTTGCGTTTGTATAAGGTATAAACTTGCACATTAATAAAATAGACTGAATTGAGATAGAAGCAGCGAAATTTTAATGCAGAAAACCAAATAACAATAATGAAACAAAAATACAGTCTCTTTTATTCATACCTTGCAGCGCATACAAATGCTTTCAATAGCCAACTGAACATGCCAAACTTGGTTTACAATTTTTTGAAACTGAAAAGAATTACAATGACTTCGTTCCATTATTCCATACACTTTCTTTATAAAAAAAACAACAGTGCGCCTTCAGATCTCCGGCTTCCAAAGGATGAATAGACTTTTATCGCTTTCGAAAGTCCAGCAGAACAACTCGCACTTGTGGAGGTGGAGATCAGTACATTAGGGAACACACTTGTGACCGACACAACTATACTCAACTGAAAGCAGACACTATGTAATCACGCGATAAAATATTCTTTAATTAAATGTGGTCTTTCTATCTTTTATCTACTTCCATTTCATGTCAATACTTAATCAAAAGCATACTTCATTTCAATACTTAATAAAAAATTATACTTTCTTTCATTAATTCGAGCATTAGAGGCTATTTCATGAACAATATCAATTCCTTTCTACTTTTACCAAACACTATTTTTCTTAAGCGATATTCATCCTCAGGGACATGATAACAACATTACATTTTAACCAAATTCTTTCTTAGGAACAATTCATAATAAGAAACATAAAATAATAGAAACATCATTTATACAGTAATTCTTACCCACAGTAAACTATCCATCCCTGCACAAACAAGGATTAGAACAATTTGCATATACAATTTCTATTTTTTTGTCCATCTCTGCATCAAAATGTTAGAACAACAATTATATTATCCTTAGCATGCGACCTAACTACATGATGATCCATGGGTGACTTCCTATAATTTGAAGTTGGAACATACAAGTCCATCTCTCTAATAGACATAAGGCTGAAAATCGAACGAACGAGCTCGAAGGAAATTGTGTTCGAACTAGGTTCGACTAAACTATCGAACGTGTTTGATTCAAGCCGAGTTTAAGGTCAAGCCCAAAAATGGTGTTTGAACTTGGTTCGAGAGACTTGAAAGGATCGAGCTCGACTCGATTTAGCTCGTAAGCTCGGACGAACACGAACCAAGCCCGAGCCAAGACCGAGCCAAAGCCCTATCAAACATGTTGATAAGGGAAATTGAGAAGATCAAGACTCTAATGCATCAAAGCGTCGTCTGGACGCAATTATTAAGATTTGAAAGAGAATAGAGAGTGATACAATATAATGCCTAAAGGAAGCCCTAATACGAGAAACTGAGCCGAACTCGAGCCCATTCGCAAACAAGATCTAGTCGAACAACCTACGGTCTAGGTTCGAATGCCCCTTCGAACAGAAAAAATCGATCGAGCTCGGTACCGACTAACTCACGAACGAGCTTGGACCAAGCCAAACGCGAGCCGAACACAAGCCGTTTGAATTGTTTTACAGCTGTAAATAGACATGACACCCCCTGACTACGAGGACATATAAGTCTCATGGTGTCCCATCTCTTCTAGGCCGATACAATTCCGGTGTTCCGACAATCGTTCGAGATATTAAACTTGTGCACAAGTTGTTCAATGCAGCTTTTATCAATTAAAACAATGCAAAGCAGTATCTAAATGTCAATTAAAATATATTTTTCTACCTTTCTTTCAAACCATAGAGTCGTAGTTATGTTCTTCCTTTATTTTATTCTGACGAACATCCGTGTTCTTTCTTTCTTCTTTCGTATCATTTTCTTGCAAACAATACATTTTTTTTTGTACACTTAGATTTTCACAACATACGATAAAGGAACATGTAATCAATCTTTCTATGCAACAAAAAATATAATTTTTTTCAATTCTATCAACAATCTGTAACTCAAGCATGCAATTATATTATTTTAACAACATACGATATAGAGTCTATGCAATCATTCTGTCTTTCTTTAACAAGCATAACAATAGTCCTTTCAATTGTATTCACAGTCTAACTCGAGCAATATCATTATCTTATATGAGCATACAAATTTTATGTAATTATCAATCTAGTGATTACAAACTCTATTCTTAGCAGCAAAAGCATATTTCCATTCCCAATGTGTTCATTATTAATCGTGAATGAATCAAAAGACGAAGTCTTGCCCACTCACCTACGATGAAACGCCTTTCTGTCCAACAATAGAGCTCTTACTGAAAGCTTTCCTCTTACTTGAACTAGTAAACTGACATCTATAGCAATATAATGCCACTGCTAGGAGCGAAATATTACATCAACATTAAAGTGTTTAAGATCCATTGCTACCAACATATACTTTCTATGCATAGTAGTCATAGGGAATGATGGTAGGGGTGAGTATTCGGTTATTTCGGTTATAATCGAACCGAATTTTGGAAAACCGAAATAACCGAATTTAGTTTTAGGCAAACCGAAACCGAACCGAAAATACACACAACCGATATAAACCTAACCGAATAATTTTTTCGGTTTTTCAGTTTATTCGGTTTATATCGGTTGGGCCGGTTTTTGTTACCGGACCGATTTTTTCGTGGGCCGGTTTTTTTTTTACTGGGCATTTTTAACAAGTAGACTGTATAACAATGTTGAATAAAACTGTTGGAGTACTTATAAACAACCCAGTAGCAGAATATTCATTAAAAACACATACTTCACTGATAACAATTAAACTAGTAGAATTACAAAATTCAACAAGAACCATAGTAGACCGAAAACTGTACATACAAAAACTTTCATGTCTTCACCCATACAAAAGTTTACACAAATTTGGGCAAATAAACAAAAAAGTTGGGCAATATATGCGTCTTCCTGCCATTTCAGTCTCGCTGCCATTTCTTCACCCATACAAATTTGGGCAAATAAACAAAAAACTTCCATATCTTCACTCGTACAAAAGTTTACACAAATTTGGGCAAATAAACAAAAAACTTGGGCAATATGTGTCTTCCTGCCATTTCTTCACCCATACAAATTTGGGCAAATAAACAAAAAACTTCCATATCTTCACCCATACAAAAGTTTACACAAATGTTGTACTACCTGGACTACCTGGACAATATTGTACTACCTGGACTACAAATACTGAAAATATGAATATGAATAAGAAAATATGAATATGAATACTGAAAATATTGTCTTCACCCATACAAAAAACCTTGATGGCAGGAAGCAATATTGTACTACCTGGACTACCTTGTACTACCTGGACTACCTGGACTACCTTGTACAATATTGTCTTTGATGGCGGATAAAATGAGAGACAAATATGACAAGTATTGGGGAGACATTGAGAAGATGAATATGATCATCTTCATTGCGCCACTTTTTGACCCACGTCAAAAGATTGCATATGTGGAATGGTGGCTATATCAACTATATGGTAAATCAAGGGGTGATACCATGTAAACTTTTAAACATAGAGTACACAACCGTAGAGTACACAACCGTTCTCACCTTCTCCATCATGGTATCACCCCTTGATTTACCATATAGTTGATATAGCCACCATTCCACATATGCAATCTTTTGACGTGGGTCAAAAAGTGGCGCAATGAAGATGATCATATTCATCTTCTCAATGTCTCCCCAATACTTGTCATATTTGTCTCTCATTTTATCCGCCATCAAAGACAATATTGTACAAGGTAGTCCAGGTAGTCCAGGTAGTACAAGGTAGTCCAGGTAGTACAATATTGCTTCCTGCCATCAAGGTTTTTTGTATGGGTGAAGACAATATTTTCAGTATTCATATTCATATTTTCTTATTCATATTCATATTTTCAGTATTTGTAGTCCAGGTAGTACAATATTGTCCAGGTAGTCCAGGTAGTACAACATTTGTGTAAACTTTTGTATGGGTGAAGACATGGAAGTTTTTTGTTTATTTGCCCAAATTTGTATGGGTGAAGAAATGACAGGAAGACACATATTGCCCAATTTTTTTGTTTATTTGCCCAAATTTGTGTAAACTTTTGTACGAGTGAAGATATGGAAGTTTTTTGTTTATTTGCCCAAATTTGTATGGGTGAAGAAATGGCAGCGAGACTGAAATGGCAGGAAGACGCATATATTGCCCAACTTTTTTGTTTATTTGCCCAAATTTGTGTAAACTTTTGTATGGGTGAAGACATGAAAGTTTTTGTATGTACAGTTTTCGGTCTACTATGGTTCTTGTTGAATTTTGTAATTCTACTAGTTTAATTGTTATCAGTGAAGTATGTGTTTTTAATGAATATTCTGCTACTGGGTTGTTTATAAGTACTCCAACAGTTTTATTCAACATTGTTATACAGTCTACTTGTTAAAAATGCCCAGTAAAAAAAAAACCGGCCCACGAAAAAATCGGTCCGGTAACAAAAACCGGCCCAGCCGATATAAACCGAATAAACTGAAAAACCGAAAAAATTATTCGGTTAGGTTTATATCGGTTGTGTGTATTTTCGGTTCGGTTTCGGTTTGCCTAAAACTAAATTCGGTTATTTCGGTTTTCCAAAATTCGGTTCGGTTATAACCGAAATAACCGAATACTCACCCCTAATTTAGGAGACTGAGAGATTGTGAGTGGAGAGAGAGAGAAAAATTGTTTATATACTTAGGGTTGAGTTGAGGGTATATATGTAAATTCACAGACCCTATTCGGTTTTCGGTTTTAAACTGAACCCGAACCCGTAAACCTAACCCGAACCCGAAAACCGAATTAGCGGGTTTTCAGAACCGAACCCGACCCGAATTTTTTTTAAACCGAACCTAATTGCTTATTCGGTTCGGTTTTCAGTTTGTAACCTAATAATGCTCACCCCTAAATGATGGCACTTCGAGCATCACAAATCCATTTTCCATTTGTAGTTGCAGTTGATTTACATTACATTTGCTGTGTTCATAATCGCAACTGGATTTTACACATTCCTTCTCACAGGTTTTTGTAGTCCGATTTGAGGTTGGTGATGCTACCAGTTGTTGAACCTGCTACATTGCTTGTAATATATACCATTGATTAGATGAAGTTATTGTCTTCTATTTGCTGCATCATCTCTTCTTAATCTTGTATGCTATAACCAAAATAAGTACTAGCTTATCCCAGAAAATGGATACTAATCATAATTTGGTTGGAGTTCGTCTCAAGTGCTCCAATAGACTGATGACTTGTCTTATTTTCTTAGAATATAAAGATAATAATGGTTCATGGTTACTGTTTTCACCAGAGATTTGAGGTAAAGGCCCTGTTGTCTTTTGATTATTGTCTACCTCTCATCTTCTAGACCATGTCTTATATTGTCCTATACTCGGACAAAAACAATGACCTATAAGTTTGGTTTTTAACTCAACAAGCAAATATACCTAAATCGATTGATTGATTAATGGCCATATGAGGTCATTTTATCGACCAATCATATCCAATCTTTTTGTTACATGCACATGCTCAATCCTGTTCTAGATCGTGGAACACATTTTTGGTATGCTGCTAATACTTGTTCTTGTTCTACTTTTCTGCCTGAGCTTGGCCGAGGAAGAGTTACGGGTAGTAAAACACAAATATGCTGATTCTAATCCGGTTAGTATACGTAATGAACTAGGTTTTCACGATAAAGGAAAAAAGTAAGACCATTTCGACAAAAGACCATACCCCAGTAGCTTTACGTCTCTTATCTTGATCATGATTTTGTTGTGTCACATGCTGCATCATGTATTAACTATTTTGTGGTATCTTCAATTGTTGAAACACTATGTTAATGGTCGCATTGCCTTCTGACAGTTGACATGATGCAACCTGGTGCCACAGTGATCCTTCGTAATGCGAAGATTGCTATGTTTAAGGGGTCAATGAGGCTGGCAGTTGACAAGTGGGGCCGTGTTGAGGTTACTGAGCCTGCTGAATTTACAGTAAAAGAAGACAACAACCTTTCTCTGGTTGAATATGAGCTTGTGAATGTTGAAGAGTAAGTGGGTTTGTTTGCGGAAAATGGTATTTATTGCCTAGAATGCTTCAAATGTTGACATCCCATTTGATTAGGTAACAACTTCTATAAAAATGACTGTTGGAATTCATTTCACAAGTTTTCAAGTAGTTAAATCTATGCTGTTGTTTTTCTTTAACAAAATTCTGATTAGTAAGCTACTGCAAACAGTTATGGTGTTATTATAGGTTGTATAGCTGTACAAAGTCGGATCTTTTTCTTCTCTACCCTTGTATATTATGCGCAATACTAGACAGTGACAACATAATATTGTGAAAGGGAGTGACACATGTAGAAATTCATATCAATTTTTCCATATCTGGAACTGGAGGAACAGCGTGATCTTTGTCTAGCTTACTTTGCTGGAGGAATTGCTGGTTGCATATTTTGTTTGTTTTATCAGAGGATAAAAGGAGTTTTATGGAAGTAGAGCCTATACAATGCTTACTGTTGCTGCTACACAAATGCAATTGATTAGGAAAATAGCCCATCTCGATTGAACACAGATTTTAAGCCATCTCAGCATTCTTGTGCTAACCAACATTCTGAATGAATATTCCAGAACGAAGCAAATCTGGAAAGCTACTTTGTTTTGCAAGTAGTAAGAGAGAAGAAAGAATAATTGCTTTGCAAATAAGATAGGAAAGACATGATAGTAGGAAGAGCAAAATATTGCTCATAGAGATGTCTGCTATGTCAGCTGTTCCAGATGATATTCTCGCACCTGATCTGTATCTCCCTTGTCAGGAAATGGTTTCAACTTCTTGGAGAATATATAAACGATTTAGCCGCAATATATAGGTGAATAAAGCTACAACTATGGCATAGTTCCGTATTAGCGAAACTCCATTAATTTTATTCTTGTGAGAAAGTTTTCAACTTGTTATAACAGACTAATGTTTTCTTGGTAGAATTGTATGTATCACCATTTTTTTAATATCACAAGTATTTTCTTTTCTATCCTTTTCTGATGTTTGTGAAAATAGTCATGAAATGTTTAGTTATACATACAAGATATTTCAATTTGTCTTTGAAACAATGACCTAAAAACAATATCATACTTCTTTCCTCTTACAAAATAACAGATAGAAGTAGAAAACAACTATATTCAGATCTCTATACAAGAAAAAAAAAATCGTTTAAACGTTTAAACATCTGAATTTCTTAAAGATTTTCTAAAGGTGTTCATGTGTCAATTTCCAACTGGATACAAATGTCCTCTTTTGTATTATTATTTTCTCTGAGGACGGCTATGACAATAATTCAAAGATAAATAGAATGTATTTTACATGTGAATAAAAATTGCAGAACTATTATCTTAACCATCAAAGAAAAATTATAGCATTACCTTTAATATATTAGTTTCCATGATAAATATAGTTTTACCAAAAAGACCCTCTCCAAAAAGAGTCGATACTTTTTGCAAAGAAATACTTTTCTTATATCCAACATGCTCCTCAACTTAAAAAAACATATGAAAGTTTCAGTAACAAGTTTTTATTACGGGACCCAATTTTAACGCAACCAATCTAAAAAACAATGTCAAGAAAAGAAAATATGGGACGAGTTTGTGGCACAAGACTACACATTTGACCGACATGGGTTCATAAGCTTCAAATAGACCCCAAAGTTTGTCCAAGGGAACTACCACGAACGAAGTGCTCCGACAACTATAAACTGTCATCCATCTACAATGCAAGAATCAAATTGTCTTTGAGCACCAAGAACAGGTGAAGAGCCCACAAAACTTGCAGCTAAGGAAACATAACAATATCATTACACTTGCCGACCACATTACGAAATAAGACAAAATTCAATGACAAAAGTCTTCATTCCGAATGCTCTGGATGATAGTCAATCACAGACCTAAACAAGTGAAGCAGAAGGAAGTTAAAAAAGGAGTACATAAATTCCAAATAAGGAGAGGCGTTAACGCAAAGAACAAAAACAGAAGCTGAAAATGGAGTCCAAAAGCATCATGTTGACACGGTAAGGTTGAAGGTCCAACTGTATCTTGCTATAGCTACATTTATGTTGGCTGCTAATTTCTTCCAACTTAAAAACTGCAGCTCTGTGCTCCCACAACTCCACAATCAGGAGTCCGAATTTGGAAATCCTGAAAGAGTAATTCTCTTTAAGGACTCGAGTTTCACACAAAGAAGTGTCTAACAAACTAAATATTGAGGGGATATTCAAGTGCTTTCACATATAATAATCATCATAGTTGTGTTTTAGCTATACACGGCATGCTTCAGTAGAACAAACCTAGAGATCTCCAGTAATACTATCATTACCGACAAAAATGGATATGCATGCATATCTTACTGACAGAAAAACTCGAAAAGAACTGAAGTGCATGCTGATAGTACAAAAGTTCTTTGACATCCAATAATCTAGAATGACAGAACATGATCAAAGAACACATTTGACAGAATTAAGATGGTCAACTAGGCGAACAAAATTAACAAACTATGATGTTGAGTAATAAATAAAAGAAGTGGGGTCGTATCAATCATCTATAGAGCTAAATAGGATTGAGAAATTTCACTACAGAATCTTAGTACAAACAAAAATGAGATTGACAACCTAATCCCCAAAGAGTGCAGTGCAGGCGCTTTACGAACCAGGGATGAATCCTGTCATATAGAAGCACATATGTCGTTAAATGAAGCTTTTGGTTTCTCAGTTGTGATTGATTCATCTCGTAAGGAAATTAAACCTTGCCTATATCTTGAGTTTACTATTTCTGCTGATAATCAAAATACTGAGCAATAAGATGAGAAGATCTTTCTGGGTTGAAACTAGAGAATAGATCGATTATGAAGACCAAAAGAAGATAACGCGTGCACTGTGTATCTAGGAACATGAAGGAAAATGCACAGGATACCTCTGTGCATGGCACGTGTAGTGTAGTGTAGTTAACTAGATAACAAATTGAAAAAGGAAGCATGCCTGACGCCTTAACACCAGTCACAAGGATCAAATATGATTGCTACACAATGACACGAGAATAACCAAGAGTATTATTTATCCACTACATCGTTTCTCCAAGTTTTGTCTTATTAATATTGTTTCATCTCTTGAAGTTTCAGAATAAATCCAAAGGACCCAATACAAGAGAGAGAGAGAGAGAGAGAGAGAGAGAGAGAGAGAGATCTGCAAGTCCATAGAACATGAAGAAGACACAATATCTACTAGCTTAATTAGCAGATCACAAGACCACATTAAGTACTTCAGATAGTAGATCCTGTTATTGTTGCCCGTAAATGTAGACTTGCTAAACAAATTTCGCTTGAATCCACTATATGATATTCTTCATGCGTCATCATTTCCAGCTGGTTGAATACAACTTACATCAGTACACAAAATTTTCCCTCTATATCAGTGTATAAATAAAATCAGACATTATCATTGAACTAAATTAGTTCTCAAAAATTATGAGTACTCTGTGTGTGCTGGCTTCCTACTACATTGTCCTCCCAGCTTAAGGAATGAATTCCGCCTATTAATTGAATAGTAATCAGTAAGGAAATACTTTAAGCTCAAGAGGAACTCCGATAGTTACCTATACCCGACATATTAGGAAATACAAACTGGAAAGAAAACTATCTCAGTATATCTGCAAGTACATGGCAGTCATGGTGGATGCAAGAAGACCAAAGAGGACTCGAAAGTAATATTGAATATTGGCCTATAGTGAGAAGTAACACGTGTTTTACCTAGCTTAGCATCAATATTGAAAAGAAAATATATTCAATACCAGGAACACTAAGGTGGATAACTTTGTATACGGCCTATCTAGTCAAGTCACTGATCTATATCATACAAGAGTTTTTAAAATGAAATTTCTGGTCCATCTCCATGAATAAGGAATCAATCAGCCAAGGACTCAGAGAGTAAAAGAACGAGTGGACATGATCAATCAGCCAAGGACTCACTGCAAGTAATCTAAGTTCGTTCCAGAAATAAATGGGTCAAGCACGAACTTATGTCACAGAAAATACAGATATCCTTACGAATTGCAACCAAAAAATAATAATTCGAAAGTATAATTTTGAGAACATATTGACGGTGACATCTTACAATATATTAGTTCAACTAATTCCAGTTCTTACAACTTATACAAACTGTCCCAGACTTGCATCTGAATCAACTAGTTTATGGAAAACCGGAACATTATTATCAGCAATTCCCTCAATCTCACTCAACAAATTTAGAATGACGAGAAGGGACTACTAATACAGCTTCAAAATCACACGTTTTGCTAGACTCCACCTACGTTGTCACACATCCTCATTGCTAGCTGGTCGAATGCAGAATATCAGCATAATTGAATAACATGGATGCAATATAGTGCAATCCACAAAATTAATAACATTTAATAAAATATATGAGCATGACATACATAAATAGGCACCAGATGATATAGTAAATATTATAAATATAACAAAGATGAGAATCCATTAAGCCAGAGCGAATCCTAATGATCAGTGTTATAAATTTCGCTAGGCGGGTTCGGTGTGCGAAAGGGGCGCCTAGCGCCTAGGCCGCCTAGGCGGCCGAGCTGAATTTTTATTTTTATTTTTTATGTGTAATATACACAAGTAGTTTGTATGTGTAACAAATGACACATAAATTTATTAGGCCAAGTGGCTAGTGAGTCCTGTGGGTTTGACTGAGGGTTTGGAGTTCAAATCCCTTGAAGCTTGTTTTTCAAAAAAAAAAAAACATTTGGGAACCCCCATCCATATAAACCCACTCCTCTCCTCTCCCCACCACTCTCCAGCCTCTCTCCTCTCTCCACCACTCTCTAGCAACAGCAGCCGCAACAACAACCGTCGCAGCAGCATATCAGCAGCCGTCGCCGCCGCCGGAGATGGAGGTAAGTAAAATTTTGTATTTTTTAATATTTTTATCCTTTTTAAATATCAAATTTGAAATATAAAATATGATTTTTTTTTTTTTTTTGAAATTTTTCAAAAAAAATTGGCCGAATAGGCCGCCTAGGAACCCCGCCTAGGGGGTTTTCGGTGCGGCCGGCGGCCGCCTAGACCGAAATTTAGAACACTGCTAATGATAATAGTGGAATCACATATGCCATTGCCACGATTTAATGTTGGACTCAGTCTCACGAATTTAATAATTGATCCTTCCTTTGGTCTTGGTCTTGGCCTTGGTCTTGGGGCGAAATAATTAGAGAATTATGTACCATGAAGTGGATAATTTTAATGAGGCCCATTAGGGCCACATCTAAGGAGAAATTCTAAATGCGAACAAGGGAAAAGCTTGGCATGATCCAAGTCCTGCGAACATGTGCACACATATATCCATAGTAGAATGTCGATTGCCATGGGTATGTGTGTGCACTTCCCGTGCATCATGAATATGAGTTTTATAGTGAGGCCATTACGGCCACAGACGAGTAATTCTAGGGCGAACCAGGTGAAAGTTTGGCCTTTGCCTGAAGTACGCCCTGCAAACACATGCAGACACATATACATAATAAAATGTGGATTACTTTGAGTCGATCCAAGGTTACCAACAAAACATTGTGATTTTCTACAAAAACTACAACATACTGAATACTTAATGCATCCAAAGGATACACTTGTTATTGTGAATTACAAAAGTTGCAAAAACCACAAATTATTGTGGATTAATGCATCCAAAGTGATTCTCTACAAAAACTACAGCATACTGAATACTTAATGCATCCAAAGTATTGTGGATTACATCAGCTACCACAATTAGTAACATAAAACGAAGTTGCTTCGTTATTATCACTTTTCACTGCTAGATTGTAAGGTAAAGGTATTCATAAATTTCAGGTGACAAACATATAGGTTGTAGAAGGCAAGATTATCAAACAAATCAATTACAACTGTATTAAGTGATACCATGAAGTCAATTTTCTACTTTACATTGTTAGACATTCATCACCTCACTTTCATAAGAAGTTGCCCTATTAAGCTATAGATGGAACCACTCATTTGACAATCCCAAAAAAATCTATAAAATCCCAGTTAAATCACCTTTCCTGGCTCCATCTTCATCTAGTATCATCTTGTCCTACAAAAGGAAAAAGAAAAAGAAGTGTTCTTTTGTCAAAATCATGACTTCATGAGTATAAGAGAATGGAGGTTTGACGCTGAGAGAAAGGCCACAAACAACACAGGATCAATTTTCCACATGAAAAATGCATTAACAACCTAGACAAGCTTATCTAATGTTGTTCACGCAGTCTAATGACCTAAACCTCAATTTCCTCAATATGAGATCATTGATAATAATCTTTAAGCTTATTGTATATGAAGACTAATCCCATATGAGATACAACTTGCCTCGAAGACACCCCAAGCGTAGGATCAGCCTATTCTATGAGACGACTACTCATACACTATCATCCAGGGTAGATGAGCTTTACAAGAGAAGAATATAACAATTTGGGTTGGAACCTTGGAAGTTGGAATGGTCTTTTGGCCTGAAAACTGTGAAGGCCAATGAAGTATAAGTTCGTAAGTCTTCGATAGTAGTATAAAGAGTTAACAAAAATATTATAGAACCATGACTAATCATATTGCACGACCAGTTTCCAACAGAAACGATCTTTCGAACTTAAATAGAACCAATTAGATTACATCAGAAAGGGAATTTTAAATTGTGCCATGATGTAATTCAAATAAGTCAACTCAATCAAAGTATTTACCAAAACTAGTAAGGATCTACACTTGCCCTATGAACAGTTCTATAGACAGCTATCTCAAGACTGCCACAAGGGATACATAATTGAAAGCCTTTGAAAAAAGAAAGCAAAATCTATATGATGAATTGTAAGATAATATTGTCTTCAATAGATATATTGAAAGAAAACCCCCACTGCTACCTGTGTCTGGGTTAGCTTCTCACACATAGCCATGTACGCATTACACCAAAATACAGGAGGAGAAAGGTAGAAAAATGACTAGCATGTCAGTCCACTCTTTTGGAAGATGCATCTGTTGTTCATGACTTCATTCCAAGAGATGTGAAGACCAACTGAAGCGTATGGGTTTGGTGACAACCCTGCCAGTATCTAACTGTCTATACTTCCTTTCAAATATGGATCTAATAGGGAACATATTAGAAAAATTTGTATATTAGGACTTCTATCAAAAGATATAAGATGGATATGCAGAATATTTGTAACCAGTCATTTTGGATCCACAATCTCTCCCATCCATATTCTACTAGATATTTTCTTCCCTTTTCGTCTTTACAGCCCTTTAAACCCCCCTTCTTCTTGGTTTGATTCCACCAATCTGGTAACCTATTCCTTTTAACTTGCAAAAACATCCATCCATCCACGTCACTAAGGTATTTTGGGAACCAATATTGTTAATTTTACCATTGTTAGTTCCACTAATAGGAAAAAGCATCCAATTTGCAGGTTGACAAATTCATCTAGAGGGGAGAAAGGAAAGAGACAATTTATGCTGATTTTGGTGCTACCATATAAATTGACTTGAAGGTGTGATGATGAAAATTGATGACATCTCAAAACTAAAATTTGTTGTTAAACGATGGAAGGATTCTTCAGTTTTTCGGAGCACTTAATCCCACATCCCATAATAAAAAGGTGACAACTAAGTTAGCAATGGTCAAGAAATTGGAGGGTTCAACCTTAGGTGGGGTAAGGAGTAAGGACTATTTGAGACATACAACACAAACAAACAAGATACACATAAGGTACATAAATATCATAAAATCACAAGATCAAAAACACACAGGGTTTGGTTTGACAAGTATATCACAAATTTTATGGTAGTAGTTGTTTGTGTTTGGTTCATTAGTGACTCGGTCCCAATACACTACTTTGGGACAAGCTTCATGTGTGTGTATTTCAACATATGATTCATCATTTATTGACTTGTACACGTGTGATGTGCTAGCTCAAGTGGTCTGCATGTAGGGATTTTTTCTAGTGAGCAAGGTTCAAATCCGACAACCAACATAAGTTTTTGTCAATTTTTTGGAGAAGACCTTTGGAAATAGGCCCAAAAGGAGTCTAGCTCAGACTCGGACGTGAGCGAAGGATGCAAAGTGGCACTTTGATGACGCACTTTCAAGGAGTTGGGCTGGATAAATTGGGTCGGTCCGCTGCAAACGTTGCTCTGCAGCAGCTTTGCCGTTCAGCTACGCAGGCAGCTTGTCCACATGAGCTACGTGTTGGCGGTTCAGTTTCGTGAACAGCCACGGCCATGACCTTTAATGCCGCCATTTATGGCCCATTATTAGGACGGTTGTAACTGAATGAGAATGGTTGTTCTCCTATATAAAGAGAGCATCAGCTCTTGGTAGATATATAGAGAACTTTTAGAGAACTTCCACAGAAGAGAGGATCGTCTCAGCAACAATCGAGCCTTTTGCTTCAACGATACGTGATTGTCTCCGAGGAATCTACTTACCGCATTCGTGTGTGATCAAGCCAGAGGGTGGTGCCATAACGTTAGAAGTTCATCAGAACTTGCTAGTTCTTGGAAGCAGATCGATAGGTAGAGGTCAAATCTTACTTTGAACAACAATGATTTTGACCACCACAGCAGACTGTCGTTCACCGTCATTGCTTTCCTTACAGCTTTACTAACAGTAACGTTGTTGTGTTGTCTTATAATCTTGTCTTTTCAAGTTGCACTTGCCGTCTTTAACAGATTTTTTCCATCTTGTGATGTGTCTTTGGTTGTGATAAGGACTTGTACAATAATTCTACAACAATATTTACTTCTGATACATCATCTAAAGATCAAGGATGATTAGATCAAATCCAAAATCTTGAAGTTCATAATTTTACAGATTTGGGAATATACATTTGAAAATCACAAATTTCATAACTCAAATCTTCTATCTACAATGATAGTTCATTTTTTAACTTCTTAGTGTCGACAATTAAGGTATTATGGACAAAAAGACTAGTTCATCCTAAGTTAACAACAAGAAAGCATTTATCCCCCCAAAAAAAGAACCGAA
Source organism: Iris pallida (assembly GCA_029216955.1). Classification (NCBI taxonomy): domain Eukaryota; kingdom Viridiplantae; phylum Streptophyta; class Magnoliopsida; order Asparagales; family Iridaceae; genus Iris; species Iris pallida. The sequence goes on from JANAVB010008399.1 coordinate 3,357,355, forward strand.
GACCTATGATACAAAGTTTACAAACACTAATGATCTTAACCACTTGGCTACTAAAGCTATTAAATGTTTACTAGCCATTAAAATTGTGAATATAACTGAGCTCGAAAGTTGAAGTTCAGATTGAACACCCAATTAATGGCTTGAGGATATTTCTTCAACAATTAGATCACAATTTTTCTAACGATCTTGAGGTGCTTTGGTCGTCAGTCCATCTCCTATGTTGCACAGACTCAAATACGATAAGAGCTGAATACGGCAACAAAGTGCCAATTTTGGTATATTTAGTGTAACTTCAAGTGTCTGTGCACTTGTGCATATTCTTATGTGTCCGAAACGAAGCGACAAGGGCACTGCGCCAATTTTTTTGAGTGTTCGTGCTTCCTAGTTCATCTCTATACTCAAGCTAGCACATTTAAAAAGAAAACAAGCACGGAGTATTAGAAAATAATAAGCAAAAATGTAGCAGAAAGAAAAGGAGAGAGAGAGAGAGAGTATTAAGAAATCACCATCGGAGAGCCAGCCGCACCCTCCGCGAGTGACGGAGAGCATGGAGGTCATCAGAGCGGACGCGGTGACGCTGTGCATCGGCAGAAGCGACTCTACGCAGAAACTCAATTCTACCGGCGACCTCCAAATCCCAACAAATCCGAACAAATAAGTAGATGAACTTGAGGAAACCCTAGCCCCAATTTGAGTACGTACCTGAGGATTCGAGGAGCGGCGGGGAGCCTGAAGGTGGAGGCGGAGGGTTTCGGCTTGGCGGCGGAGGCGAACTTTGAGGCGGCGTTGCGGACGGAGGATGATCGGAGAGCTGACCTGGCGGCGGCGAAGGATGCCATTCTCTGATGCAAAGATTGATTTTTTTTTTTTTTTTTTTTCCTTTTTTCTTTTCTTCTTTTGAGTGATACTTTTCTTATTTTTAGGTTTTAAGGTTTCCGTAGTAAAACCCTAGTGGATACGGTTTGTGTGTTAGGAAGCACGCGGGTCGGGTTTGGATGCAAAGTGCGCTCTGGTTGTCCAACATTTGTAGCTGCATTATTTATTAAGAAGAAAATTTTGTAAATAATCTTTAGGATGCGTTTGATTACAAAGAAGGAAAATAAGTGAAAAAATAAATTAATTTCACGAAATTATTTTACTAGAAAATAAATATATGGAAAAAAATTTCACATAATTAATTTCGGTGTTGATTGTCGTTATTTTCTATAGTTATTTTTTGTGAAAATTTATATTTTCCTATGGCTGGACCAGTTTTAATTTTCACAATTTTGGAGGAAAAAAAAAAAAGAAAGGTAATAGATTTTTGGAAAATAATTATATGAAAAATATATTCTATCAATCACTGCAATTGGTGAAAAATTTGTGATACAATTATTTTCTATGGGAAAAAAAAAAGCTCCATCAAACACCCTTAGAGGGAAAAAAAAATCTTAAGAAAATTGGTCGCTCCAATATATTTTCCAGTTGAACTGACTGGCAAAATTTAGGCACTTGGGATGAATAAATTACATTATTCCAAATGAAAAGAACATGAAACAAATTAGGGTTAAGAAAAAAAAAGAGCAGATAAATTAATAATAAAAACAAGCTAGATAAGACTAATGGGTCTGCATCTATTGTTCTAAACAATCATGTCTCGTTCACAAGCTACTTAATACATGAAGAAATATCTATTATACAAAACACAAAGGTTTTTGAATCCTAGGGCTGACTGTGCCAAGATAAAGAGTGATTGAGATTTAATCTTGGTGAATCAACGGTTGTGGGGTTTTATGGGGAAGAGCATTATTGGGAGTGGGGTTTTATGGGGAATCCAAAGATGGGGATTTAATATTTTGATGGTTGGGATTTAATATTTTGATGGGGGCCTCATAATGGTTGTGGATGAGCATTATTGAGAGTGAAATTTTATGGAAAATCCAAAGAAAATTCACATCCAACAGTGGTTGGGATTTAATATTTTGATGGGGGCCTCAAAATTATTATTGTTCGTTTAAAATTGGGGGTCCAAAATTTTGAGGGAGAATACATTAAATGAACCATGCCCTATGGGCACGGGTTATGACTAGTAATCCTATAAACAAGGAACAAAGGTCATCCTCAAATGATATTCTTTCAATTGAGCATGTGTCTAAATTTTGTAAGATCGACTAATGGAATCTGTATATGTGGCAAAATGTATTCGAAATACCAATTTTTCTATAAAAAAAAAATTCCTCCGTCTATTTCTCTGAAGTTTATTTGTCCCTACAAAATTTTATGTTTATTAAGGACTAATTCCAAAGACCATCACGTTATCATAAGACGTAGAGCATATGTAGAGCATATGTTGTATGGACACATAAACAACACAGGAGGACACAATTTTGATTTGTCAAAGTATATTTGGGAGTGACCGGATTGTGTTCGCTTTTGTGTCCTGTGGATTCTGAGACGACATGGATTAAATTTTTCCTACTGTGGAGCTTTATTTTGTACCACTTACACCAACAATATTCCTTCAACATTGCTTATGTTGCAACAAAAAGTTTTATTTTATATACCGCTAGGTGGAGTCCCAAAAGTCCATTATTAGTTCTTGATTATTACAAGTGGTCATAATTCAATGCCAATATCCCCAGAGAAGTAGAAAGTTTTGGAATATAATTTCTTGCAACAAACATAACAAAGTAAATTTATATATAGAGTTGAAGACAAACACAACAAACTCAAATTACATATAGATAGAGAATACAATCCATTGTTTATTAGTTTCTTAACCATAACCCACCATTGCTCTTCTCCTTAATTTTTTTATAACTGACTCAATGCATAGAAGCTTCATGGGACATACCCTTCTTGATTTCCAAAGTTGGCTTGGTTGTTCCGGTACTCTTCCATTTCATTCTCATACATGTTGTTCCTTCTATCACCATCAACGTAACCTCCATTGCCATAGTTTCCATTCTTATACATGTTGTTCCTTCCATCACCACCGACGTAACCTCCGTTGCCATAGTTTCCACCTCCCGCACCGAACTCGTCGCGAGAGCGATAAACTTCGGCATTTTCTTTCGTTTGTTTCCCCTCGGCGTTCAAGTCGTAGAAGTACTTCCCATTGTCCACAAACCTTGTATCGCTCATCCCGTACTCCTTGTTGTAGGAGTAGTTAGGCTCCTTGGTCTCGTAGCTGAGCTCGTCGGACGACGTCGTCGTCGACGACGGGAAGGTGTTGGCATCGGTAGGCTCCCTGTTCTCGTAGCTTTTGCTCGGCAGCACCTCTTGGTTGCTGAATTCGTTCGAGTACGCAGAAGGGGTGGTGGTGGTGTCGACATTGGACTGCTCCCTGTACTCGGTAGTAGGTCGGGAAGGGATGGTGGGGTCGACATTGGACTGCTCCCTGTACTCGGTAGTAGGTCGGGATTGGTGGCGGAGATCGCCGTAGAGGCCATAGCCATTGCGGCTTTGCGGGGGGAGCACCGATACCGACGGGTCCTCGGCAATGGGCGTAGTGGAGGCTTCGGAGCGGGAGGCCTTGCTAAAGAAATGACTCTCTCTAGCTTGGGCTTGGAGCGAGAGGAACAGGAGACAGAGAAGAAGCAAGTGCTCCATAGTAGAAGGTGGTGGTAGTAGTGATTGGCTATAGTGACAAGTGTGCGTATATATAGAGGGAAAATGTGAGTTTAAGTTTAGGGGGTGTGAGGAACTGGGATGATAATGTCTCCGGGCGATGATGCGCAGATTGAGCAAGGGTGTGGGCCGAGGCATTATGGCTGTTCTGGTGCATGCTGCATGTGCTCTCAATCAAGCCTGCTGTACGCAAAAGTTATCCAGGTTGGAGTTGGTGGGTGAGGTGAGCATTCGGATAATTTGATTCAAATTCGAACCGAATAATCGAAAATAAAATTGGACCGAAAATCAAATAAACAAAATCTAAATCGAACCAATTGGCCCATAACCGAATCAAACCAAACCGAATTAAATCGATTCGATTTTCAGTTTATTCGGTTTATTCAATTTTTTAAAAATATATATAATAACTAAATTTTCTTATTCAATTTTTGGTTTCGGTGAAACCCAAAACCAAAACCGAATTTTTCTTTTTTAGTATTTTCGAAATCGAAACCGAACCGAATATCTTATTCGATTTGGTTTTCGGTCTAGAACTGAATAATGCTCACTCCTAGTTGGTGGGTGAGGTGTAGAAATCAAGAAATGTCAAAAGTTCCAAAGACTTTCAGTGTCTACTTGCTGACATGATATTACTGTTTCTTTGATATTTAACAGTGCTTTTCTTTGCAATACTCTCAGGTCAGCGGGATTAGTGGAGTTAATTGAGCTAGTAGGTGTTGAAAAGAGTATTATAGCCCCCCTCAATTTCTTGATAGGAAAGAAGAAATATAGTTCTAGCGAATTATCATCAACTAAAGACCAAGTATGAAACCAAACATAAGAATTAAGTTGGGAAAGTCAGTGAAAAATGAACCCTACGTTGCTAGACTGATTGATAGTTAGGTCCTAGTACTGACTAACAATATATAAAACATTTAGAGGGACTATAATGAAGGCATGATTACATTGCAATGCATTTGACGCTAGATGAATAACAGTTTAGTCGCAGCCATCAGTAACATCAGACTCGGCTGATATAAATACCAATACACTATCATACACTGCTTGGTGTTTAGCTACAGGGATGGGAAGCATACCATTAACAGGTGGTAATGGTGCTTCCTCCTCTTCTGCGATTACTCCATATTTGGCAATCTGACATCCCATCCTCTTGCTCGCGAATAATCATAGGGATGCCATCAGAAAGGGCACCTGCAAGGTTCGATCCTCCAAGTCTTTTCCGCATACTCTCCAACTGTTCTATCGCTGCTGAACCTTCCGGAGCCAGCAGTACAGAGAATGCTCATTTTCGTCCACCTCTCCTGATCAACAAATGCCTTGTCGGCTTCTGCCTGCAAGTAGAGTGTAATCCATAGAGTTCATAACACCTTCCAACAAATGAAGTAAAAAGTTTATGAACATGCACTCTTAGCTCCTAGGAGGAAGCAGACCTGAGCCTCTAAGTAGCTCGCAAAATCGTTTCCGAGAAGATAAAAGTCACCACTCCCCTCAAGAGAGTCGCATAAGGATTTGAAGTAGACCTCAGAGCCAAAGTACCCATCACGAATCTTTCTAAACACATTTGACAAGAAAACACAACATGAGACTTGAGCAAACAGAATCAATAAGAGGAGGAAGCAATATTGCTTACTTGTCAGACAAGTTTTTTGTATGTTTTTTAAGTTAAAATTTGATTTGTAAATATAACAACTCACATTACGTAGAAGTCACTTGTTAGAAGTCTTAAAGTTCGAAGTCTAAATATAACTCATATTATTTGTAAATATAACAACTTGCATGTTAGAAGTCTGAAGTTTAAAAGTTTGATTTTTTGCTGCTTTTGGACAACAAATATAAAACATGTTTTTTCCAACCAAATGTCAATTTCCTTCGTCTTATATTTTTCTACAAATCCAATCCATTCTGGTGTTTACTCATTGTTGGGCAGGTAATAGGTATAGTCAGAGACCAGTCTACAACATCTCTTATAAAATCCAAATCATCTGTACACAATAAGTTATTGAAACAGACAAAGCAAAGTTACATATTTAAGAAAAGGAAAATAAAAAGGTCAAAATAACTGCGCAGTACTCACAGTCGTATCAAATCACAATGGTATGCAACAATGTATGATATGACCATATGAGTTCTCTACACAAACATAAATAGGACATGTATATATAATATTTAAGTCCATTTATGCCCCTTCAAACTAACAAAGGCTTGCTGGCTAGGTGCTTTTCTGATAGTGATAGCATCTATCCTCTCAACGCAAAATATGACATATTCTCACAGAAATATACATGCTGATAAGATAACGGAAAATGTGCTTATGAAAATTATTTGAAATGAGGTCAGAAGAACACAGTATGAGAAATTTAAAGATGCTTGAATCCGAGACGTAACAGAGACTGGTAAGCGACTTCTTTTGATATATGCTCTACAGATTAATGACCACTAGGATTGATAATCTAACTAAAATTAGTGTAGGCCCAAAATAGTCCCAAGAGAACAGAAACAAGTTCGTGTTCATGAAATATAGATGCACATAAACAGTTGCTAGCACCTAATTTCTGAAATGATGGTACGAGGGTGAGGCTTTACATCTCCTTTCTTTTTGTCCTATAATCAAATTGGGTTAGAGCTAGGTGCACTGAATGGTTGTAAACACATTTTTTCAGTGATTTACATACTTCATCACCATCACCATCAAACCATTCTCCCATCAGAGTGGTAGGATATGGAGCATGATAGCTCCATAAAAGAATTTAAGTTTTAGAACTGGCTGTCAATTTTTTTGTTGATTTACACACTTAAGAGTGTTGAGATTGATTGATGAATTTCATTGATAATCTCATAGGCTTTATATAGCCTTTACATGATAAAATATCCAATGAAATATCCTGTGGCATATTCTGGCATCCCAAATATGTCCTCAGGATATTCCCATACTAAATATAATATATCTTCAGGATATTCCCATACTAAATATAACATATTCTCATTCTAAATATATCAACACTCCCCCTCAAGATGGGCGAAAGATATTTACTAAGTCCATCTTGTCACATCCTCTCATCATGCTGATAGAGTTAAGCCCCCTGGTCAATCCGTCTGCTACCTGATATTTGGTTGGAATATAGCCTAGCTCTAGTAGTCCACCATCCAGCTTTTCTTTGATGAAGAATCTGTCAATCTCGATATGCTTGGTCCTGTCATGTTGTACTGGATTGTTGGCAATACTAATAGCTGACTGGTTGTCACACCATAGCTTCATCTTGGCTCCCTGGTCCAGCTTCAGCTCCATTAGCATATTCTTCAACCACAATAGCTCTGTGACTCCCAAGGCCATAGTTCTATACTCTACTTCAGCTGTTGATCTAGCAACCACTGACTGCTTCTTACTCCTCCAAGAGACCAAGTTGCCTCCTACAAATATGCAGTATCCCGATGTAGATCTCCTGTCGTCAGCACAGCTAGCCCAGTCAGAATCACAATAGCCCTCGATGCTCACATGATTATTTCTTCTGAAAACCAGTCCCTTCCCGGGGGCTCCCTTCAAGTACCTCTGAATCTGGTACACTGCGTCCATATGACCCTTCCGGGGGTCATGCATATAGCGGCTCACTACACTAACCGCAAAGCTGATATCAGGTCGAGTGTGGCTCAAGTAGATCAACTTGTCCACTAATCTCTGATATCTATCTCGGTCAACTGGTTCTCCAGCTTCAGCATCCAATTTGAACTTCTGGTCTATCGGTGTCGTAGCTGGTTTGCATCCCATCATTCCTGTTTCCGTAAGCAGGTCCAATGCATACTTCCTCTGAGAAAGAACAATTTCCTCCGTATCTCGAGCAATCTCAATCCCGAGGAAGTATCGAAGAGGGCCAAGATCCTTCACCTCGAACTCCTTGCCAAGCTTCCCTTCGAGTTGGACGATCTCCTGCTCATCATCGCCTGTAATAATCATATCATCTACATACACCGCAAACATGGTGGTGTGGCCTCCACTTCGTCTGAAGAAGACAGTATAATCAGCATTGATCTGCTGATATATCAACCCTATCATTGCTCTCCTGAACCTGTCAAACCATGCTCGAGGAGACTGCTTCAGTCCATAGAGGGACTTCTTCAGTCTGCAGACCTTGCCTTCTGTCTGATTGGTGCAGAATCCTGGTGGTATCTCCATGTACACCTCCTCCACTAGATCCCCATGAAGAAATGCATTCTTCACATCCAGTTGGTGTAGCTTCCATCCTCCATTGGCTGCCAGAGAGATCAAGGTCCTGACAGTGCTCATCTTTGTCACTGGTGCAAAGGTCTCGTCATAGTCAATGCCGTACGTCTGACTGTATCCTTTTGCCACCAGTCGAGCTTTGTAGCGCTCAACCTGTCCATATGGATTCTGCTTCACCGTGAAAACCTATTTGCATCTGACTGCTCTCTTCCCTTCTGGCAGTCTCACCAGCTCCCAAGTGTGGTTCTTCTCAAGAGCTCCCAACTCCTCGTGCATCGCCGCTTTCCACTTTGGATCGTTCTTGGCAACCTGCCAATTGTTAGGTGCAGTAATACTATCCAAAGATGCTATAAATGCTCCATGAGAAGAAGAGATATGGTCATAAGAAACAAACTTAGCAAGATCCCAACCATATCTGTCCGGAGGATTTTCCGCATTACTGCGAGTAGTCCTTCGTGTAGATAGTGGTGTGAAAGATGTAGGAGGAATGATATCACCTGAGGAGGATGGTGGTGTAGATGAGGAGGATGGCGGTGTAGGTGTCTCAGGAGTTGGGACAGACGCAGGCAGGGGACTTAGCACTGGCACTGTAGGTACTGGTCCTGCAGTTTGCTTCTCTCTTCTGCTATAGGTAAGTAACTCCCCCTGAGCCGTAGGCATAACACTTCTCATCTCCTCCCCCTGTTCCGCTTCACCTTCATGTTCCTCCTCAACCGTGCCTCTGTGCCAAACTTCTAAATCGGTTACCACCAAGTTCTCCATCTCCCCCTCTCGCCTTATACTGGTAGTATTAGGTGTGTTGTGTGAAGTTTTCTCCTGGCGGTAATATGGTTCATGCTCCCGGAAGTGAACATCCATACTAACAAACTTCTTCTTCTCTAATGGACTCCAGCACACATACCCTTTTTGAGTTGTTGAGTATCCCACAAAGATGCACTTGACCGCTCTAGGGTCAAGTTTTCCAACTGATGGTCTGTTGTCTTTCACAAAACACACACATCCGAACACCTTCAGTGGAAGTATCCCACTATTATTGCCTCGCAATACTTCACATGGGGACTTCCATCCCATGATTTTTGAAGGCATCCTGTGATAAGTTGAGCTGCTGTCAACACTGCATGCCCCCATAGATTTTGTGGGACATTCATGTCGATCATCATACTTCTTGCGGTCTCCATAAGGTGTCGGTTCTTCCTTTCTGCTACTCCATTTTGGGCTGGTGTGTATGCACAAGTGGTCTGATGCTGTATTCCATGTGCTGACAAGTACTCTGCAAGCGTCTTGTTAGTATACTCCATTCCATTGTCAGACCTCAGTACCTTTACCACTGCATTGTACTGAGTCTGGACATGCTTATGAAAATCCCAAAAACAGGCAGATATATCACTCTTATTTTTCATCAGATACAGCCAGGTGACACGAGATGCACAATCAATAAAGGAAACAAAGTACTTATACCCATTCATAGTGTTAGTAGCACATGGACCCCAAACATCAGAATGTACTACCTCAAAAGCAAAAGAGCTCTTATGACCAGTACCAACATATGAGCTTCTAGTAAGTTTTCCTAGCTCGCATACATCACATACTAATTTCTGTTTATTTGTTTTTGCATAAATCTCTGGATACAACTCACTTAGAGTATCAAAGGAAGAATGTCCCATCCTCCTATGATGAAGTATCAACGTATTTTCAGTCCTCTGCTGCAGCTCTTCCATTCCAGCCTTCTCTGCCATAGATACCAATGCTGAGTCCAGTCCTTCTCGATCTAGGTACCACAATCCCTCATGCCAAGTGCCAGTCCCAACTCTTCGTCCCGTCCCTTTCTCCTGGAAGATCACCTTAGGAATATCAAAAGAAACAATACATTTAAGTTGAAGAATTATAGAACTAATAGACAGAAGACTGACTAGAAAGGATGGAGCATGTAAAACATTGAATAATCTTACTGAACCTGTACAATTAACAGTACCTTTACCGACCACTGGCTGAAAAGTGCCGTCTGCAGTCTGAATGGTGTCTGCTGATGCTAGGTGAGTGTATGAAAAAAACTCACTAGCATTTCCGGTCACATGCCGAGATGCTCCTGAGTCGATAATCCAGTCTGACGTTTTAAGGGAAGACATAGATGCAAGAGCAAGTGACTCGTCAGTACCTTCTGATGGGTGGGCATACATAGCGGCACTGCCTCCAACGAAGAATGGGGTGGATGCCTCCTCTGTTCCACTCCTCCTGTCTCCTTCGGCTGACGCTCTCTCTGCTTTCTCTCTAACATGTCCAGCAGTGCCTGATCCTCCTCAGTAAAGGTGCCAGCAGCTCCTCCATTGCCTTCTGCTACTAGCAGGTTTGCCCGATATCCTCCTCGGCCGCCTCGTCGACCCCCTCGACCACGACCACGTCCAATATATCCTCGTCCACGTCCACCACCTAAGTCTCCCTCCTTAGGTGGTTTGGTACAAGCATACCGATAATGGTTCATCTTTCTGCAGTTGTAGCACTGCCGATTGTGTTGCCAGGGCTCTCTCTTGGATCCTGTGTCGCCCGAGCTAGTAACCGCTAGTGCTGACTTTGCTTCGGGGGGACCACCTGTCCCCGCCTGTAGTCTGATGCGCGTCTCCTCCTGGATCATGGCTGAGATAGCCTCCTCGAGATTAGGAATCTCTGGAGGAGTAAGGCTGTCCTCTGTGCGAATGCTGTAGTCAGTCCTTTGAGAAATTTTATCGTCCTCTCTTGCAGACACACATGTCTCTCCTTGCACTTTGGGTCCCCGCAGCTTGTCCGTTTTGAGGAGTGATCATAATCCAGCCAGAGACGCTCCAACTCTGTGGCGTACTCCTGCACCGTCTTCTCTCCCTGTACAGTGTCGTCGATCTTCCCTTTTATCTGGAAGATCCGTAAGTTGTTTCCCACATCATCATAGGTTCTCCTCAACTTCTCCCACACGTCTTTCACCATCTCAATGCCATCTACTGTTGAGGCAATAGACTGGACTGAGGAATTGAGAAGCCAGATATAAATCACCATATGAGTGGATTTTCACTCGTCGCGTCATGTCGAGCCCTCATCCGGCTCTGTCTTCTCGTCCGTCAAGAATCCCTCCAGGTTCTTTCCTGCAAGGGTTCTTCTCACCCGCCGTGACCAACTCAGATAGATGGCTGGTCCGTCCAGCTTCAGATCGATGGAGGGAAGTTCCAACTCTGGCGACGTTCGTGTCGTGCTCTCACCAGCCGACATCTTCATCAACTTCATCAACGTCGCAACATCTGTAGCATTCAGCTTCTTGAGGATCGCCTCCATCGATACTTCTTCTCCGATCACGTCACGCTTGCTCCACGACTCACGCTCGTTCTCGTCGTCCTCTCCTAGATCCGAACATGTCTGATTTTATCAGATCTAGGCATCGGCGTCTCCTTTGTCCTCGTCGTCCTCTCCTACGTGCGGGGAGAGGGGGGGTGGCACGCACAGCGGCAGCAGCAGTGGCAGCAGTAGCTGCAGCGACAGCGGCAGCGGGAGCGGGGAGGGAGAGAGGGAGGGAGAGGGGGGAAAGGTTTAGGTTAGAGTTTTGGTGACGGCTAGGGTTAGGGTTTGTGGAAAGGTGGCTCTGATACCATGTTGAGATTGATGAATTTTGTTGATAATCTCATAGGCTTTATATAGCCTTTACATGATAGAATATCCTGTGGCATATTCTGGCATCCCAAATATGTCCTCAGGATATTCCCATACTAAATATAATATATCCTCAGGATATTCCCATACTAAATATAACATATTCTCATTCTAAATATATCAACAAAGAGTAAAGAGGGTCAGTCCATGAGCATGGTTATGTGACCGAGTCCCATTTCAGTCCTAAACTGTGAAGCTTTAGGAATTAATTTTTTAATTTGTTACACGAACTAGGTCAGGAGAATGGTATTAGTTAGAAATTTGGCTCATACACCAAACCCTGAGAATGATGTCATAAGTATCCAGTCAGAACTCAGATGTAATGTAAAATTCTTAGTTGTTCTTAATAGTTAACATTGCATACCTGGTCTTACCTAATGTATCAATGCTTTCCAACCCATTCAAACTAATTTCCCGCCCAGAGCTAAAGATGTATTTGATCTCAATATAGTTATGGAATCACGTTACAGAGAAAAGACATTTTTCTCTCAGACAAGGAAAAAACAAGAAAAAAGAGGTTCATTTGACTTCGATAATACAGATGCAATAAATGGAAGATTGTAATCATTGTCCTAATTCAAGTAGACTTATAAAACAAGAAGATTGTACAAGTTTTACATAAGCTCTAGGACTACAGTGAGAAGCATCTATAATTAGGAATACAACAAATTAATATATCGTCTTCACACACCTGACAACACGTGAGAATTGAAGTGGCACTTTGCGAGCTTGGCCCTTCGCTCTCAAGGTAGCAACTTCATGTGCTTTGGCACCAAATAGAAACTAGACAAGAAGTAGATTGATCATTATTTAAACAGTTGCCATCAAGGGGACAAATGCAAGTGTAAAGGTCGTACAAGAGAATTCTTCAGCTTGGTAGGTAAACAAACTCTACAGCTAGTGAAAACTGTTTAATGGATTGCAGGCTCAGTGACAATTGTTGAAGATTGATTGTAGATTGATACCATTTTTTAAGAATATGCTAAAACAGTGAAGTATTTCTTAATCCAATATCACAGCAACTTCCGTGACAGGAGACATAACTTTTAGACTTTTAGTCATCATGGTATACACCGGAAATTGCTAATTTACATGACTTACACAGACACTTAAATGATTAAACAATATTTTGCACGACTCGAGACAACTTTGTAGTAGAAGTTCTATAACACCGTAACTATGGACACATATTTCAACATGTTCATTGGTATTTGGCTTTTTTGCACTTAGATATCATGAACTTTTCCCTATGTTCACTTTACTACCGAGACTTTCTTTGGTTCACATGTCTACCATGAACTTTTTAGCCATTATCACTTTACTACCACCGCCACAACAAATTTAGGACAATACTGCCCCTAGAGATCAAACAAATTACATTCTCAAACCCTAACCCACCACTCATTCTCATCCCTAAACCCTATCCCACCACTGCCATCTTCTTCCTCCTGTCCAAACCCTAACCCACCATCATCATTTTCCTAATTCCTCATCCCTTCCCTAAACCCTAACCCACCATAACCATCTTCTTCCTATTCTCCTCTCCATGTCCTCCTCACCGCTAGCCAACCCCCTACCAGTGTTGTCAATTGAACACCGAGACACATGCTACATGCGTGGTGTAGCCAACCAAGGCGCCTCGCTATAACACAAGGCACTCGACTTCATTGAGGTTTGCGCTCCTTAGATGCACGCAAGGCACATAGACAGTGCATCAAGGCGAAGACCCATGAAACTTACAGAAAATTACCTACATGATAACAAACTTTCAAGATATTAAAGGGGGGTAACAAGTTGGCAAAATTGTGGATGGAGATACATATCACCAAAGCCTATGGCGATGTACTTTGCACAAAACTCGTCAGAGGCTATGGTGATGTATGTGCAAGCACAAAACTCGTCATAGGTTATGACGATATATGTGCACTGCAAAAAATAAAAAATAAAAATCAAATAGGCTATGGCGACCGTCGATAAATTAAAATAAATAAAAAATAACAACCAAAGCCAATGGCGAGATTTGTGCAATGCACATACATGGCCATAGGCTATGGCAATGTGTATCCCCATCCGCAATTTTTCCAAAATTGTTATCCCTCCTTTAATATCATCAAAGTTTGGCATCCCCTAGCTAATTTTCTCTGAAATTAATAGGAAATTTTTGGGTTAATCATTTTAGCATATCCTAACTCAGTAAGCTATGTTAATCTACTAATCCATAACCCATACCTTGTGTACCCTATGCTAATATACTAATCCATAACTCATACCTTATCCACACCCATTAACCCACAATTCTTAAACCCTACTTTTCAAACATTCTCCCAACCCCTCTTTCATTTCCCCCCACCCCACACACACACAACTCACACACAAATTTTTTATGTTGCAATTTTTCTTTTGTATTCTTTTGAAAAAAATTCAGCTTTCGTTCCAACTCTCTCCACATCCAGCAAACCCTATCATTGCCCCACCCTTATGTACGGTGCTTTGCTGCAAAACTTCGGCAACCATGCTCAACTCAATTTCCTTTATTTGCAAAATTTATAAATTATTTTCTATTTTTTCCTCATAAATTCTATACACATTAAATTGTTGTTTAGCATATTGTTATCGATTTCATTGTATACTAATTAAACTAAAAATAATTAAATTAAAGAAATGTGTGTAGGCGCCAACCACGCCACGCACCTCGAGTGTTATTTGTACCTTGCATTGTAAGAACAATGCCTACACCGCTCACCCCCCCCCCCCCCCTCCCCCCCCCCCCCCCCCCCCCCCCCAAAAAAAAAAAAAAAAAAGAAACAAAAAACAAAAAAAACACCCACCCACCCATCTTACCATCTTCATGGAACTTGCATGACGAGGGTATAAACATCACTTTAACATTTTTGTTGACTATTTCATGGAATTCATGGTATTTGACAGACAAAAACATTTTTAGGTATTAATCTGAAAAATGGTCATGGTAGCAAAGAGAACGTAAATTTATATGGAAATGGAAAAAAAGTTGAGGTGTTCTCTTTGCTGCCATTACCTTTTTTCACATTAATACCTTAATACTTTTTTTGTCAGTCAAATACCATGTTTAAGGTATTAAAAAGTTTAGGTTATTTAACTGCAAAAACACATTGGTATTTTAATGATATAAACTTGTAAGGAGAACATAGAAAGTTAAACTCATAAGGACAGCATCAATAGTAAGAAGATTAAGATGATCTTTAAATTCATTACAGGATTTTTAATCTATTCTGTTTTTCTATATCAGTAATAAAATATCTCACCATATTCTCCTTTCCTATTTCTTCGATGATTTCAATTGTGGATCCATCAACTGTAGCAAGAAGTAGACAGCCATTCATCAAAAGTTTCATGTTGCCAGTTCCAGACGCTTCATGACCTGCTGTACTGTAGTCAAGATTTATTTTCCATTATCATCACTCATCAGCGAAAGGATAAAAGTACTTCCTGAATTTGTTTATACAATTTTTTACCTGCTAGAACAATACTATCAGTTTCTAGTGTTTTCTAAAGCATTCCTATAATAGTTAAACTCTTGAGAAACATCAGCAAGCCATTAAGAACATGCTTCATGCATTTAGGTAAATCACCAAATCAATAAGTATTCACCAGTGAAATGACTAAAGGTAATGCTTCATATCACGTGCTTCATGACATACATTCTCAAGCCTACATTCAGGCCTTGTTTGGTTCACGGAAAGGAAATGAATTCTCTTGTATTTTCCATGGAAATGGAAAAGTAGGATTCCTGTCACATTTTCTTTCCGTTGTTTGGTAAAACAAGGAAACTACCTAGGAAAGGAAAGCAAAATATAACAATGTTCCAATAATATCCTTACCTTTTAAAATAAAAATAATATTATAAAAAATAACATTAATGGTAAAATAAGCAATGACACATGGTTACTTTTGTCACAACTTTTGTAATAAATGTTGGGAAAGGAGGAGGGAAAATCAATCCCATGGGTCTTGAGTGGAACCATATTCCCACCAATTTTCTCCCTTGTCAGGAAATTGATTCCCAAGTTTGTGGCTACCAAACAAAGGAAAGGAACAACTTTCCTTTCTTTGTTCCTTAAATCCGTGAACCAAACAAGGCCTCAGTATTAACTAAGTTCATTATCATGAGGGAAAATACTATACATATGATTACAGAAGGTATAAATACTTCACATCACATATGATTACAGAAGGTATAAATACTTCACCTGATGTGTTGTGAGAGATCACTTCCTGGTATCACTAGTTCCGCAACAGAGACATTGTAATCAGGAATAAATACCTGAGTTTTAAAACAAAAACTTCCTTAATCAATCTAAGGGCATAACATGAACATCGGGCAACTTCACTTAAATTAGTCAGCCATTAATAACATCAAGCAAGTAGAACTTCTCAACATGATACATATTGTTTAGGAGCATGAAACTCGAATTGTTATTCTAATGGAACTCCTGGTTATTCTGGTTACATAATTGTGCTGGTTTGCCTTCTGTTAATATCTCCAACTGTAATGCATTGACAATACAGTCAAGGATGCAATTGTAGATAGCAAACTCATATTTCCTGCTGATAAATACAAACTTAGCAGTGAACTTTGTGTAGTGCCTTGTTGGCAAGGATCAGTAAAATTCATAGGAGCGAAAAGAAAAAAGCTATCTTTTCATCAACTAAAAAATATATCCTCTTTAATAAATTAAATTAATATTTGCTTGTAACATAGGTAAATTGAACAACTGCATAATAGATAAATGCCCTAAGAGGACACTGATGGACATAGATTCTACAATAAATCAAAAATGCACTTCACTTACAAGGGCAAAGGATTCTTGGCTAATAAAGAAAATGGATTTATCAACTTCAGTAAAAGCAAGAAGCATGCGAACTTAAATAGCTATGATGGTGCTTAAGCTCATTACCAGTTTTAGAAGACCACCAATATCAGGATCGTTGTTGATTGTTTCCCCAACAGCATGGCATAGTTTTATTATTTTCTTTGCAATTTCATATCCAGGGGCAGCCTTCCCCCCAATTATACATACACGGGGTACAACATTCCTCCTGTCACTTTTATTCATGTTCTGCAACAAAAATTCAAAAAACAGATCAATGAAAAGTTATAAGTAAACATACGAAAAAAGGAAAGCTATACAACAACAACAAAGCATTCATCCCAAATTTTTGGGGTCGGCCAGCTCTGTAAAAGGCCATGTCCGCTGAAACACTAACAAAAACCATATTCTTCTTTACAACTTCAATCCATGTTCTTTTAGGCCTACCCCTAGTCTTGGCGGCTCCTTTAACTAGTATCTTATCGCTCCTCCTTACCGCTGCATCTATTTTGGTCTGTGTTGCACATATAGTCTGTGGTACTTTAAAACCGAAACTGGCACAATATCGTAAAGTGGCTGACTTCTCTCAATTTGGTGAAACCTTGATGCAGTGACTCATGCATTACCAATAGAGATGCAAAAGGCTCACAGAAGTGCTCAAACAACCACAATATTCACCACTTTTACCTAAGATGATTTTATCTCATCTTGTCCTTAATTTGTCCCACCACCAACCTTCCACAAATACACTCATTTATAATCCCTATCGTTTAATGTATTGATAGCACTCTCATGTTAGCTACGCTACTTTTATGGACATGTTGTTTCTAACTTTTATGGACATGTTGTTTCTAAACTGTCCAACACTCCGATAATAAAGCATGGCCAGCCTAATAGCTGTCCATAGGATTTTCCTTTCAACAAAAGGAAAAGTATTGATTATGACTTTTCCAGGCAAAATAATGATTGAAACAACATCATGAAACTGTTCAGGTAAAAATGTAAAATTGTATGTGTGGAAAAACTAGGAAGCATGAAGTAGAAGGGATATTGCATAAAGCTTACTAGTTGCATCTATAGAGTACAAAGGACAACAACGGAAGATTGGGTGGAGATAGTGTAAATCCCCTGAATTTTATGGTTTCTTTTAAAATTTTAAATGAATTATTTTCTATAGATATTTCAAAATTAATTACTTTTGATCATTAAATGTACTTCTCCATGATCATTAAATGTACTTCTCCATGACTTTAATTTTTGGAGCGTCAGGGATGTCAGTCTCTCGAAACTTCCTTTATGAGTTATGTAGTAGGCAAGGTTATCTTCATTTTGATATATCATGTCCCACTCAAACTTGTCCCCTTGCATTCTATTTACATCGCGCAACTTTATGGTCAATTTAGGCCATTTGACTATCTCCAGTAAAACTTTACCTGACTTCCAATTTAATTTCGAGGCTCGACATCGCTCCAACCTAATCAACCCAATATATGATTTTGACCTATTTTGAGCCTACTACGCACACGCCACTCGTGTGCCATCCAATTGAGCTTCCGCATGCTATTATTTCATCAATGATCATAAATGACTTAAATTGTAGTTATAATCGCTCCAAGCCCAAACCTGACCCAATCAAACCCAATCATCCAGCCAGCCCAAGTGCAGATGACCCTCTCATGACACAACATCATTCCCTTTCTTTTATTACTAATATTACTAATATTCATAATTATATATATTTGATTGAGTTTAGAATATATACCTATATATATATATATATTTATATATATATATATATATATATATATATATATATATAGAGAGAGAGAGAGAGAGAGAGAAATATATATATATATATATATATATATATATATATATATATATAGAGAGAGAGAGAGAGAGAGAGAGAGAGTATATAAATTATTTAGAGTATGTATACATTTTGGAAATATATAAATATATACACATATTTTGAGTGTATTAATGTATATATTTCATATACATGTATACAATTTGATATATATATACGTATACATGTATAATATTTAGAATATATATACACATTTTCTTTTATACTTTTTCTAAACTAAAACCCAAGCCCCATCCCTAATCTTTCTCTCCTGTCATTAGATTTCCTTTGGATGCTTCTCAATCCTGGGAACAAACAAACCATTCCTCCCTTACCTATTCGTTCAAGCCCAACACCCACATCTAGCCCACAACCCCCACCCTAATAGCAACCGGGTCGGGAAAACAAAATCCGACCCGCTCCCCATTTTGAATTGCCTCCGAAGCCTTTCCTCCTCGATTCCCTCCTCTGCGCGCAAGTACAAATGTCATAGCACGCCGAGTACGGCCTTGCGACCAGCAGGCCACTCCAAGACGAGAGTAGCAGACCCCATTCTCCAACTTCCCTCCCTTCTCCATGTATATGTATATACTGTTCCCATCCTCTCCCTCATAAAACCCTAGCAGGCTAGCAGCCAGCCCACCTCCTCATCACGAACCCGAGCACCACGCATATTCCTCCCTCTGGCCGGCAGTCAGCCGCCGGTGCGCACTCTTCCAGCGTGCATGTATTGCGCCGCGCCCTCGCATGCAGGGAGCACCGCTACTGCGGTTGTCGCAGCCGGTGCTGCTATTGTCCGACGAGAGACCGACTGCTCGTCAACACGAGCTGCTGCGTGCCATATGTGCCCACCACCACGTGGCCGCCCTGGCCGCGTAGGCACCACCGTGCGTCGCCGGCAGCAGTAGCAGTAGCAACAGCGGCACCCAAGCGCATGTGCGCCCATGCACAACAGTGCAGCGAGCGACCGTTCAGGAGCCGCAGCAGCGCGGCGACAGCCGTGTACTGCAGCCCACGATCGCGCGCGGCCCCGACGAAACCCTCCCATGGCTGCCACCTTCTTCCCCGACGCGCAGCCTAGGCTATTCGTGCGTTTCGCACGAAACCCGTCGTGACGCGCTCGAAATCAAATCCAGAATCGCATTTCATGACGGCAAATTTGGACTTTTTTCGGACAATCCGGCCGTTGGATCGTCGATCCGATTCTTCCGTCTCAATTCCGGTATATACCCCTTCGCTTATCTAAAATTTTAACTGTTAATTCGATCGTTTGATAGATCAAAACTGGCCACCAAATTGACCGTTTAAATTAAGTTTATTTTGGACAGTTTCGTGGAGCCAACTTCGCGAATTCATTTCTCTCATTGAAGCTCCGGTTGACGAACCACCAACCCCTTTGAACAACAGGTATAACCACCTTCGTATCACTAAAATTTCATATTCATAGGACATCGTTTGGTTGGTTGAAATCGACGTCAAAGTTAGCCTCTCAAAACCGTAATTTTCAACTTGTAAAATTCTAATTTTGAACCCGGAACTCCGGATTCCAGTTCTGACACCACCAGTGGACTCGTGGCGTCGTTCTGGCTAAAATCTATATATAATTTGCTGAATTCGGAGCAACGTGGCCCCGACACGCATTTCGGTGCAAATTGGATCTCGTTTTCCGAGTCAACAGTTCATTTTGAGATCGGCTTATCGAAATTCAATTCCGGATATACCGTTGAATTCGTATCGTCATTCTGGACTCGTTGACATATATTTTGCTAGATTTAGAGAACTTTGGCTCCGACACGCATTTCTGTGTAAATCGGGTTCCAACGTCCGGATCAACGGAACATTTTAAGATCGGCTTATCGGAATCCAATTCTGGATGTACCCTTGGGTTCGTATCGTCATTTTGGACTCGTGGACATATAGTTTGTTAGATTTAGATGGCTTTTATCCTGGCACATTTTTCGGTGCAAGATGCATCGTTTTGATCTGAAATTACCGTTTTGTCTTTGTGTCCAAATTGGACTTATGGATAGGCTATCCTAGCTAATTTGACAATTCTGAACGCATTGGTGATGTTTGTTTTATCATCTGACAACGTCTGTAGATTTTTCTTTATGTATCACCATTAATTATAATAAATTCATATTCATGTTAGTATTTCGGAATCCGTATGTCAAAATTGAGATCAGTCGATTCTAATGATCTTACATCGCTGAAATTGACTAAGTGACCATGTGGATCGTCAAGATAAGATTGTTGACCTTACAGTTGATCATCTTGTCTCGATTGTGTGTCGTAGGTTTCGCTAATCGTTGTACGAATAACGAGGTACAAACTTGGTATTTTAATAACCTACAACGTGCAATTCATATTACTAACAATAATGATTATAGAGACTAATGTGACTGTGACATAGTTCTAGACGATATAATTACAAGTGACTTAGATAACATGAGATAATATGCGACTAGAACGACCCAAGCTCTCTAGGTGGGAGTTATAGTCATATGTGTATCTTAGAGTGTGATATATATTTCTTGTGATTTTGGTTGATAGATTTTTACATGGAGTATGGCTCATTGGCTCATGGATAGTGGGTTAGACCTTTGTACTGCAGTCTCGGCACAGTTTGGACAACTCCAGGCAAATATACCTTGCCGCTTGATTTACAGTATTTATATGCTTATATTTCTTATCAGTCGGTCACACTAGATATCCTATACATGCTTTTTCCTGTTCCTTTTCAGTATACTGCCGACACATAGACATGATTCACAGATTCACACTGCATGGCATATAGGTAACTCTTTTATGATATCTGGATATTTACTTGATGATTATGACCTGTGTACATGTTTGACCAAATTTGTGAACTTATCATTGTTAGAGTCGGACTGGACGTGTCGTGGATGCGACACGAACAATATCATTGGACGGGGAGGGCAGCCACTAGACGTATGAGTTCCTTTCCCATGTTGTTACCGTTGCCTCTTACCCAGAGTCTCGGATATTCATAGTTACCACAGTTCCTTAACGGGACTACGAATTTTTCATAGTTACCGAAGTTTCCTTACCAGAGTTCCGGATTACACCGTAACAGCTCATGCGTACGAATGACGTCCTCAAGTGCATTTCTCGCAGACTCGATAGTCTGTCTATTAGTAGTGTTACTTCATCACCTGTTTATCACCTGGGTTACCTGTCTACTACATTCACATATTATTTTCTGTACTTCATTTCGACATGTATATTATGTATCTTGCTACGTCCCACTGAGGACCTGGTTTCCTTCCAGGTATATGCTGAGATCTGACATAGGATATTGAGGGTTTACTTTTTCGGGATTCTCAGGTATCACTAGACGGTGCCTTCTTATCAATCTTCTGCAGTATTTCTTACTCTGTGTTTTCCATAGTACTTAGATAGATTTGTGGATGTTTATTAGTGGATATATGGATTATGATATCATATGTATAGCTTATACGTATTCGAGTTCGACTGGAGCCCGCTTGAATGTGTAGCTGGCCATTGCCACGTGGCTTGGTCCCGCATATTTTGGGACTGGGACGTGACAGATAGTCAATAGAAGACCAATGAAGATTCACTAAAGGAAAAGAGTCCTGGTACAAAATAGTTTGGAGTATCGGTCGATACATATGCGTATCGGCCATATAGGTTTTGACATGTCTCAATCCAATACCAACCGCTAGTGATACCGGCCAATATTGATGTTAGGGGTCTCTTCCCCGGTCCCAAAAAAAAGAACAAAAGAACAAAAAGGAGAGAAGTATGAAAAAAATAGTGTCGACACAATGATTTTGTCGTGACAAAGATCGACATGTTATAGTTTGTATATAAGATTCCTCACGCCACGTTATAACCATTACCCTTTGTCGAAATTGTATATCTATAAATTCATAATATTCATCGATATTAATATTATTTCAATCAGACCTATATATTGTGGTTGTACTATGTCTACAGGTAAATAAATAAACAATAGCATATATTGCGAGGGAACGATTTGACAATGTTGAATATTATTCCATCTAACTAGAAACAAGATATAATATATAAAGTTTATGTGTAAATGTATCAAATAGTTTTCTAGCTTTAAAAAAAAAAACTTTTTAACAGTTTTGACTTTTCCGAACAAAGAATCCGATACACTCAGATCTAAAACTGACATAGGAAGGGTCCGAAACCAATTCCAATACTACGAACCTTACTAGAAACTAAAGGGTCACACAAGATGAGAGGTATAGAAGGGCCTATAAGAGTAACGCGTGAAGGTTTTGACTTTTAAAAAAACATAACAATAAAGCATTTATCCCAAATTTTTGGGTTCAGTTGTTTGAATCATCTTCTTCTGTTGTTTGAATCCTCTTCTTCCACTCGGCTATGTTAAGGGCCACGTTCTCCGTAACGCAAACAAAAATTATATCCTTCTTTAACACTTCAAACCATGTTCTTCTAGGCCTACATCTAGCCCTAGCAGTTATTGCTCCTTAGGAGAGCACCTATTGATTTGTGTTGCACATGTCCAAAGACTCCAAACCACTTAAGACAAATTTCTTAATCATTTTGTCTTCAATTGACGCTACCCCTAAATTTCCACGGATACACTCATATCTTATCCTTCAATGTATTGCCACTCATCCATCTTAGCATTCTAATTTCGGCTACACTAACTTTCTGGTCATGTTGTTTCTTAATTGTCTAACACTCTGAAAGATGGGAGAAAATGTTGCACTAAAAAAGAATTTATCCCACATTTAAAATTAGAATAAAGAAACCACAATAACAAAACCCTAACGGATGACAATGGATTATTTGGTATGAGTAGGATAAGTTCAGGATATGAGGAAACATCAAAACAAATATTTCTTTTTAGAATTAAAATATATAACTTAACCATTATCATGGCTAATAAGAGTGGGCCGTGAATCAACTGTACATGAAAAGATTAGAAAATGCC
Source organism: Iris pallida (assembly GCA_029216955.1). Classification (NCBI taxonomy): domain Eukaryota; kingdom Viridiplantae; phylum Streptophyta; class Magnoliopsida; order Asparagales; family Iridaceae; genus Iris; species Iris pallida. Next base: position 3,380,526 of record JANAVB010008399.1, read on the forward strand.
AGATTAAGGTCCAAAGCGTTAACCGGGTACAACTGCATCAGACCAATACTTTATTTAGCCTGTATACTTAGAAGAATTCCTGCAATAGTATAGAGAAAGACTCGCCCATGTAATGGAAGTAATAACCAATACATACAAGTAAAAGCTAAATAAATGATTCTGCTCAAATTTTATTTGTAGTTTGAGCAGAACATTATACATCATGAAATGAGTCAAGCTTTGCATTATATCCTAGCGTACATCATGGTTTCTCCTCAAATGTTATTTGTAGTTCAGAGAGTACATGACTCATTTCATGATGTATAATGTTCTGTTCAAACTACAAATAAAATTATAGTATCTAGAGTATCATTCCACCTGCATTATCAAACTTCTCCGTATATTTGCTGCAAAGGAGAAACCATGAAGGAAAATGTGATTCACCAACCTTAATACAATCATACCGGTGGATTATGCCAAGTATATTAAGCAACTGTCTTTTATACTCGTGTATTCGTTTGATTTGTACATCAAACATTGCATCTGGGCTGATCTGAAAATAGAGAGATCTACTATCAGAAGGTATACCAAGCCGTGACCAATATTATGAATCCAATAAATAGAACTTAGAACGTCAAGTGGCTCTAATATTTGAAACCCAAAGCAAGATTGTAGGAAAACCTTCACGCCAATCATTGCTTCAATGTATTCTGCAAGTCTAATTTTGTTGACCCTTCGAACCTGAAAAGTGCAATGCAGCCAAAATCAAATCAGTATCATATACTGTTTAGCCAGAGCACCAATTGCTGCAGCTGAGCTGCTGCACAAACGCAAATCAACAGAATTACCATTTTCCATTGTTGCTGAAGCTCTGCATCCTCCACATGATCCCGTAATCCCATTATGAGGTCTATATCACGGATCCAAGCATCTGTTCCAAGCCATTTGGATATAAGAGCACAAAGACCAGGATTGCTAACCACAATCCAGCGACGCTGAAAGTACATAATGATGTATAAAGGTGAGATAGTTTATACCTGCTCCTTCTGAAAAGCACTTATAGTTACCAGATGTAAAATTTACCATTAACATAGTCTCTAAACATTCCTTTTGTGTATGGAAATTTAGTGCAGGACACAAAGAAAAGTTCAACTCTACATCTTAAAGTGTTATGTCACCATATTCATCAGCAAGAACTTCTGATTGGAAGCAGTTTTTTTAGAACGGAAATTCCAACAGAAGCTTGAAAGATAAAAAAACAAATACTAAATGCTAATTTTATCTTAACTTTCTCCTACTTGCTTTACCCTACAGACTAATCTTCATTACCTAGGATCTTGTCCTTGACTAAAGATGTAGTTACATAAATTCTACAGCAGATTATGAGAACACCCAAATTCCTATAAACCAAATTTACATGAACTACTTTCTTGTCCTACATTTACGCCTCTAAGTTACTAAAAAGTAGAGAAAATATAGTTCTGGTACTCGGTTTCGATGTTTTATATTGTTACACATTAACTACTGTATATCTTTTTGATGCCATATCGTGAGTATAAATTGTTTACAATAGCATACACCCGTCAAAGAATGTAACCTAATGGTGGCATGGACACACGTGACACCAGGGGCGTAGACAGCGACCGCGTGGACTTCAAAATGTTATGCACAGGAACTTCGATCAAAATGTCGACGTTTAGGCCGATTGGACTTTAGACAGATAGTCATGTATTAGAATTTTTCATATGTATAGTACCGATTGGACTTAGGCATATAGTCATGTCTTAGTCAGATAGTCATAGCTAGATTATGTCGCCGCACTCGCTGCGAGTTTGCACACCTGCTGCCATCGTCAAGAGTTCACACACACTCAGCCTACACCCCCCCCCCCCCCCCCCCCCCCCCCCCTCCTCCTCCTGTCAGAATTTTCGCCGACAGGAAAGCACAGCATTAGCAGAAAAAGCGGCAGCAACAACTTAGCAGTGACAACGGCCCCACGACCACCGTCAAGAACCCCAACTCCCATGTCCGACCACCCTCAACCCCCTGCCAAAGTCCCACGCCGCCAACTAGCTCGTCGAAGTACAGTCTAAGAAGAAACAGAGGAAGGAGAAAACAGAAAGAACACACGGTAGAAAAATTCAACATTCAGAGATTGACTTCGTGCAAACATAACTCCGCACTCGCAACTCGAAATTCCGCGAGGAACGTTCCTCGATCTTGGTAAACTCTTCTCCATTCACGTTAAATTTGATCCGTCGTCCTAAAGCTCGAAGTGAGCTACTTAAACATTTTTGTTTTAATTCAAAATCACGGGTTGGGTATCGTCTCGTTGATCCGGGCGATTCCGGCACGAACAAATTGCACTAAAAGGTGCATACGGTCATTGTCGACATGTAGAAATAGATTAATCTCGAATTCGTCGACCGTGTGCGACGAACTTGGCCCGTATCCATCGAGTTTTATCGTAGCTGTATTTTTTGAAAATTTGCAATTATTCTCCGTATGCACTTCGGATCACAACGAGGTTGCGTCATTGGATGCGCAAAGTCGAACTTGTCCTATAACATAAGTTTCGTTCACTTCTGAGACCGTCGACCGGATCATCATTTTGCAGACCTGCAATTCGTTGCATGCTGATTTACGTCGCGCCTCCTAGATGAAAATTCTGGCTACGCCGGTGCGTGACACCAAGTGTTACCACCTGGATGGGTGTGGCAAGACACCTGGTTGTCTGAGCCCTATGTAAAACATTAAAGACTGAGAAAAATACATATTGAAGGTTCATTTATATATGCATTTCATCTCAGCCATCGTACCCAGGTGGAAACACACAATGCCATATGTGTGTCCAAGTCACCTTTCTGTTATATAACAGAATTAACGAATTTATAACATTGTAAAATTTTGTAACTTTAGCTATCACATTGAACATTTATCCTTTGTGTATTACATTGTAAAAATGTTGAAACTAAGCGTACAAAAACCATATTTTCCCTAAAAATATCTTATAAGCAAATGACAAGACTGTTTTCTTCTGATTGAAAACAGTTTACAAATCCTCTTGGTTGATACTGAATGAAATTACATCGCAAGGACAATACATCTTATTACCTCTCTCTAAATCTTCGGAATGCTCACTCAATTATTATAGTGAAATAGCTCTTGGTAAATAGCGAAAAAACTAATTAGAGTCAAATTTTCTAACAAGTACTTCCTGTTTCTAAATTCTGATATATCTGAGGGTCTGGCCTACCATATTTCACCGGGGCCCTCTTGTAGGCTGTTGGATAAGTTGGCTGGTCGTCCATGTTAGCACCAACTTACCAGTTTACCACATCAATCTCTTCCATAGGGCCTAATTGGAAATCCTCATTTTCTTTCAAAATATAGATTCTCTTGTCGTAGATGACAGATACATATAGTAGTTTTTACAACCATTATATAAGTAATACGTCCTACTTGTCCCGTACAGTTAAAGTAAAAAACAAAAAACCACCAGTGACATGCCAATATCACAAAGGAAGCTTATACCTGAGAAACACCATTTGTCTTGTATTGAAATTTTTGAGGCCAAAGCTCAAAGAAGTCCTGTAGAAGTATATCATGATGACATTAAACAATTATAGCGGATAATAGGGTAAAGCTTTATGTTAACATGACTAAATGGAGCTAAATCATTAAACTTCTCTAGTTGACTGGGAACATGTTAAGTTAAATTATTTATAGATATACTATTTGTCCTTATCTGTGTATGTCAATATTATTTATTTCAATAGAAAATTACAATATATTACAAAAGACCAAACCAATATTATTTTTGCATATAATATTTATTAAATTCTGACTGCAAAGGCTGATATATTGAAGTTTTATTAGAAAATAATTTTTACTCTACCCATGAGTGTATTTAAAATCAAATATTTTCTTCCAACTTCAGAGATTTAGCAACCAAAGGTGACAAAAGTTTTTTGTTTGATTGTTACTTTTTAACAGAATAAGAGATCCAACCCCTTATTTTTAATCTCTGCCTTTTAGTTTTATTACCTCTTGGATCCAAATATATATATATATATATATATATATATATATTGGAACCAGGTAAATTGTTTCTGGAATCGCTCCCACTGGGATTCGAACTCCTGACCACTCGGGCCGCATACATCTCTCTTAACCACTAGGCTAGAGGTCATTTGCATATATATATATATATATATATATATATATATATATATATATATTGTTGAGAACTAATAAGGGACTTAGTCCCACATTGGAAAATGTAGTATGAAGAGGAGCTAGACTCCCTATAAGTAGTGGAGTAGCCAATCAATAAAACAGACAACAATTATTCTCTACATGGTATCAGAGCCATAACCACAAAAAAAAAAAAAAAAATCCACCCCTTCCCCAACCCGGCAAACCCACCCCCCCTGCCCCCCCCCCCCCCGACGCTCCCCCCTGCTGCCCTCGAACCCCCTCTGCTGCCCCCGGCAGTTCCCCCCTGCCCCTCCCGACGCCCCCCCCTCCCCCGCCCGACGCCTCCCCCCCCCTCTGCCCCGACGACCCCCCCCTGCTGCCGCCGCCGAACCCCCCCTGCTGCTGCCCCCCCCTCTTCCGACCCCAACTGCTGCTGTGAGATCCGTCTCACTGTATCGATATTTTATACGGATACGTGTTTTAATTTGAGTCGTATTTCGTATTTATCGATTTACGTGATATTTTAAAATTTTCCTAAGTGTAGGATTTCATGACTTGGTTTAACTGGATTTGGTTTTATTTGGTTCAGTTCCACTTTGACTTGGTTTGGTTTGGTTTAGTTTGGTTTCTCATGAGATGAGGTGTAGGGCTTAGATCGAGTGCAGAGGAATGAATGGTGGAGATCACTTGAGCTTGTTATATAAGCCACTTTTCTCTCTCCCTCCTCATTCACCCTCATTCATTTCTTTTCCACCAAAACCCTAGCCATTGGAGAGAGGCAAGTACATCTTGCCGAATGTTGGACTATTTTCAATTTCGTTTGTTCCATTCTCTTCCTTGTTACATTCTAAGAATGTTTAGAACTTGGAGTTTTCCATTTTGATGGTTCATTTGTAGTAGATCTAGCTTTGAAGAGATTTCAGTTTTCATGGGTTTTGATTTGTCAAACTTGTATATTTTTGTCAACTGATGGTTCCACGTGGTAGAGAATTTCATTTTACCCAAATTTGACCCATGGAAGTCTGGATTAGGGGTTCCCATTGTATCTTGGTGGAGCATGGAGGCCATGCTATTTTCCATGGACATAGTTTCTGTGGGAAGCCATTGTTTGCATTTTTGAATTGCATGCTTGCTTGTATTTTTTGAGCCGCATGCATGAAATTTTGTGTTGGCCGCATAGGCATGCAATTATTTTATTAGTTAGTTGCACTTATTTGGGCCGCATGGCCATCTCTTATTTTTGCCGCATCGGCTTTAGCCATTTTAGCTGCATAGGCCATAGGATGGAGGCTGGAGCCGCATAGGCGCTTGTAGTATATCATGCATGGTTGCTTGTATTAAATAGGCATTTGTATTATGCATTAATGCATGAAAGCTGGCGCCAACATTTAGCCGCATGGCACCAAGGAGTGCATTTAATGTATTTGATGCAGTGTCCATGCATCAGCCGCATGCATGCATTTAAAGAATGCATGTAGTGTTTTCTTTAATGCACTTTATGCATTAATTAATACCTTCTTTTTTCTAATGCATTTCTTTCCTAAAAGCTTTCCCTGGAATAGTAAGCCGCATAAGAATACATTAAAGGCATGAAATGCATTTTAGTCCTTAAGAATGCATGAAATGCATTTTAGTCCATAGGAATGCATTACATACATTTAATGCAATTAAGTCCTTATGAATGCAATTAATACATGCAATGCATTTAAGTCCATAAGCATGTAATGTATTATTTATATATACATTTTTCTTGCTGCAATTCTTTTGCCGCATGGATTGAGCTAATGGCTCATTTAATAATGGAGCCGCATAAGGAAGTTATGGGTGCATGTTGCATGCATTATTATTTAATGCATATTAGCATTAGTCTTTGCTTGCAATCCGCATGATAAATATTCCCTGCATGTATTTAGCAAGGAATATTATATTCCTTTCTCTTGCTTGCATCCGCATGAAACTATTGCTTGCATCCGCATGGCCTTGGCCAGTTGGCACTTGCCTGGCCACATTGGGGTAAAGCATTAATTGCCCATAGTCTCTGTTCGAAAAGGCGTCCGCCTAGACCGCCTAGGCGGCGCCTAGGCGCTAGGCGCTGGGTGCCCGCCCGATGACCGCTTAGGCGCCCGCCTAATCCCCTTGACATCCAACTATGCATGTTTTGGGGTTTTATGGATTTTTTTTGCAATTTTTAGTAGATTTTTTTGGATTCTTTTTATATTTTTGAACCGCCTAGATCTAGGCGTCCGCCTAGGCACCCGTCCTAGGTGGGCTAGGCGCTAGGCGGAAGGTATCCGCCCGACTAGCGCCTAGCGCTTTTCACAACCTTGCCCATAGTTGGCCACCGGAATATAGATGTTGGTAGCAACTTGCATTAATTATTTGCCATAGCAAGCTTCCATTTCTTAGCCGCATATGCAACAATTGCATGCGGCTTACTTTCCTTGCTACATTAATTCTAGCCGCATGGCCTCTTCCTACTTGCTGGCAGCATGGCCATTGTACTTTTGGACTTTGAATTTAATATTGGATCGCATGGCTTTTATTGAGCTGCATGTACTTGTAGGATATATATTTTTTTTATATATATATATGTTATCATTGCTTGGCCACGTGAACCAATATTTAAATGGTTCACGTGAACCTTTTCTTATTGCATTAATTGTGGGGGGTCCCACATAGCTTCCTTTAGTTGACTTACTTGCTGAAGTGGGAGTTTGCATTTAATGAGGGTCCCACTGTCTTTTATCTTATTTGAGTTTATGGCCTATTTATTGTTTCCTGGCCGCATGGATGGTCTTCTACTTCCTTGGCCGCATGGGGTCCCTCCCACTCTTGGCCGCATGCACAATTGTATGCTAGCCGCATATGGCTTGATGGCCTTAAATGCTTGACTGATTTCATTTAAATAATTTCGGAGCCGCATGGGTGGCCTCCCACTCTCTTTGACCGCATGTTTGTTCTCCCACTTTTGGACCGCATGGGTCCCACTTTGATTGTTTAAATGTTTTATTTGCCTGAATTGTGGTCAGAATTTCTTCTCACTCCCAACATGAAAGTTGTAGAGTTTCTCCTTGGCTTCAAGAATATATATATTATAAATATATTATTATTTAATTGTGCAAGTTTCTTCCTTCTTGATAAATGACATGACTCGACAATGACCCGTAGTGGTGCACTCTTGAAATAAACTTGACATGATGAACTTGCCATGATAATTGACAGTGATAACATGACATGATAATTCTTGATAGTGGCCCGTCGTGGCGCACTCTTGATAAGTAATAATGATAATGATAGTGGCCCGTCGTGGCGCTCTCTTGATATGTAATAATGATAATGATAGTGGCCCGTCGTGGCGCACTCCTGACAAGAATTAATTAGTATCCTGACATCGTGGGTGTTGTATTGAATGTGCTTGTATAAGCTACCGTCTAGTCTTGCATCATGTCTAGGACATGAATTCCTGATTTTCCACGGTCAGGGAGTCATATTAAATCGGGCTAGGCTAATGACTAGAATAAACAAGTAGTTCATAAGAGATTTTCCAGTTACAGACAATCCCGTTATCTGGGCATGCATGTGGACTTGTAGCCTGCCGACGAGTATGGCACATTTCTAGCACACTGTCATGTGTTGCACCCTTATTGTACTAAATGCCGCCTGGATAACCTGGATGGTCTGCAGGGCTTGTGGCTGTGGAATAATCTCATTGCATATGGCTAGTAACTAGGACTGTGATAACCCTAGTTAGTTAAAGTATCAAGCCGTACTTATTGCTTGGCCGTGAATGTTGGATGGAGTTTACTCAGTCTAGTCTCGTCTTTATCTTGTACATGATTGTTACATGTCCTGATTTCTTATTTTATCCTGCCGATAAATGGTGGGAGAAACCAAGTTCTGTTCAGACGAAGGATTACAACCCCGGTCCTGATTTGGTTTACGGGTTGTAACCTGGTTATCTGAATAGTCCCATGGTTATCTCATCGTATATCACCTTCCCAGTTCTATTTATTTAACATGTTCTCCAGTTTACTTTATGTCAAATGATGATTTACTTACTGTCTCCCTATGTTTGGGATAAGTGCATTGGTACTGCACGAATCTCGATCCTCCCTTATTGCTTTCTCTCCCTGTTGATTGCCTATGATTGCTGGTTTTAAGTTCATAGTTCGGCCTCCTTTGTGGTACTTGCTATTTGGGGTCTGACCCCACTGGTTTTGCATGGCCAGGTTCTGATAGAAGAGCCCGAAGGATCTACCGCACCATCTACTCGACGGTGACCAACCGGAGCACCAGAGTGCCTCAGTGGGTTTCTTCTTCATTCTCCCACTGATATGAAAATTATCCTCTTGTATCGTTTAGTCCCGAGCACGTGTTTAGCTCGTGTTTTGGTATTTTCCTTGATATTGTAGCCTACAGGCATAAACATGATATGTGTATTCTAGACTATAGCTAGTCCTTATCATGTACGACTAATACTCTAGCCAGTCATCAGTTTTGTGGTACTGGCTCCATGATCATTCATGTATATATGGTTCGGGACGCCTTACTATTGTATGTATGATGATCGTACTCTTTGCTCTTGTATAATTTTCTGTGATTGAGATACCTAGGAATGTTAAACCATAGGATTGACTGATGGCTTGTAGAGTAACCCCTATGTCGTGACAGCTTATACGTGATTTCAGAGTATTAACGTACTTTGGGATTACGTAGCTGGCTATGTCTGCCCCCTCTCTCCAGTATTCTGGTTCTGGGGCGTGACATGGTTTTAGTGGTGGCCCATGCAGGTCTCGATTTTCAGATTTGTGGGGGTTACCATGTTTAGATATCTCAATCACGATTATCCTTATTGATCTCCTTCGGATTATTCTCTACCTCTGATACTTGACTTGATATCTGTTTTGATCATTGATCATTCCTGTTCCCATGATTTGATCTTGTGTCCTTCAACTTTCAAGGGCACTGTTCTTGATCCTTCTGATTATCTTGTTCGTGTTTTGCCGATGGCAGCTCAGCATTCTTCAGCCAGGCCAGTTATGGAGGATCAGTCTCAGCATGCATGCAGAGATGTTAGTCCATCCCAATCAGCCAGTCGCTTCTGTCTTCGTATCTTGAGACAGGTGATAAAGTTCATGCATCTGTTTCAACTACGATGACACATCCTGGGTAGAGTCATGTCTTGAACTAAGTTATTGGTACCGACTTACCTTGAGGCTTGACTTTTATCCATTTTTGGGAGTCAGCTTTGGCCAGCAAGTACGTTGGTTCCTACACAACTGTCTCAGGAGACATATTGATCCATATGCCTCCAGCCTTTCTTGATCATGATTGTGTTTGTTCTTGTGCATTTACTTACCGCTTACGTATTTAATTACATTACTGATTATTTTACCTTACTTATATGCCATGCTTGATTTATTGAAATTGTTGAGTTTCCTGGAGCTTTTGTTTTGTTATCTTGCTCGACTAGCCTCATAAAATTCTGAGGACGGAATTTTTCTAAGGTGTGGAGAGTTGTGAGACCCGTCTCACTGTATCGATATTTTATACGGATACGTGTTTTAATTTGAGCCGTATTTCGTATTTATCGATTTACGTGATATTTTAAAATTTTCCTAAGTGTAGGATTTCATGACTTGGTTTAACTGGATTTGGTTTTATTTGGTTCAGTTCCACTTTGACTTGGTTTGGTTTGGTTTAGTTTGGTTTCTCATGAGATGAGGTGTAGGGCTTAGATTGAGTGGAGAGGAATGAATGGTGGAGATCACTTGAGCTTGTTATATAAGCCACTTTTCTCTCTCCCTCCTCATTCACCCTCATTCATTTCTTTTCCACCAAAACCCTAGCCATTGGAGAGAGGCAAGTACATCTTGCCGAATGTTGGACTATTTTCAATTTCGTTTGTTCCATTCTCTTCCTTGTTACATTCTAAGAATGTTTAGAACTTGGAGTTTTCCATTTTGATGGTTCATTTGTAGTAGATCTAGCTTTGAAGAGATTTCAGTTTTCATGGGTTTTGATTTGTCAAACTTGTATATTTTTGTCAACTGATGGTTCCACGTGGTAGAGAATTTCATTTTACCCAAATTTGACCCATGGAAGTCTGGATTAGGGGTTCCCATTGTATCTTGGTGGAGCATGGAGGCCATGGTATTTTCAATGGACATAGTTTCTGTGGGAAGCCATTGTTTGCATTTTTGAATTGCATGCTTGCTTGTATTTTTGGAGCCGCATGCATGAAATTTTGTGTTGGCCGCATAGGCATGCAATTATTTTATTAGTTAGTTGCACTTATTTGGGCCGCATGGCCATCTCTTATTTTTGCCGCATCGGCTTTAGCCATTTTAGCTGCATAGGCCATAGGATGGAGGCTCGAGCCGCATAGGCGCTTGTAGTATATCATGCATGGTTTCTTGTATTTAATAGGCATTTGTATTATGCATTACTGCATGAAAGCTGGCGCCAACATTTAGCCGCATGGCACCAAGGAGTGCATTTAATGTATTTGATGCAGTGTCCATGCATCAGCCACATGCATGCATTTAAAGAATGCATGTAGTGTTTTCTTTAATGCACATTATGCATTAATTAATACCTTCTTTTTTTCTAATGCATTTCTTTCCTAAAAGCTTTCCCTGGAATAGTAAGCCGCATAAGAATACATTAAAGGCATGAAATGCATTTTAGTCCTTAAGAATGCATGAAATGCATTTTAGTCCATAGGAATGCATTACATACATTTAATGCAATTAAGTCCTTATGAATGCAATTAATACATGCAATGCATTTAAGTCCATAAGCATGTAATGTATTATTTATATATACATTTTTCTTGCTGCAATTCTTTTGCCGCAAGGATTGAGCTAATGGCTCATTTAATATTGGAGCCGCATAAGGAAGTTATGGGTGCATGTTTCATGCATTATTATTTAATGCATATTAGCATTAGTCTTTGCTTGCAATCCGCATGATAAATATTTCCTGCATGTATTTAGCAAGGAATATTATATTCCTTTCTCTTGCTTGCATCCGCATAAAATTATTGCTTGCATCCGCATGGCCTTGGCCAGTTGGCACTTGCCTGGCCACATTTGGGTAAAGCATTAATTGCCCATAGTTGGCCACCGGAATATAGATGTTGGTAGCAACTTGCATTAATTATTTGCCATAGCAAGCTTCCATTTCTTAGCCGCATATGCAACAATTGCATGCGGCTTACTTTCCTTGCTACATTAATTCTAGCCGCATGGCCTCTTCCTACTTGCTGGCAGCATGGCCATTGTACTTTTGGACTTTGAATTTAATATTGGATCGCATGGCTTTTATTGAGCTGCATGTACTTGCAGGTTATATATTTTTATATATATATATATATGTCATCATTGCTTGGCCACGTGAACCAATATTTAAATGGTTCACGTGAACCTTTTCTTATTGCATTAATTGTGGGGGGTCCCACATAGCTTCCTTTAGTTGACTTGCTTGCTGAAGTGGGAGTTTGCATTTAATGAGGGTCCCACTGTCTTTTATATTATTTGATTTTATGGCCTATTTATTGTTTCCTGGCCGCATGGATGGTCTTCTACTTTCTTGGCCGCATGGGGTCCCTCCCACTCTTGGCCGCATGCACAATTGTATGCTAGCCGCATATGGCTTGCTGGCCTTAAATGCTTGACTGATTTCATTTAAATAATTTCGGAGCCGCATGGGTGGCCTCCCACTCTCTTTGACCGCATGTTTGTTCTCCCACTTTTGGACCGCATGGGTCCCACTTTGATTGTTTAAATGTTTTATTTGCCTGAATTGTGGTCAGAATTTCTTCCTACTCCCAACATGAAAGTTGTAGAGTTTCTCCTTGGCTTCAAGAATATATATATATTATAAATATATTATTATTTAAATGTGCAAGTTTCTTCCTTCTTGATAAATGACATGACTCGACAATAATCCGTAGTGGTGCACTCTTGAAATAAACTTGACATGATGAACTTGCCATGATAATTGACAGTGATAACTTGACATGATAATTCTTGATAGTGGCCCGTCATGGCGCACTCTTGATAAGTAATAATGATAATGATAGTGGCCCGTCGTGGCGCTCTCTTGATATGTAATAATGATAATGATAGTGGCCCGTCGTGACGCACTCCTGACAAGAATTAATTAGTATCCTGACACCGTGGGTGTTGTATTGAATGTGCTTGTATAAGCTACCGTCTAGTCTTGCATCATGTCTAGGACATTAATTCCTGATTTTCCACGATCAGGGAGTCATATTAAATCGGGCTAGGCTAATGACTAGAATAAACAAGTAGTTCATAAGAGATTTTCCAGTTACAGGCAATTCCGTTATCTGGGCATGCATGTGGACTTGTAGCCTGCCGACGAGTAGGGCACATTTCTAGCACACTGTCATGTGTTGCACCCTTATTGTACTAAATGTCGCCTGGATAACCTGGATGGTCTGCAGGACTTGTGGCTGTGGAATAATCTCATTGCATATGGCTAGTAACTAGGACTGTGATAACCCTAGTTAGTTAAAGTATCAAGCCGTACTTATTGCTTGGCCGTGAATGTTGGATGGAGTTTACTCAGTCTAGTCTCGTCTTTATCTTGTACATGATTGTTACATGTCCTGATTTCTTATTTTATCCTGCCGATAAATGGTGGGAGAAACCAAGTTCTGTTCAGACGAAGGATTACAACCCCGGTCCTTGTTTGGTTTACGGGTTGTAACCTGGTTATCTGAATAGTCCCATGGTTATCTCATCGTATATCACCTTCCCAGTTCTATTTATTTAACATGTTCTCCAGTTTACTTTATGTCAAATGATGATTTACTTACTGTCTCCCTATGTTCGGGATAAGTGCATTGGTACTGCACGAATCTCGATCCTCCCTTACTTGTTGCTTTCTCTCCCTGTTGATTGCCTATGATTGCTGGTTTTAAGTTCATAGTTCGGCCTCCTTTGTGGTACTTGCTATTTGGGGTCTGACCCCACTGGTTTTGCATGGCCAGGTTCTGATAGAAGAGCCCGAAGGATCTACCGCACCATCTACTCGACGGTGACCAGCCGGAGCACCAGAGTGCCTCAGTGGGTTTCTTCTTCATTCTCCCACTGATATGGAAATTCTCCTCTTGTATCGTTTAGCCCCGAGCACGTGTTTAGCTCGTGTTTTGGTATTTTCCTTGATATTGTAGCCTACAGGCATAAACATGATATGTGTATTCTAGACTATAGCTAGTCCTTATCATGTTACGACTAATACTCTAGCCAGTCATCAGTTTTGTGGTACTGGCTCCATGATCATTCATGTATATATGGTTTGGGACGCCTTACTATTGTATGTATGATGATCGTACTCTTTGCTCTTGTATAATTTCCTGTGATTGAGATACCTAGGAATGTTAAACCATAGGATTGACTGATAGCTTGTAGAGTAACCCCTATGTCTTGACAGCTTATACATGATTTCAGAGTATTAACGTACTTTGGGATTACGTAGCTGGCTATGTCTGCCCCCTCTCTCCAGTATTCTGGTTCTGGGGCGTGACATGGTTTTAGTGGTGGCCCATGCAGGTCTCGATTTTCAGATTTGTGGGGGTTACCATGTTTAGATATCTCAATCACGATTATCCTTATTGATCTCCTTCGGATTATTCTCTACCTCTGATACTTGACTTGATATCTGTTTTGATCATTGATCATTCCTGTTCCCATGATTTGATCTTGTGTCCTTCAACTTTCAAGGGCACTGTTCTTGATCCTTCTGATTATCTTGTTCGTGTTTTGCCGATGGCAGCTCAGCATTCTTCAGCCAGGCCAGTTATGGAGGATCAGTCTCAGCATGCATGCAGAGATGTTAGTCCATCCCAATCAGCCAGTCGCTTCTGTCTTCGTATCTTGAGACAGGTGATAAAGTTCATGCATCTGTTTCAACTACGATGACACGTCCTGGGTAGAGTCATGTCTTGAACTAAGTTATTGGTACCGACTTACCTTGAGGCTTGACTTTTATCCATTTTTGGGAGTCAGCTTTGGCCAGCAAGTACGTTGGTTCCTACACAACTGTCTCAGGAGACATATTGATCCATATGCCTCCAGCCCTTCTTGATCATGATTGTGTTTGTTCTTGTGCATTTACTTACCGCTTACGTATTTAATTACATTACTGATTATTTTACCTTACTTATATGCCATGCTTGATTTATTGAAATTGTTGAGTTTCCTGGAGCTTTTGTTTTGTTATCTTGCTCGACTAGCCTCATAAAATTTCGAGGACGGAATTTTTCTAAGGTGTGGAGAGTTGTGAGACCCGTCTCACTGTATCGATATTTTATACGGATACGTGTTTTAATTTGAGCCGTATTTCGTATTTATCGATTTACGTGATATTTTAAAATTTTCCTAAGTGTAGGATTTCATGACTTGGTTTAACTGGATTTGGTTTTATTTGGTTCAGTTCCACTTTGACTTGGTTTGGTTTGGTTTAGTTTGGTTTCTCATGAGATGAGGTGTAGGGCTTAGATTGAGTGGAGAGGAATGAATGGTGGAGATCACTTGAGCTTGTTATATAAGCCACTTTTCTCTCTCCCTCCTCATTCACCCTCATTCATTTCTTTTCCACCAAAACCCTAGCCATTGGAGAGAGGCAAGTACATCTTGCCGAATGTTGGACTATTTTCAATTTCGTTTGTTCCATTCTCTTCCTTGTTACATTCTAAGAATGTTTAGAACTTGGAGTTTTCCATTTTGATGGTTCATTTGTAGTAGATCTAGCTTTGAAGAGATTTCAGTTTTCATGGGTTTTGATTTGTCAAACTTGTATATTTTTGTCAACTAATGGTTCCACGTGGTAGAGAATTTCATTTTACCCAAATTTGACCCATGGAAGTCTGGATTAGGGGTTCCCATTGTATCTTGGTGGAGCATGGAGGCCATGGTATTTTCAATGGACATAGTTTCTGTGGGAAGCCATTGTTTGCATTTTTGAATTGCATGCTTGCTTGTATTTTTGGAGCCGCATGCATGAAATTTTGTGTTGGCCGCATAGGCATGCAATTATTTTATTAGTTAGTTGCACTTATTTGGGCCGCATGGCCATCTCTTATTTTTGCCGCATCGGCTTTAGCCATTTTAGCTGCATAGGCCATAGGATGGAGGCTCGAGCCGCATAGGCGCTTGTAGTATATCATGCATGGTTTCTTGTATTAAATAGGCATTTGTATTATGCATTAGTGCATGAAAGCTGGCGCCAACATTTAGCCGCATGGCACCAAGGAGTGCATTTAATGTATTTGATGCAGTGTCCATGCATCAGCCGCATGCATGCATTTAAAGAATGCATGTAGTGTTTTCTTTAATGCACTTTATGCATTAATTAATACCTTCTTTTTTTCTAATGCATTTCTTTCCTAAAAGCTTTCCCTGGAATAGTAAGCCACATAAGAATACATTAAAGGCATGAAATGCATTTTAGTCCTTAAGAATGCATGAAATGCATTTTAGTCCATAGGAATGCATTACATACATTTAATGCAATTAAGTCCTTATGAATGCAATTAATACATGCAATGCATTTAAGTCCATAAGCATGTAATGTATTATTTATATATACATTTTTCTTGCTGCAATTCTTTTGCCGCAAGGATTGAGCTAATGGCTCATTTAATATTGGAGCCGCATAAGGAAGTTATGGGTGCATGTTGCATGCATTATTATTTAATGCATATTAGCATTAGTCTTTGCTTGCAATCCGTATGATAAATATTTCCTGCATGTATTTGGCAAGGAATATTATATTCTTTTCTCTTGCTTGCATCCGAATAAAATTATTGCTTGCATCCGCATGGCCTTGGCCAGTTGGCACTTGCCTGGCCACATTTGGGTAAAGCATTAATTGCCCATAGTTGGCCACCGGAATATAGATGTTGGTAGCAACTTGCATTAATTATTTGCCATAGCAAGCTTCCATTTCTTAGCCGCATATGCAACAATTGCATGCGGCTTACTTTCCTTGCTACATTAATTCTAGCCGCATGGCCTCTTCCTACTTGCTGGCAGCATGGCCATTGTACTTTTGGACTTTGAATTTAATATTGGATCGCATGGCTTTTATTGAGCTGCATGTACTTGCAGGATATATATTTTTTTTTATATATATGTCATCATTGCTTGGCCACGTGAACCAATATTTAAATGGTTCACGTGAACCTTTTCTTATTGCATTAATTGTGGGGGGTCCCACATAGCTTCCTTTAGTTGACTTGCTTGCTGAAGTGGGAGTTTGCATTTAATGAGGGTCCCACTGTCTTTTATCTTATTTGATTTTATGGCATATTTATTGTTTCCTGGCCGCATGGATGGTCTTCTACTTTCTTGGCCGCATGGGGTCCCTCCCACTCTTGGCCGCATGCACAATTGTATGCTAGCCGCATATGGCTTGCTGGCCTTAAATGCTTGACTGATTTCATTTAAATAATTTCGGAGCCGCATGGGTGGTCTCCCACTCTCTTTGACCGCATGTTTGTTCTCCCACTTTTGGACCGCATGAGTCCCACTTTGATTGTTTAAATGTTTTATTTGCCTGAATTGTGGTCAGAATTTCTTCCCACTCCCAACATGAAAGTTGTAGAGTTTCTCCTTGGCTTCAAGAATATATATATTATAAATATATTATTATTTTATTGTGCAAGTTTCTTCCTTCTTGATAAATGACATGACTCGACAATGACCCGTAGTGGTGCACTCTTGAAATAAATTTGACATGATGAACTTGCCATGATAATTGACAGTGATAACTTGACATGATAATTCTTGATAGTGGCCCGTCATGGCGCACTCTTGATAAGTAATAATGATAATGATAGTGGCCCGTCGTGGCGCTCTCTTGATATGTAATAATGATAATGATAGTGGCCCGTCGTGGCGCACTCCTGACAAGAATTAATTAGTATCCTGACACCGTGGGTGTTGTATTGAATGTGCTTGTATAAGCTACCGTCTAGTCTTGCATCATGTCTAGGACATGAATTCCTGATTTTCCACGGTCAGGGAGTCATATTAAATCGGGCTAGGCTAATGACTAGAATAAACAAGAAGTTCATAAGAGATTTCCCAGTTACAGGCAATCCCGTTATCTGGGCATGCATGTGGACTTGTAGCCTGCCGACGAGTAGGGCACATTTCTAGCACACTGTCATGTGTTGCACCCTTATTGTACTAAATGTCGCCTGGATAACCTGGATGGTCTGCAGGACTTGTGGCTGTGGAATAATCTCATTGCATATGGCTAGTAACTAGGACTGTGATAACCCTAGTTAGTTAAAGTATCAAGCCGTACTTATTGCTTGGCCGTGAATGTTGGATGGAGTTTACTCAGTCTAGTCTCGTCTTTATCTTGTACATGATTGTTACATGTCCTGATTTCTTATTTTATCCTGCCGATAAATGGTAGGAGAAACCAAGTTCTGTTCAGACGAAGGATTACAACCCCGGTCCTTGTTTGGTTTACGGGTTGTAACCTGGTTATCTGAATAGTCCCATGGTTATCTCATCGTATAACACCTTCCCAGTTCTATTTATTTAACATGTTCTCCAGTTTACTTTATGTCAAATGATGATTTACTTACTGTCTCCCTATGTTCGGGATAAGTGCATTGGTACTGCACGAATCTCGATCCTCCCTTACTTATTGCTTTCTCTCCCTGTTGATTGCCTATGATTGCTGGTTTTAAGTTCATAGTTCGACCTCCTTTGTGGTACTTGCTATTTGGGGTCTGACTCCACTGGTTTTGCATGGCCAGGTTCTGATAGAAGAGCCCGAAGGATCTACCGCACCATCTACTCGACGGTGACCAGCCGGAGCACCAGAGTGCCTCAGTGGGTTTCTTCTTCATTCTCCCACTGATATGGAAATTCTCCTCTTTTATCGTTTAGCCCCGAGCACGTGTTTAGCTCGTGTTTTGGTATTTTCCTTGATATTGTAGCCTACAGGCATAAACATGATATGTGTATTCTAGACTATAGCTAGTCCTTATCATGTACGACTAATACTCTAGCCAGTCATCAGTTTTGTGGTACTGGCTCCATGATCATTCATGTATATATGGTTCGGGACGCCTTACTATTGTATGTATGATGATCGAACTCTTTGCTCTTGTATAATTTCCTGTGATTGAGATACCTAGGAATGTTAAACCATAGGATTGACTGATGGCTTGTAGAGTAACCCCTATGTCTTGACAGCTTATACGTGATTTCAGAGTATTAACGTACTTTGGGATTACGTAGCTGGCTATGTCTGCCCCCGCTCTCCAGTATTCTGGTTCTGGGGCGTGACAGCTGCCGACCCTCCCCTTTTTTTTTCAAAACGAAAAAAAAACCCTAATTTGTGAGAGAGATTATGTGGACGGTTATTGAAGACGGATGGACGTCAAACGCTTTATTTGCACCATTTGTTCCTAGATTACGCCCTCCGGAATTACAAAATGCTTTATTTGTTTTTTCGTTCTCGATCTACAAATTATGATCTACATGCGCGCGCCGGTTGGCCACGTTAACAGCGCATTCGTAAGGTCTCTGTTGAAGACTTTACATAAAGACGACGACGACGAAGCCGACGAAGACGACGACGACGACGAATCACAGTTGAAGCCGCCATGGATTCGATCAGTGGTAAACTGACAGCAGAAGAGATGAAGGCCTTGGTTGATGATATTTTATCAAAGAGATTAACCGCGACAACCCCACATGTTGATCCATACTGATGTGGATCCGTCACCCTACAAAATGGGAAAGCTGGACAACCTGTGGACGAAGTTGGAAGGAACGTCTAACTACTTGAAATGGTCACGACAGGCAATGCGGACGCTGAAGGGACGAGGCTTGGTTGGCTACGTCCATGGCCAAACCAAGACGCCAGATGATCCCTCCTCAAAGGAGTTTGCTATTTGGAAAATTATCAACAATGTTGTGGCTGGATGGTTGACAGCCTCCTTGACCGACCAGGTATCGGACAACGTAGAGGCGATGGAGGCTGCTGCTGATATATGGCGGACTTTGAAGGATATGTACTCAGGCTCAGGCAATCCTATGCGGGTCTTCCAACTGCAGGATGAACTTGATAGGGTAGCCCAGGACGACCGTACCATCTCTGAGTATGCAGCACTGTTGAAGAAGTACTGGTGTGATCTGGATCACTATGATCCTCTTGGGATGGAAGATGCACAAGTCGAACCAGCATTTACGAAACATTTCCAAAAGTTCTTGGATTATATTTCGCGGCAACGGATGATTAAGTTCTTGAAGGGTCTTTGTAGGAACCCTGGGGGGGTGAATAGGGTCCAGCTAACTAATCAAGCACTTAGCACAAGCTAATGGACAATTTAAAAATATAAGTGCAAGAGAAGAAGCAATAACAATACCGACACAAGATATATCCTGGTATCCTCCCAAGAGGCACTCCAGTCCCGGAACTCTCTCCGGCTTTAATCCACTATTTGAGTAAATAGTTACACACGAGTTTGGATCCGAAGAACTCGCCAACTTCAACACGAGTTTGGATCCGAAGAACTCGTCAACTTCAACACACAAGAGCTTTAATCCGAAGGGCTCTCCGACTTCACACCGAGAGTTTGGATACGAAGACTCTCCAACTTCAACCTTTCACAATAGGTTTTGATCTCCTTACAATAGGATGAAGATCTTACTTTTCAACTCAATAACTCTAACACAATTTGTGGATGGCAAATGAAAGCTTTGTAGAGTTGTTTGTGGATAGGCTTTGGTGGTTTAGAAATTTTTAGGCTCAAAGCATCAACCTTGAATGAAGGGGTTCAATGCTATTTATAACCAAAGCATTGAAAAGAGCTCAAAGGCAAATTTTCAGACAGCGACTGGTATACCGTCGGTATGGACTGGTATACCGTCGGTATGCCGGTCTGGAATTACAACGGCTAGAAATATAGCCGTTGGGATCATTAAATGCTCGAAATTCGACCGTTAGAATTTCAACGTTACTGAACCGGTATACCGTCGGTATGAACCGGTATACCGTCGGTATGCCGATTTTGTAGACAGAAAACTTTCTGTGAACAAAATCGGTATACCGTCGGTATAGACCGGTATATCGACGGTATACCGTCGGTATGCCGGTTTTCATCCGAAAATGATCCTGGGCTAGTTTCTACCCTAGCTTTCGATTTTGCCATCCATTTCTTGTGTTTACAATTATTCCTAAGACTCATTACAGACTCCAGATATACTGTAGCAGGTGCAGGCTTCTTCAGAGTCTTGAAATGATTATGGCATGGCTTGGCTTCTTCCTTTGATAGGTGCTGGCTTTTTTCCTTGGCGGTAGCCGTCCAAAGATATCCGGTTTGCGAAAACTGAATACCTTTCGGAGGCTTCGCCCCCGAACCCCCGACGAGGGGCGCTGCCCCCTCGACCCCCGTCCGCTGACCGGGCAGCGGAATCCCCGAGTGCGTGGCTCCGGAGATGTCGTCGGGTGGTTCAGAGAAATCTTGTGGGATCCATCGTCTTTGGCCCACCATGATTTCTTCATTGCATATGTCCACATTGATCTTGCTTATTGCTTTTCTGCATATACATGTTAGACGAACAAAGCAATATACATAGTAGCAAGTATGATAAGTTTAATGCACAATTGGACAATGCTGAGTTTAAGTATAAGTGCTAAGGTGATAGCATAAATGTTAGTGATATCATAATGATTAAACTTAATTGAATGACAACAATCAAAAACATAGTTTTGATTTTGGCAACCCGATTAAATTTAAGATAGATAAGCTCATATCACTAATATATAAACCAATAGGCACATATCACCAAAGGTATAAGTATAAGTAGAAATGCTATAGCGATAGTATGAAGATTAGTGATAATGAAATGCTAAACTTAACATATTAACCATATTCAAAAACATGATACAAACATTGGGCTAACAGTCTTAACCATGTGTTTGAGCATAGAAGGAATGTACTCCTAGCACAGCCTATGCTTCCAACCTTAGAAGAAGCCATAGCTGTCATGGCACAAGAAGAGGCTCGATTGAAGTTGATGTCCAACAAGAGCTATTTCCAGAGGGAGCAGCCGCTGTTGACAAGTCTGCCCTTGCCGCCTTCAATCAGCCTCCCTCTGTGGCCGGTGTTTGCCACAACTGTGGTGACTCAGGACATTACATCAGATTTTGTCCAAAACTCCTGCAAAGTCAGTCGAGTGATCGTGGACGGGGCCGCGGAGGACGTCGAGGTGGTAGAGACGGTTATGCTAGTAGAAGGAGAAATTATTCTGGAGGACACAAAGCTAATCTGGCGGAGGAAGGGGGAGAAAATCACATGGCTGAGTTAACCCCTCTTGAGAAGGAGTTCCTCGCGAGGTTACGCAGCACGAAGTTGGGTTCGGACGGCAGTCATGTGACGTCATCTACCTCGGAGGATCACATCACTTGCTTTGTCCAAACCAGCACAGGTATTCCTGCGCGTGCTCTTGCAGCAGCTGTCCACCAACCAGGTTGGATTATGGACTCTGGGGCATCTCGCCATGTCACGGGGTCCCGCGGTGAGTTCCAGGATTATACTCACCTACCGACGCCGGAGAGCATTCAGACTGCTGATGGTAACTCCAGCCCTGTCATGGGTAAAGGCACTGTCGCATGCACCCCTTCTCTCACTCTCACCAATGTCTTACATGCTCCGTCTTTTCCTGTCAATCTTCTTTCTATTAGTGCCATTATTCTTGATCTTAACTGTACTGTTTTCTTTGACATTCCTACGGTGACTTTTCAGGAAAAGGGGATAGGACGACGACTAGGGACTGGCACATGGCATAAGGGACTGTGGTACTTGGACAGGACTGGACTGGACAAAGCATTGGCATCTCTGGTAGCAGATACACCACCGGAAGATTCACGGCGCAGTGTAGAAGATGAATTGCTACTCCACCACCATCGTGTCGGTCATTCTTCTTTTAAAATTATTAGTCGAATGTATCCGTCCTTATACCAAAGGGCTAATAAAGAGAAGTTGTTTTGTAATGCATGTGAGTTGGGTAAACATACCAGAAGCACGTATGTGAGTTCAGGAAGTAGAAGTTCAGCTGCATTTGATATGATACATTCGGACGTATGGGGCCCTTGTCCTACAACCGGTAGTAACGGTTTTCGATGATTCGTCACTTTTATTGATTGTTATACTCGCGTGACATGGGTCTACCTTATGAAGAATAAAAGTGATGTCTTTGAGGCGTTTCGAGACTTTCATCGTCGGATAGAAACACAATATGACACTAAAATTAAGTGCTTACGGTCTGACAATGGGACGGAGTATACAAATAAGAAGGTTGCTGAGTATTTATCCACTCATGGAATACTACACCAAACTTCATGTGCCTATACACCGGCACAAAATGGTGTGGCCGAACGGAAGAACAGACACCTGCTGGAGATCGCACGGACGATGATGCTGGCTATGAATGTCCCGAAATACTTATGGGGGCAGGCGGTGTTAACGGCCTCTTATCTCATCAACAGAATGCCATCTCAGGTATTGGACTGGAAGACACCGTTGGAGATGCTTACTGGTGCAACCACGTACACTGTTCCACCGAAAGTATTTGGGTGTGTATGTTTTGTCCAAGATAATAGGCCAGGAGTTGACAAACTGGATCCTAGAGCGGTTAAATGTGTCTTTGTCGGGTACACGGCAACTCAGAATGGATACGCATGTTGGAGCCCAGTTGAGCGGAAGATGTTTCTAAGCATGGACGTTACATTCAGAGAACTGGAACCATATTATGGTTCGGATGACGGTTCAGCGTTTGGTGACACCCCTAACACAGAGGGTGTTAAATGTGAGGGGGAGAAAATAAGTCCATTGTGGTGGTCGGATCGGTCCCATGCCTGGTCGTGAAAAACTGGACGAAAGGGGAAGAAAGCAGTGACTCCGATACAGAAGATGAAGAAGATACATATGTTAAACAGGGGGAGCAGCAGACAATGTAAAAGGAGCTCCAAGTCTACAGAAGGAGACAGCAGAAGTCCAGTACTGGGCCTGTACCGCGCCCTGTACCTACTGTACCAAGTCCCTCGTCTACTCCTGCTCCAACTCTTGAAGATGTTGCCCCCGCACTGAATCAATCTGATTCTTATGCGGATCTCTCTGACTCTGATGGTATGATCTCTCCACCACCTATTGCTCCCTTAAGGAAATCTTCTCGCATCAATGCGGGTAAGGCTCCTAGTCGTTTTGATGATTATGAACATGATATTGCCAACTACCTGTCTTATTCTAACATTTCTTCGAATTATCGAACCTTCATTGCATCATTAGACTCTACTTTGTTGCCCAAATGTTGGCAGAAAGCAAAGAAAGATCCAAGATGAAAAGCTGCAATGATGGAAGAACTTGGGGCACTGGAGAAAAATAAGACGTAGGAGCTGGTTCCATTACCCAAAGGGAAGAAAACTGTGGGATGCAAATGGGTGTACACAGTAAAGGAGACGTCAGAAGAAAAAGTGGAACGATACAAGGCAAGGTTGGTTGCAAAAGGATACACACAATCATATGGCATCGACTATGATGAGACGTTTGCTCCAGTAGCGAAAATGAGCACCGTAAGAACTCTGGTCTCCATTGCAGCAAACTATGGGTGGAAGCTATACCAGTTAGATGTGAAGAATGCCTTTCTCCATGGGGACCTACAAGAAGAAGTGTCGGAGTTGCTGTGGGTGAAAGCGTTGCTGACAGAGTTGAAGCTGGACAAGGGAGCACCGTTACGTCATCTGAGCGATAGTCAAGCTGCAATAAGTATAGCTAACAATCCAGTTCAGCACGACAGAACGAAGCACATCGAGATCGATCGATTCTTCATCAAAGAGAAGCTGGAACAAGGGATACTGAAGATTGATCATGTTTGCTCAGAAGAACAAGTGGCAGACTGTCTGACTAAGGGTCTTAGTTCATTAAGTCTGTCGAAGCTATGTAACAAGATGGGAATGATTAATATCTATCGCCCATCTCGAGGGGGAGTGTTGAGAACTAATAAGGGACTTAGTCCCACATTGGAAAATGTAGTATGAAGAGGAACTAGACTCCCTATAAGTAGTGGAGTAGCCAATCAATAAAACATACAACAATTATTCTCTCTCTCTCTCTCTCTCTCTCTCTCTCTATATATATATATATATATATATATATATATATATATATATGGAAGAAGGTAATTGTATTGATAAAATGCTAGGTACATCTCATCCCCTTTAGGTGGGAGTCAAATTAGGGATACCCTTTTACATCAAACTCAATGTTATGAAGAAGTCCAGTAGGAGAGGTATTGAGCCCGGCAAAGGTCTTGTTGTTTCTTTCCTTCCAGATATGCCACACTACCGAAACCAGACGGGTACAAGCCTCCTTGAACGAAAACAAACCTACATGAGCCATAGGCTCATATTCCTACATGAACCAAAGGTGAGAAAAGTAATGTGTAATATATATATATATATATATATATATATATATATATATATATATATATGCAGATGACCTCTAGCCTAGTGGTTAAGAGAGATGCATGCGGTCCGAGTGGTCAGGAGTTCGAATCCCAGTGGGAGCGATTCCAGAAACAATTTATCTGGTTCCAATATATATATATATATATATATAGTAAACGGGATATGAGCCATAGGCTCATATTCTTATATGAGCCATGCACATGTGGATCAATAGGAATGGACTCCTACATCCCATGTGCAAGTGTACACTCCATTGTCATTGGTCCACGTGAGCATTGGCTCATGTACGAATATGAGTCTATGGCTCATATCCCGTTTACCCATATATATATATATATATATATATATATATATATATTACACATTACTCGTAGAGATCGTATAATATATAGATGGAATAGGATTTATCTTACCGGTTATAGAGAGAGATCTCCAAATTGAGAGACAGAGAAATTTCAGAAACACATTAAAGATCGAAACTTGTTGAGATAGTTCGTTTAAAAGATGAGAGAGAGAGAGAGAGAGAGAGAGAGAGAGAGAGAGAGAGAAGCCTACAATATAAAAGATGATAGTATAAGCATGTTACCTTGAATACTCTTGTCTTCAATATATCCGAATGAATGCGGGAAACACCATCAATAGCATGACAACAAACAAGGGAAAGATTCGCCATCCTAATACTCTGCAAAAAATAGATTCAGTAACTAAAGTTCACTACTGCATTGACTTTAAGGAAATCTTCAGAAAGTCATAACAAGCAAAGAATTCAATTCATCTAGCATATATAGTTCCAGCAATTCCGTGCACCTTTAGTAAGTTAGAAAAATGAAAAATACTAAGAACAGCACGAGGACAAAATATATCAGACAAATATATACTAAGAACAGCACCTTTAGTTTAACATCCCTATATTATCATTTAACACCCCGACAACATCCCACAAATGTGCTCGTTGCTTTTATTCTATCTTTAATGTATTGCCAGCTTGCTGCTCATCCATCTCAATATTCTCATTTTAGGCACTCTTTGTTGTTTGAACTTTGAACATAACACATGACCTACAAAACATGGACACACAAACATGCTTAAGTAAAAAAATTCATGGTCTATGTCAATACATTATAGTTTTTAAAATATCAAAACATGTGGCTTTTTAGTAGATAATTAACTATGTGAACATAACAAGTACCTCCTGACTGTTCCTTTACCAACTAACACTAGTGCTGGTACTTTTGGCACTCTGGGCAGCCCGGGGGTTGGGGTCCCTCCCCTTGAGCCAGTAGATTGTCCAAGGAAATTTCCTATGTGTCTACTGCTGGGGGATGACATTAGCTGACTCAAGTCTTCTACTTAAGAAAGTAGTCATCTAGTAGTCTAACCTACAATAGATATGGGTACATGCCTTCGTTTAATGTAGTGCCCCGTCCCGCTCAGTCAATCGGAGGAATCGAAACGCCGACGGCGTTCGGACTTAGCCTTGCAACGGCTACTCGGAGACATCGGTCGGTCGAGGCGACCGCTCGCTCAGGTGGGATAGTTTCGGTGAACTTGCCTCATCTTTGCCTTCACATAATAAAACGCATGTTTTCAACTTGCACAAGTAGGCTTAATAATAAAAGAGATGAATCCACATAGCTAAAGGGAATAATCCCGACGGGTCGAATGGAGTTAGAATATGGAAAGGTCCAACGGTCGGCATAGAGTCGGTGCACGGCGTGCTTTGAAAATGACACTCGATCCTTCGTCCCGTGGCTTGGGAGAAGGAAAGTTGGTTTGAGTTGTCGAAGTTATGAACGTAGCCTAAGTCATAGGCGTCGTCCGCATAAATGCTTCATAAAGCATGCACGGTCCTATCGTCCAAGGCTTGGCATAGCCTTGGCTCGTCCCATGAGTTAAGTTGCGTCGCACGGCTGCTGGCGTAAGTCTAGGCGTCCAAATGACTTGGTCGTTCAGAAGTCGAACGCATGCGCGGCACGTTTCCGCAATGCGAGGCTTGACGCAGCCTTTTGCTCGTCGAGTCGTTGTGCGTTTAAGTAAGGCAAGTTATGTTAGGCTATCGGAGTGGTAGCAAGCACGATCCTACGAGTCTACGGTTGGGTATAACCACATAGTCTTACGGTCTCAAGGCCCGTCATATAAAGTATGACTTGGGCGATAGCGTCGCGTAGATCGGAAGTCGGCTTAAGGCACGGTGCACGGACTTAGTGTCTAGGGCATGAACCACGGTTGATTGAATGAGTTTTGGAGAAAGGATTATTGAATAGGCATTGAGTTGAATGAAATGATATGGTAACATGGAAAGAATGCTCGCGACCGTGGGTCGTCGAGGGGTCTCAAATGATAGAAAGAATGCTCGCGACTGTGGGTCGTCGAGGGGTCTCAAATGATAGAAGGTTTGATATTGGTTTTGAAAGAGATGGTAACATTGGAAGAGAAATGACTGTGTGAGACGTCAGTTTGTGTCGAGTCTTGCATGGTCATTTGACAACTTGTCGATAAGGAGGAGTTTTCACGCGCGACAACCCTGGGCGCCATGGGACCGCGGCGTTCCGGAAGGAAACAGGTATAGCCGTAGCTGGACGAACCGCTCGGGTCATTCGGGAACTTTCAGCGGGGCTAGCTACTTGCGCTGAAAGGGTCGCCGAATGGCAAGGCTATAGTCCAGGATAGCTTGTGATGTTAGTGACCAATTCATATAGATGGGTCGGCACGGGCGGCAATCCGCGTGTGTGCCTTTAGATTGAGTCTAGTTGAATGTGTGTATGGTTGGAATACAATGTTTGGTCCTAAGATGTGGCATAAACATAGGCGACGTGCTTCGGCACGAGATGTGGCGTCGAGTTCTAAGTTGTCGGCATATAAGTTGCATAAGTGGGTTTGAGTTGTCTTGAGTTTAAGTCAGGAAACGCCGCAAGGCAAAGTCGGTCGAGTGACACTCCGTCCAGAAGTCTTGATTGGGTTAGTTGGTGATTGAAGTAGCAAGGGCCGCGAGGCGGCGTTATGGTGAAGTCACATTGAGTTGCGAGGCACGGCCTCAGTAAGGGTTTGAAGCACGGTCACACGGAAATGGAGCCTCATCGCGTAGTTGCGTCTCTGATTTTGGCCGAAAGGCAAGCACGACTTGATAGGTTAACGTTGTTGAGTTAACATTGAAATGTTACGAGCACGGGATGGTCTAAAGACACAAAATAGGCAAGGTGTCGGTCACAAAACTGATCCTAAGGCAAGAGTAGAAAGACAATCTAAAGTGACTATGTTGCACAAAGTAAATCAAACGTGTTGGGTTTGTATGGGTGGACGAGGAGCTCATTCCACCAGTACAGTTGAGTACTGACACCCACATAGTTTTCATGTGCAGGCACAGGTAGAAGCTCGTGGCGCGGAGCTCGCTTGGATGCGTCGAGGCACGGAGTTCCTTGGTGATTCGAAGCGTGCAGCCGCATGGAGTAAAGACTTATACAGTACATAATGTATGGACGTCGCCTTCCGAAGCTTCCGCTAGATCAAGACATGTATTGAGAGATGAGAGAGAGCTGAGTGACTTGTAAATGTGAGATGAGTGAGCTTGAGTGATTGTAATCTTGGCCTTGCGCCCCCAATGTAACCGTTGTTTCAATATCAATAAAGAGCTTATTTTGAATAACTTGTGTTTGTTCTAAATTTCTGCTGCTATTACTCAATGTCTCTGCTTTGGACTTCTGTGCGACGACCCCGTTGTAGCCGCTGGAATCGGCCGTTATGGAACCCGCCTTGCACGAGCGCAATCTAGGCTCGTGCGGCATCACGCCTTAGCGAGGACGATCGCTCCTACGGGAGCGGGGCGTGACATAATTGTATCAGAGCACGGCTTTACGTCCTTGGACTACCGATTGAATTCTTTAACTCGTTGTTTCCGCAAACTCTGTTGGTTCCGCAAGTTGATATCGTTGGTGCGCTCTCTCTCAATTGTCCCACGGGATGTCCATACATAAGTCTATCTATTTTGCAAATCGTAGGAGAACAGTTTTTGATAAAACAAAAAGATGGTTTGCGTAAGCACGGTTGGCTAAGTCGGGCTGGACATACACCAAAGTTGCGTCGACCTTAGAAAAGTCGAGTGCGGGAATTGAATTGTGTCGGACGAGAATGAGTTGAACTCAATTGAGTAAAGTGAGACGACTATCGATAGGGGTGCTATCGAGCGACGATAACGTCGATACGATATAGATGAGCGTGCTTGAAAATTGAGGAATGGTTCGAACGAAAAATTTGAAGAAGTCAATTTTGATTCGAATGATAGTTTTGAGGATTTGTTGAATGACTTCATCCCTGAGTGGTGTATGCGATAGCTTCAGGGATGTCGATTGATTGAATTTGAGGAATTGATGTCGTGAATGATTCGAAGGATAATAATCGAACTAGAATTTGAATGTCGAGGAGATTGTCCAGTCGGACGATAGCATCGTTCGCACGACTCAAAATTTGGTTGCAAAGGAAGATCGTCAGGTCACGCATATCGTCGATGGTATTGAGGCGTATCAAAGATCGCTATGCGATAACTCGGGGGTACTCTAACTCGGCGAATGACGATCGTGCAAGTGTTATTGTTCGGTTGGATGCTATAGTTAGGATTTTGATTGAGATGAATGTTGGATGAAAATGATCGTGTCTTGATGGTTACGTTGATAACCACAACGTCGACGATCTTGTCTTGCGCGAGTGCAACTCCAGCCTCGCACATGCGTCGCGTCGGATTTAGGGCGATTGTTCCGCGTGAGCACTGACATGGTGATTCATGTCGCGGGAATGATCGAACTCGGAAAATCAGGATGCGGCAACTTTGATTGTCTCGACTTGTCGGTTTGATGCGAAGGAAAATGTGAAGATGTTTAGACTTGCGATTGATGAATGAAATAAACTTGAGAATTGAGTAGGTCCAATCTGTGCATCGAGAATGAATTAGTCTAGACGCAAAACAAGAGTTACGTCCCGATGAGGATGATTATCCCGCGGGAGCGTGCATGGTGATTCGTGCCCACCGTGGATAATCTGACTCGCGTGAGATCGGGGCGCAACATATTGTTAAGTCAGACGACCTTGTGATCGATTACGTGAATTGGAATAGATGACTTCGGAAGTATGGAATGTGAAATTGTGGTTTAGCGATGAATTGTGTCGTAGCGTGCTTGACTTGGAGATTGATGGGCAGATTATGTCGAACGTGTGCGAAGAGATAGACTATGCGAAACGGTTCGATGAACGAGCGATATGTTCTTGTCGAGGATTGGTTGAACGTGAATTATCGTAGGATGGCTTTGCTGAACGACTCGGACCCCGTGCGACAATTATTGGGATGTGCGTAGGAAATCGATGCTTGATGTTTAGAAATCGGAGTGATACGAGCTTGGGTAGCAAACCCCCGTACTATCAACTTGGTTTGACCTGAGGATGGGGTCAGTGTTGATATCGTTGTTTGGGAACTGGGATTCCAATACTGACAATTGACTTTAGCCTAAAGAGATTGCCTAACGGCTAGGCGAGATGTCCATGTTGCGAGAGTTAGCATCGGTAGGATTGGTTTTCAGGATTGAGTGGATGGATCGATAGGTGGAATTGGATTCACTATCACAAGACTTGGTTGAAATGCATGCATAACGGGGATGCCTGGAATGTGTGCACGATCCAAACTAAGTGATACGCTGAATCAAGTGAGACTTGAGGAATGAGAAGTGTCGAGGATTTTGAGATCGTGAGTTTTGAAGAACGGATTGAGGGTAGCACGAGCGTGGCTCGGATTTGAGAAATGCATAGAGGAAATGTGCGCAAGAGTCGTTGAACATTCGAGTGATAAGTCGATGAGTAAGTGTACTCAGTTAGTTTCGAGGACGAAATTTTTTCTGAGTGGTGTATGATGTAGTGCCCCGTCCCGCTCAATCAATCGGAGGAATCGAAACGCCGACGGCATTCGGACTTAGCCTTGCAACGGCTACTCGGAGACATCGCTCGGTTGAGGCGACTGCTCGCTCAGGTGGGATAGTTTCGGTGAACTTGCCTCATCTTTGCCTTCACATAATAAAACGCATGTTTTCAACTTGCACAAGTAGGCTTAATAATAAAAGAGATGAATCCACATAGCTAAAGAGAATAATTTCGACGGATCGAATGGAGTTAGAATATGGAAAGGTCCAACGGTCGGCATAGAGTCGGTGCACGACGTGCTTTGAAAATGGCACTCGATCCTTCGTCCAGTGGCTTGGGAGAAGGAAAGTTGGTTTGAGTTGTCGAAGTTATGAACGTAGCCTAAGTCATAGGCGTCGCCCGCATAAATGCTTCATAAAGCATGCACGGTCCTATCGTCCAAGGCTTGGCATAGCCTTGGCTCGTCCCATGAGTTAAGTTGCGTCGCACGGCTGCTGGCGAAGTCTAGGCGCCCAAATGACTTGGTCGTTCAGAAGTCGAACGCATGCGCGGCACGTTTCCGCAATACGAGGCTTGACGCAGCCTTTTGCTCGTCGAGTCGTTGTGCGTTTAAGTAAGGCAAGTTATGTTAGGCTATCGGAGTGGTAGCAAGCACGATCCTACGAGTCTACGGTTGGGTATAACCACATAGTCTTACGGTCTCAAGGCCCGTCATATAAAGTATGACTTGGGCGATAGCGTCGCGTAGATCGGAAGTCGGCTTAAGGCACGGTGCACGAACTTAGTGTCTAGGACATGAACCACGGTTGATTGAATGAGTTTTGGACAAAGGATTATTGAATAGGCATTGAGTTGAATGAAATGATATGGTAACATGGAAAGAATGCTCGCGACCGTGGGTCGTCGAGGGGTCTCAAATGATATAAAGAATGCTCGCGACCGTGGGCCGTCGAGGGGTCTCAAATGATAGAAGGTTTGATATTGGTTTTGAAAGAGATGGTAACATTGGAAGAGAAATGACTGTGTGAGACGTCAGTTTGTGTCGAGTCTTGCATGGTCATTGGACAACTTGTCGACAAGGAAGAGTTTTCACGCGCGACAACCCTGGGCGCCATGGGACCGCGGCGTTCCGGAGGGAAACAGGTATAGCCGTAGCTGGACGAACCGCTCGGGTCATTCGGGAACTTTCAGCGGGGCTAGCTACTTGCGCTGAAAGGGTCGCCGAATGGCAAGGCTATAGTCCAGGATAGCTTGTGATATTAGTGATCAATTCATATAGATGGGTCGGCACGGACGGCAATTCGCGTGTGTGCCTTTGGATTGAGTCTAGTTGAATGTGTGTATGGTTGGAATACAATGTTTGGTCCTAAGATGTGGCATAAACATAGGCGACGTACTTCGGCACGAGATGTGGCGTCGAGTTCTAAGTTGTCGGCATATAAGTTGCATAAGTGGGTTTGAGTTGTCTTGAGTTTAAGTCAGGAAACGCCGCAAGGCAAAGTCGGTCGAGTGACACTCCGTCCAGAAGTCTTGATTGGGTCAGTTAGTGATTGAAGTAGCAAGGGCCGCGAGGCGGCGTTATGGTGAAGTCACATTGAGTTGCGAGGCACGGCCTCAGCAAGGGTTTGAAGCACGGTCACACGGAAATGGAGCCTCATCGCGTAGTTGCGTCTCTGATTTTGGCCGAAAGGCAAGCACGACTTGATAGGTTAACGTTGTTGAGTTAACATTAAAATGTTGCGAGCACGGGATGGTCTAAAGACACAAAATAGGCAAGGCGTCGGTCATAAAACTGATCCTAAGGCAAGAGTAGAAAGACAATCTAAAGTGACTACGTTGCACAAAGTAAATCAAACGTGTTGGGTTTGTATGGGTGGGCGAGGAGCTCATTCCACCAGTACAGTTGAGTACTGACACCCACATAGTTTTCATGTGCAGGCACAGGTAAAAGCTCGTGGCGCGGAGCTCGCTTGGATGCATCGAGGCACGGAGTTCCTTGGCGATTCGAAGCGTGCAGCCGCATGGAGTAAAGACTTATACGGGACATAATGTATGGACGTCGCCTTCCGAAGCTTCCGATGGATCAAGACATGTATTGAGAGATGAGAGAGAGCTGAGTGACTTGTAAATGTGAGATGAGTGAGCTTGAGTGATTGTAATCTTGGCCTTGCGTCCCCAATGTAACCGTTGTTTCAATATCAATAAAGAGCTTCTTTTGAATAACTTGTGTTTGTTCTAAATTTCTGCTGCTATTATTCAATGTCTCTGCTTGGGACTTCTGTGCGACGACCCCGTCGTAGCCGCTGGAATCGGCCGTTATGGAACCCGCCTTGCACGAGCGCAATCTAGGCTCGTGCGGCATCACGCCTTAGCGAGGACGATCGCTCCTACGGGAGCGGGGCGTGACATTTAACATAATAAAAAAAATTAATTTGACAAACAATAGGAATGTTTCAGGCATCACGCATTGGTGTCATGACTCACAAGGGCCCAAGTTGGATGATCACCTAACAGTTTCGTCTATTAGGTGGACTAGTTTTCTAGCCCATATAGCTTAATTAAGGTCCACGTAAAACAGATTTCAAATTTCTATCTAAAATTTATTAATAAAAGGACAATCCATCACTTCGTTGAGGGAATTTCACACCTCTTGTTTCTTCGTGAGCATAGCACAAACAAGGTAGTATTTAACAGAGAGCTCTAGTATCCATTTGCCAAAAATCTGAGGGTATTGAAACTAACTTATAATTTTGCTTGGAAGACAGCATAACACATCATGTTATCATAAGCTACACTTATGGTTCAGTTAATAATAAGTAATGGATACATACACACAATATGATCATAAGAGCACCTTTTTGTTTATTAGTAGTAAATTAGTAATAAAAGGAGCATTTTAGTCAACTGCGAAAGATTTGAATAAAGCCTTTTTTTATGTTACCATTGTTGCACTAAAGGACAGATGAGTATAGTTATTAATTAGTAATATGCACATAGTGAGCAAACAACACAGTAAACAATTGATAATAAATTTTCAAATCCAAGGTAATTACCAAAACATGAATATTTTACCTTCACAGCTCCTTCTTCAACAATTGACATACGGGAGAGTCGATCATAATCAAGGCCAAAACGCTTTTTCAGCTCTTCAACGAACGAGAAGTTTATATCATATATTATCTAAAACAAGAGCATCAATATTTTAGCTAATATATTAGTGCATAGGTGCCTAACAAATATATATATCAAAGAAATGGCTAGAAAAAGAATACCATCGAACAGGAAAATTTCCAGTGTGTGAAGAAAGGACAAAGATGGTTAAAAAAGGGGAATAAAAAGAGGGAAAACACATTGAGTAATTCCGAGTAAGAAATGCAGTACAAAGTTTAACTTAGAAAATAATCTGTTCTTATCAACAGGTCAAGTGCATGCATTAAATACGATCTGGTAAAACATGAAGGGTTACAGACTACTGATGAAACACCATCTGGTATATCCACCTAGGTTGCATGATCATAAGGAAGAGCCCACAATCCACAACTATGCATACACAGAGACAACAATAACTAATCCATAAAAAAGGTACAATATAGCTTTAGCGTTTCTACCAGATAAAAAGGGAGGTAATAACTTATAATCAAGGAAAAGATGATAAGATTCAGGGCAACACACTTATATAGGGCAAACGAATAATAAATAAACACGATAGAGCACAGAATGCCAAGAATAAGAACTAACATCATCGAATTGTATCATACTAGGTATCCCCATGCCTCTGGCACTCCTTGACAATTAGCTTTTTGAAATTGCTTCTCATTTATATACATGTGTCATATTCCTAGCCATTTCTATCTTTTAATCTTGACACTTATCTTTTGTTGGGAAAGATCACTCTCTTTTAATCGTGACAATTCTATAGATGACACATACACGTGTCATTTCCTCGCCATCCGATTTACTCCTATCTTTTAATCTCGACCCTTCTTTATCCTTTTATCTTTTGTTGTGAAACACCGCTCTGTTTTATTATATAGATAGTCAGAGTGCTAGGGCAACTAGATATTAGCATATGCAAATTCTAAATGAGTAAGTACTTGAGATACCACGTGCAAGTAGACTACATAGTTATATTGGGGTTTCGTGCGAGTATTGCAGTTAATTTACATTACTGCATGTGCCACAGGTAGTTATAATGTAATATACAAGTTCTATATGACATTTTAGTTGTTTGAAGTTCGAAGATATCAGCCAAAGAACAGTATCTCATCCGGATTATGGATCAATATCCAACAGAACTGACATAAAATGTTCACTACCAATTGGTTATGACCCTACCTCAGATTAAAAAAAAAGGATTCCGTTGCCAACAACAACAAAGTTCCCAAATTTTTTGTGTCGGCTATTTGAATCCTTTTCTTCCATTCATATCTGTTAAAGACATGCTATATGTAACATAAAAATGTATCCTTCTTAGTTCTTACAGGCTCTCCCAAAAATGAACTCTAGTGACTTGGAGTAAAATATTCTGCAGCCCAATCCAATTTACTGCTCAATGCAGAGGAAGAAAATATGATTGGGAAACCAATACAAGAAGGTGGTCTCTTGCATTGAATAAACTGCAAAAAACTTTGAAAATTGCTAGATTAAATTAAGAGATATCTCAAGGCTCATTTATATTACTCCTGGACTGCATTCTTTTGGAATAAATACACATTTTGAAAACTAACAAATCAAATATTCTAACTGCATAATGCAATTCATTCATTGTAAAGTAGGATGACACACTAATGATGCTTAACCTGATAGTTGATGTACAATGTTCTAAAATACATACGATACATAATTAGCATTATCATCAATAACATCAAACTATAACACTTAATAATAGGATGATATCATATAACTTCCACAATCAGGAAGCTATGCAACAAAATATTACAAAATAATGTTCTCTGAGAAAGTGAACACTAATTGAAACATTATCAAAAGTTAATACAAGGAAAGGCATATCCTTTATAAATTCAAACATAATTTTAACCAGTTATCCATAGCTACAGAATAATAGCGTTAGCAGGAAATCCTTTGATACGTACTTGTAAATGTCTTGGAAGAAGGCTGCTGAGGAGGTCAACTGGAATTTTTTCTAGTCCACCAGGAACCACAGTGTGAACAGTAAAGGAAAATATTTTACGTACAATGTCCCAAGCGTTGTGCCAATTGACAAGTTCTTCATCAACAAGAATCCTCATAACCTCAGGAATTGCAAGGGAGGGGTGAGTATCATTTAACTGCAAGGCCACCTGAAAGATACTGGCACTAAAAGTTGAAGTTAACAAATAATACGAAAGGTGTAGGCCGTGCAAGACCCAAACTTCAACAACTGTGTGAATCATACATAACAATTGTATCAAAACAAACAACCTTCTCAGGAAATTGATCGAAGTTGCGGTGTGAATCTTTGAACCTCCTAATAATGTCTTGCACTGAGGCTGAGACGAAAAAGTACTGTTGCTTCAACCTAAGTTCCTTCCCCTATGAAGTAAACACATAACCAAGAAGTTCAATAGAAAAACAAGTAACTAAATAATGCATCAGAAACACAGTAAAAGAGCAAATCATTACGCATAGTCCTAAAAACTGTGTCCGTTCTTTAATAGTACATACTACATACTAGAACAGTTCCATTTTCAAATACATGATTCATTTATTTGACTTTATGGATTAGGAAGATATTACCAGAAACAGACTGAAGAGCATTAGTATTATCTACCAATTACAATGACTAGCCTTTATCCCAAATTTTGGTATCGCCACAACAAATACGCTTCTTCCTTTTTCCTCTATTAGGGTCATTTCCTCTCTAACATGAACAACTATCTATCAATTCATTTAGCTAAATGTTAGAAGACCTTAATAGTATGACATAAGATGGTCTTCTTTTTGCAAGGAAAGATGATATCTTCCATTTGTTTCCTCTTTGTCACATCTTGACTTGTGCTCATATCTACCTTTGTTCTTCATCTTTGTTATCCCCACACGTCTAAATGTGTCTTGCAGGCATTTTGTTGTTACATTATAACCCTATATCACTCTTCCCACATCCTCTCACTTCAGTATTGCCCATCCCTTCCATCCTAGGTCTCAGACCCTTCCCATGTATCCAGGATTCGGCAGTGCCTCCCTTTTCCTTTGTCAACCATGGATCATCTTAATATTCTTATGAAATAGAATGTGAAGCCCTCGTGGGTAAAGGCATATATTTGGATTTACAACCTGGTTTTTATCAATTACATGAAGATCTCTTCCCACATGAAACAATATAATCCACCTGTTTCTCCTTACTATATACTTTCTCACATAGGTGCCCACTCAAATGGGCCCAAAACATTAGAAGAAATGAGAAACATTTACTAGAATTAGTTGCACAGTAATATTCTTTGAGAAGATACGGTTAACCGACTGAACTGACCGTTGGTTCCCTACCAAGGATCAGTTGGTTAGGTTATGAACTTTTAAATTTTTTATAAGTCGGGTCAGTTACGATTTCCAACTTGAATCAACCGACAATTAACCGACCGACCTGAATACCTAGTAGAAATTATTTTAATTATTTTATATTCGTTAGTTATACATGTATATGTTCTATATTAAGGAAAATATGACAATGGGGAGCTTGGATAGTTACATTTCAGCCCAACTTTTTAATAACTTAAGTCTTGTAAAGTGGAATTTAAGCCTAGAAAGATTCATAATTAAAATCTTATGTCAAAATGACATGCTAAATTGATTTGGTCCTAGTAAAATATAGTTATTTCATGAGATTTTAGTCCATCGGTTATTAACCAAATTAACCGAACAACCCACAAGTCTAGTCGGTTAACTGAACCGAGGTGTTTTGTGTGTGTGTGTTGTGTGTGTGTGTGTGTGTGTGTGGTGTGTGTGTGGGGGGGGGGGGGGGGGGGGGGGGGGGGGGGGGGGGGGGGGGGGGGGGGGGGGGGGGGGGGGGGGGGGGGGGGGGGTTCTTTAGGTCAGTTCGGTTGGCAAATTGCACATCCAGTCGGTTAACCCACGTTGTACACTCCTAGCCAAAAATCACTTCTAAGAAAAACTCATTCTAACAACAAGTCCCACCCTGAATGCTATTACTACTACATATCATTACAAATTCAGGTTCAGGTGCAGGCCTCATTAAGTGCATGTTACAAATTCATGGGGCTGGTGTCATCCAAATTATTCAAAAAAAAAAACAAGTGTGATAGTACCTCATAACCAATTCATATCTCAAATGCCCTCACCCTAACAATCATTTCATGCATATGGATGCTTGAAGCACAAATGCTGGGTCCAAAATGCATTCTTTTGTGCAGTAACAACCCTATCATTAGATTCAATGACCTGTTCTCAACTTTCATAATGAAATTCATTGTTTAAAAATCGCTTGTAAGTTAATTATGTAATTGATGACAATCCTCTAATGATGAGATCTAAATGGATTATAAGCACATAACAACTTAAGTTTGGCCCATTTATATACATTTTTTTTCCAGTTAATCAAAATTATCTCCTAGATGAGTTTTCTAATAAAGTATTGCCTGCACTGGGGTACATAGGTCTACGTAGTGTTTTAAAGAATAAGTTGCTAAAGATGGACTTGAACTTGTCACGTAAGTTGTATGTTAATTCCTGAATTCCCTTTTTGAGAATAAGGGCCGGTTTTTACTATCCTCTTGGTTTCGAAACCAGGATACCTCCCCTTCCCCTACCAAAGGCCTCAAACATTGAGTTGCTCAACTTTGGTGTTAAATAAATTTATTTAGGTGAAGTACACGCAAAAGATGGATGGGTAGATGTTGTAGGGATGGACGTATTGTGCATTATGTTTTCTGAAAAGAGCATGCATTACATTGCAGAAACAGAGAAAAAGCAAACCTGATAAGAGCGATCATCAGGATATAAAATACTGCTAATTGTTTCAGCTCTCTGCCTGTTGATAACTGCATTTATATAGTCTCCAGTGTCAAAAGATTCCTGAAAGAAAAATTCAACTGTAAGAATTTTGCTAATGTAGGACATAGATATAACAATATTATATTAGAGCTTCCTTTAATCCATCTTCGGACGGAGACTAGGATAGTAGAGGCCAAGACAGTAACCAAGAAGAAACAGCCTAGAAAATGAAAAGAATTTAGATAGCTCGATATCTGAGAAGAATTCTTGCACTACACTATTGCTGAAAATAACTTCATCCAATCTTCCGTTAAAGTTTATACAGGGCCGGCCATGAGGTCACGGGGTGCGAGGCAAACTTTCAAAATGGGGCCCTCATACATTATTGGAAAAAATTAAGAAACTAAATAAAAGTAAATATAACAAAAAAATATTGTTACCACCAGGAATTGAACTAAAGACCTCTAGTATAGAAGTCTAACATGATAACCACTACACAACAACTATTTTGTGTTAGGGGTGGTCCATGGTACATACTAGTTCTATTTTAGATACGTCCATTTGGTGCCCCTTCAATCTTTGGGCCCTGGGCCGTCGCCCAACCTGCCATGGGCTAGTGCCGGCTCTGAGTTTATACAAAAAGGAAGTCGTGCAAAGGAATAGACAACCAAGAAAGGTGCAATATAGGCCAAGAAGAAGAAAGACAAATAAAGACGCTATGGCTACTTACAGTGATAATACACATCACTAAAGTGCCCTCGTTGGCTTAGCTTTGCTCAACCTTGTCTAACTTTATTTCTGAATCATCTTTGCACTCACGCACATGACCCTGAATAAACATTGAACCCTACTAGAAAGTCTTTTGAAGCCTACCAGCAAGTCCATCATGAAAAAGTCAAATAGAGGGGAGAATTGGCAGTGAAATGACCCTTATGAATGTATAAACATGAGCATAGACGACCTTGTGTCTGCTTCAGTAAAACTTTAGAAGCTTTATTTCTTTCAATATCACAAGTAACTTTCAACTTTATGGTATAGAGAACTGTAATAACTGGTAAGTTGTCATGTTGTAAATGTGCTTACCAGGTCATAATGGCCATTAGGTTTAGCTGCCCACAGACGGAGATTTGTAGTATTCCTTGTCCCATAACCTGGTATTGGGTTGTCATACGCAACAGCCTCTACCTATGGGAAGCAAAATGAGTACGAAGTATCGTCAGGGTAATCAGAAATATTTTATTCTAAGAAAGACTAGAGTTAATGCATAAAGCCATTGAGAGGGTGCTAAAACATGATGAACAACAGAATACCGTCTCTCCAGGTACCCAAACTTTACAATGATGCCCATCTAATTGCTTTTCTTCAACAGTCCCATAAAACTAGTGCATCCAGGAGAACAAAGCAAGAAACTTGTTAGCCCATAAATGAAGTATATTTAACTGAAGTAATATTAGATCATTTTTCTACCTTAACTGCATAGGAAATACGAAGATGTTCTATCTCCCACGGGTTTCCAAATTCAGCCAATAATCAGGTTGCTCATGTTGAAATCCATCCAAGATAACCTGACGGAACAATCCATATTGATAACGGAGTCCATAACTGCAAATGAAAGCATTTGTATTCACTATTCTCAGAGAGACAGGCTATCCAATATCCAAAGGGCGATAAATATCTATCTATTATGTACTGTATGGTTATGTTTCAATCATAAAATAAATTCAGGCATCAAACACTAAATGTGTATGTCTTCAAACCCAAATAAATATAACTAAACCATCAATGTCAATTTAAAAGACGTAGTCAGAACAAAACATGATTGATACCAATAAATTTGGAAAGACAAAGAGTCAAAGACTTACCCCCAAGCAGGAAAGTCCATGGTCGCTAACGAATCCATCTGACATGCAGCAAGACGAGCTAGACCACCATTACCCAGAGCTGCATCCCCTTCCTGCCAGACTTAAAATAAAAATTAGCATATGTAAGTAAATAAAACAACCTACTTATCTGATGCATAGTAACTTTCCTCAGAACACTACCTTTTCACACCAAATAGGGTTGGCTACATCTTCAAAGGAAATTCTATATTACTCATATTTCAAAGAACTCCATAGTAGATTATTAAGAATTTAACTTCGCTGTTTGCACAGTACAAAGTATCAATAAAACTCCAGTGCCATAAGTTACATGAAAGATCTAGGAGCAGCTTAGTTGCTCGTAACTGCATTGGAAATCTACTTACCAAAAGAGACGGATATGTACACATTTTACAAGATATACCAAGGTTCCATAGAGCGGAAAGTTAGGAGTAGGAACAAAGCGAAACACAGTGAAAGCCACTTATTACGAAACAGGAATGTGGAGCTAGGCTCAGGCTTAGGTGGAACAAAATAGGTTACAGAAGACCAGAGCAGAGCCACAGAAGAAAGGGAAACACCGAAGCACAAAGCCCAATACTATGAACTTCAAGTGATGATGAAGCTATGATCTGCTGGTATTAGGAGAATGTCCCTTTTCTAATCAAAATAATCAGAAATGTGCAACTTGGAGTAATTCCAATTGGCTTGGGATTGGAATTTGAGAACGCTACATTTAGCATTTTGGAAAGGAGACCCTCCGCAATATGGAAGCTCTGGAATGCAAATATCTGGGGATTGATTGACTCATCGTAACTCAGAGCTATACACAATCAGAATTCTGCTTCAATGCAATAAATGGTATCATCTAGTCTGATAAATATAATAGAAGCTTAAGTTTCTTTTAGGCTACTAAGTTTGGATTTGTCTTGCAGCTTGTAGCTAATCACGTTTGTTTGGGTAAGAAGTGCTTGGAAATATTATTGCGTACTTGTAAATATTACAAATCTGATATATCATATTTCTTCTAGTGGACACATTTTCCATAGTTCCAGGGATTTGCATACCAAGTCATAAACAAACTATATCTAACTTTAATTAGATTGTATGGTGAAGGTGAAGTTGGAGAATCAAATAAAGAAATATTTGTTACTGTAGAATATTAGGAGTAATTAATTTGTTTATTGATAATCTCGTGACTATATATAGCCTTACAACCCGCTATCTTACATAAAACCCCTTAATACATTCTAATATACCAACACTCCTCCTTAAGATGGGCGAAAGATATTCACTAAGCACATCTTGTCACATCCTCTAATCATATCTCCATAACTAAGTCCCTTGGTCAACTGTCTGCTACGTGATCCTTGGTTGGAACGTGGTATAGCTCCAGTAGTCCACTGTCCACCTTCTCCTTGATGAAGAACCTATCGAACTCGATGTGTTTGGTCATGTCATGCTGCACTGGATTATTGGCGATACTGATGGCCGACTAGTTGTCACACCACAACTTCATCTTGGCTCCTTGATCCAGCTTCAGCTCGACCAGCATACTCTTCAGTCATAACAGCTCTGCAACTTCCAAGGCCATAGCTCTGTACTCCGCTTCAGCTGTCGATCTGGTCACTACTGACTGCTTCTTACTCCTCCAAGAGACCAAGTTGCCTCCTATAAATATGCAATAGTTCGAGGTAGACCTCATGTCATCAGCACAGCTAACCCATCAGAGTCACAGTAGCCCTCGATGCTCACATGATTATTCTTCCTGAATATCAGTCCCTTTCCAGAGGCACCCTTCAAGTATCTCAGAATCTGGTACACTGTATCTATATGACCCTTTCTTGAGTCATGCATGTAGCGGCTCACCACACTAACTGCAAAACAGATACCAGGACGTGTGTGGCTCAAATAGATCAACTTGTCCACCAGTCTCTGGTATCTGTCCCGGTCAACTGGTTCTCCAGCCTCAGCACCTAGCTTGAACCTCTGATTGATCGACGTGCTGCAGATTTGCATCCCAACATCCATGTTTCTGTGAGAAGGTCCAGCGCATACTTCCTCTGATAAAGAACAATCCCCTCTGCTCCTCGAGCAATCTCAATTCCAAGGAAGTACCGAAGAAGGCCAAGGTCCATCTGTCACGCCCCGCTCCCGTAGGAGCGATCGTCCTCGCTAAGGCGTGATGCCGCACGGGCCTTTGCGCCCGTGCAAGGCCAAGTCCAGAAACGGCCGATTTGAGTTCTAGGCCACAGAGTCGCACAGAGTGTCCCCATTTGCAGCGGAATATAAATGAACACAATTGAGACGAAACCAAATTCTTTATTGATATTCAACAAGTTTACAAGCGGCGCTAGGCCGATATTACAAGTCGCTCAAGCTCTCTCTCTCTCTCTGAAACATAAAAGGCGTGCCAAGTGGCTTACAAGATGGAATGATTCATGACGATGTTCCGATACATTATGTCCCGTATATGGTGCTCCAGCTCCTTGCAACGCTCCAAGGCCCAGAGATAGCTCCGCGCCTTAGCACGTTCGATTGAAGCTCCGCACCCGCCGGCGTCTCCTGCATCCTGCAAGTAGACTGTGGGGTTATCAGTACATTGTTATGCACTGGTGGGGAGGCTAGCTCGCCCATAATCACTATCATTACCGAACACGTTCCATTTACTTGTGTGCATCTCTATCATTCATTGTCTTTCTAATCTTGCCTTAGGGTCATTTACATGGCATATGATATAACCTATCCCGTGTAACCGATTTCAAGTGTCGCATGGAAATACATGCACAACTTACCCATACTTACCGTCCGGCCTTCCCTGTTCAGAGCAAACCAAGTTAGACAACAGTTCATGTGTAATAACATAACGTAGACGCATTCTTTAACTCATTTGTACTCATTATCATTTTGGAGTGGCACATTTCAAGTCTTTCAGTAGGCACTTGTTCATTTAACTTTTAACTTAGACTACTCTGATTTCAATGCAAGGACTTGCACGTGGATTGCCACCAGCAAAGCCCACTTAATCTATATGCATCGGTCGCTGGCACCACAAGCCATCCTGGACTTTCTCCTTGGCATTTTCGCACCTATCATGGCGTGCGGCTGGTACACCCTGATAGTCTCTTGAAAAATACCCTGCACTTACGTCTCCTGGGGCCAAGCCTCCCCCAGTTAAGCCCGTAAGCCCCTTTTGGATCCGCCTAGGCCGGCATATCCCCCCTTTGATCATGCCGCGGAATCCCCTTTCACGGTCACAGCATACGCCACCCCTCGCTCGTGCCGTTGTCCACGACCATTTCGTATTTTATTATCATTTTAACTTAATGGCTGTCTTTGAGCCTTAGGCTAACCCTTAGCCTTCTTACGTTATCGACCAGGTTGGCGTCCGTGCAGCGCGGGTAGCGAGCCCCGATGCACGTGCCCGTCACACCTGTCGCAAATCCTTCTTTCTTTTCTTATCTTTTCAAGTTTCCTTTCCTTTTCTTTCTTTCTTTCTTTCACTTGTTCATTAGTTCATCGATTCATTCACGTATTCATTCGTTGATTCACTTATTCGTTTGCTCTTTCATTTATACATTACACGACTCCTCGTATGGGAGTCGCCTTGGCGACCCATCGGTCCCATAGCCTTTCAATGTTGCTATAATCTACACGGTGCGACTATATTGATAGTCTTTCCGTTTCATTGTTGTAACCCATTCATTGTTTGATTGTTTGGACGTATAGGGAGCATTAACGTAGGCTTGTGCCGTAGCACGAGCATGGAGCGCGGGCGAGAGTTCTCGTATTTTCCATGTTACTTTCCATATTCTATACAAGCATACAAGTTGGGATTATTCCCTTAGCTAGGTGCGTTGGG
Source organism: Iris pallida (assembly GCA_029216955.1). Classification (NCBI taxonomy): domain Eukaryota; kingdom Viridiplantae; phylum Streptophyta; class Magnoliopsida; order Asparagales; family Iridaceae; genus Iris; species Iris pallida. The sequence continues at coordinate 3,424,806 of JANAVB010008399.1, forward strand.
TCATTTATTAGCATGCAAGATGTTATCGCCTAGCGATTCTCGTGTTTGTGTCCGCATTATTATGTGCATAGGCTAAGCAAAGACGGGTTCATCGGAGCCACCCACCTTAGCGATGTTCGCATCGGCCGAGCGATATTCCGAGCGCGCCTTTGAAAGTCTAAGTCTGGATTCATCCTGTCGGGCCAATGTAAGCCTTGCATCGATTCGCATCGATACTTCATCGGACGAAGCAACTCTTCGGGTCGACGGCTCGTTTGAGTCGTTGCACTTGCCGTTTGGAATCAGCGTTCCGCTAGGGCGGAGCGGGTCACTACATAATACACCACTCAAAACAAGTCTCGTCCTCGAGACTTCCTGAGTGCAGGTCATCCTACCATTCCTTAACTCGGACCGTGTACATACCTTAGACAATTTCCTATGCATCATCGTTCGATGGCATCGAACGACACTCGGTTTCTTTCTAAGTTCCGTGTCGTATACGTTTTGGTCGATTTTTATTGAATAGCTTCTCGTTCATTTTAGACTTGATGTTATCTTTTCAATTCAAGCGTTTCTTCGTATTGGTTTCTATTTCTTCGTGTCATGGGACTGGAGTGGTTGCACAAGGCACGCTGGATTTTGCCAAATGCGTGGGTCGTAATTGAGGCAACTCACTTTCGTTTACCTCAATTATCGGGATCACTCGATTCGCTTCTCAAGCGTTTTCGTCTATGAAATCATTATGACTTCTTCTTAGCGGAGTCGACCAAGTCTACGAAATTTCCGTCCGATTCAAAACCAAGAACGACACCATCGTCGAGCATAACTTCCTATCGATGGTTCAATTCGTTGCACCAATTTTTAACTAGCACGATTTTACGTTCACGACACTCGTTCACTCCCCAAGTCGTGCTAGAACTCAGCGTATCACTTGGTTGGATCGTGCACGCATTTCAGGCGTCCCCAAAATACATGCATTCCGCCAAGCCGCAGGATAGTGAGTTTGTCATTCTCACTCGAGTCGCATCGTGCACATACTCAAGCGTTCCTGAGATATATGCATATCAACCGAGTCTCGTGAGCAGGGTTTCCTACTCTTGATCCACTCTTTCAATCCATGTCAATCCTCAAGCTCAATCCTTTATTTGCAACTCTTGCAACAGGGGCGTCTCGCCTATCCACTAGGCCAATACTCAAGGCTAAGTCAATGTCAGGATTGGAATCATAGTTCCCCAACAATAATGCCAACACTGACCCCAATCCTAGGGTCAAACCAAAGTCGGTGGTGCGGGTTTTTCTACCCAAGCTCGTGTCACTCAGATTCCTAAACATCGAGCACGATCACTTAGTTCGCATAGATGCATTTGTTTTGCAACATCCAAATCTGTTCAATCACCAATTCTAAACCAATTCATGTATTCGATCACGAGGTTATCCAGCTCGACAATACGTTCTGCCCCAATCTCACGCGAGTCCGATTATCCACGGTGGTTCATGAATCACCATGCAACGCTCCCGCGGAATAATCATTCTCATCGGGGCGTAACTCTTGTTTGAGTTTAGACTAACTCATTCTCGATACGCAGATTGGACCTACTCAATCCTCAAGTTCAACTCTTCAAACACACAACTCATCCTCAAGTCTCCTTCGTGTCAAACCACAAGTCGAAGCATACGAATTGCCACGCCAGGCGAGTACCGATCACTCCCGCTGTATGAATCACCATACCAGCGCTCACGCGTGATAGTCCTAGTCGGCGCGACGCATGTGCGAGGCTGGGGTTGCGCTCGCATAAGGCAAGAACGTCTACGTTGTGGTTGACAACGAAGTAAATCCAAGCACTCCGTTTTCATCCAAGCCAAGTCTATATTTGATAGTCCGACCGTCATTCATCCTCGAGACAAGTTTATCTTTTCCTCGACACATCCTTAACGACCCAAGTATAGCATCCAACGGAACAATGACATTTGCATGATCGTCATTCGCCGAGTCGGAGTGCCCCCGAGTTATCGCATATCGATCTTTGATACGCCTCAATACCATCGACGATATGCGTAACCTGACGATCTTCCTTTGCAACCGATTTTCGAGTCATGCATTGATGCTATTGTCCGAGTTGGATATTCCACAATTTCCTCGATATTCAAGATCAAGTTCGACCGCTATCTCTCCTGCTAGGGTCAAGATCGTTGTTCAAACTCAAGTCGCGATTCATTTGAGTCAATCCGAGATCGTACGCGCAATCCTCTAAGTTTCCTCGATCAAGACCATTCATTTACCTCTGTCGTTCCGAGTCGTTTTCTAACTCACGTTGTCTAACGACAAGTTGTCCGAGCGACATCTCGCTCGGGACAATCGAAGTCACAACCAACTAAGTGTGACGCGTTCTAAGGCTTTGCGCGACCGCATCGCCTCGCCGACATACTCGTAATCCTCGATTTTGCTCGAACTATTTCCAAGACGTCCATACACCACTCGAATTCGAGCCATCTGATCTAGTCCTCAATCACATTCTTTTTCTTCTCCGAACCTATCACATACACCACTCGGGTTCAAGCCATACGGTCTAATCCTCAATCACGTTTGCGCCACGCGCTAAGACGTCTTATCGATTCGTTCAACGAATCGCTAGCGTAGTCGTTCGTGCCGTTGCGACGCATTAAGTCGTTCGCAATAATCCTCAAGGTCCAAATCGATCCTTCGAGTGCGCCTAGGCGTTAACTCGATAGCGTTCCTATCGATACACACTCAAAGTGTATCTCCGTTCTCGATCGAGCGATACGTTGATATCGCTCGCAACCCGATGGCACCCAAGAGTCGAGGTGCGCGACACGCGGACTAAGTTGTACCGCTTAACCATCCCGATCGGACCACATTCAAGTTTGCACGCTCACTTATTCTCGTTCGCAACTCGTTTGCACCAAAGGGTCTAGGTGCGCGATACTCCGCACAACTTAGCCAAAAGGCTGCGTGCAAAACCATCCTGTTCGAATAATACTCCGGTCTCGTGTACCCGTTTGCTATCGTCAACGTAAGCCTATTCAAGCATGCCTTGCGTTTGCTAACTCTTAGCATTTAGTTTTCGTCCGACTCGAGTCCGTCGTGGTTCGGCACAAAGGCCATCACCTATCAAGTCCGTCGTAGTGGCACAAAGGCCATCGCCTATCGGTCCGTCGTAGTGGCACAAAGGCCATCGCCTATCGGTTCCGTGCAACCGAGTACTCGTACGAGCTTTCGCAATATTAGACTTATTGTATGGAACATCCCAATGCACAACGAGAGAGAGCATACACTTCTTTTGTTTCCAACGCGAGCTTTCAAAACTGAGAGAATCGAAATGATGTCCAAGGACGTAAAGCCGTGCTCTGATACCAATCTGTCACGCCCCGCTCCCGTAGGAGCGATCGTCCTCGCTAAGGCGTGATGCCGCACGGGCCTTTGCGCCCGTGCAAGGCCAAGTCCAGAAACGGCCGATTTGAGTTCTAGGCCACAGAGTCGCACAGAGTGTCCCCATTTGCAGCGGAATATAAATGAACACAATTGAGACGAAACCAAATTCTTTATTGATATTCAACAAGTTTACAAGCGGCGCTAGGCCGATATTACAAGTCGCTCAAGCTCTCTCTCTCTCTCTGAAACATAAAAGGCGTGCCAAGTGGCTTACAAGATGGAATGATTCATGACGATGTTCCGATACATTATGTCCCGTATATGGTGCTCCAGCTCCTTGCAACGCTCCAAGGCCCAGAGATAGCTCCGCGCCTTAGCACGTTCGATTGAAGCTCCGCACCCGCCGGCGTCTCCTGCATCCTGCAAGTAGACTGTGGGGTTATCAGTACATTGTTATGCACTGGTGGGAGGCTAGCTCGCCCATAATCACTATCATTACCGAACACGTTCCATTTACTTGTGTGCATCTCTATCATTCATTGTCTTTCTAATCTTGCCTTAGGGTCATTTACATGGCATATGATATAACCTATCCCGTGTAACCGATTTCAAGTGTCGCATGGAAATACATGCACAACTTACCCATACTTACCGTCCGGCCTTCCCTGTTCAGAGCAAACCAAGTTAGACAACAGTTCATGTGTAATAACATAACGTAGACGCATTCTTTAACTCATTTGTACTCATTATCATTTTGGAGTGGCACATTTCAAGTCTTTCAGTAGGCACTTGTTCATTTAACTTTTAACTTAGACTACTCTGATTTCAATGCAAGGACTTGCACGTGGATTGCCACCAGCAAAGCCCACTTAATCTATATGCATCGGTCGCTGGCACCACAAGCCATCCTGGACTTTCTCCTTGGCATTTTCGCACCTATCATGGCGTGCGGCTGGTACACCCTGATAGTCTCTTGAAAAATACCCTGCACTTACGTCTCCTGGGGCCAAGCCTCCCCAGTTAAGCCCGTAAGCCCCTTTTGGATCCGCCTAGGCCGGCATATCCCCCCTTTGATCATGCCGCGGAATCCCCTTTCACGGTCACAGCATACGCCACCCCTCGCTCGTGCCGTTGTCCACGACCATTTCGTATTTTATTATCATTTTAACTTAATGGCTGTCTTTGAGCCTTAGGCTAACCCTTAGCCTTCTTACGTTATCGACCAGGTTGGCGTCCGTGCAGCGCGGGTAGCGAGCCCCGATGCACGTGCCCGTCACACCTGTCGCAAATCCTTCTTTCTTTTCTTATCTTTTCAAGTTTCCTTTCCTTTTCTTCTTTCTTTCTTTCACTTGTTCATTAGTTCATCGATTCATTCACGTATTCATTCGTTGATTCACTTATTCGTTTGCTCTTTCATTTATACATTACACGACTCCTCGTATGGGAGTCGCCTTGGCGACCCATCGGTCCCATAGCCTTTCAATGTTGCTATAATCTACACGGTGCGACTATATTGATAGTCTTTCCGTTTCATTGTTGTAACCCATTCATTGTTTGATTGTTTGGACGTATAGGGAGCATTAACGTAGGCTTGTGCCGTAGCACGAGCATGGAGCGCGGGCGAGAGTTCTCGTATTTTCCATGTTACTTTCCATATTCTATACAAGCATACAAGTTGGGATTATTCCCTTAGCTAGGTGCGTTGGGTCATTTATTAGCATGCAAGATGTTATCGCCTAGCGATTCTCGTGTTTGTGTCCGCATTATTATGTGCATAGGCTAAGCAAAGACGGGTTCATCGGAGCCACCCACCTTAGCGATGTTCGCATCGGCCGAGCGATATTCCGAGCGCGCCTTTGAAAGTCTAAGTCTGGATTCATCCTGTCGGGCCAATGTAAGCCTTGCATCGATTCGCATCGATACTTCATCGGGACGAAGCAACTCTTCGGGTCGACGGCTCGTTTGAGTCGTTGCACTTGCCGTTTGGAATCAGCGTTCCGCTAGGGCGGAGCGGGTCACTACACTTCACCTCGAACTCCTTACCAAGCTTCCTCTTGAGTCGAGTAATCTCCTGCTCATCATCTCCTGTGATAATCATATCGTCCACATACAGCGCAAACATAGTGATATGGCCTTCATTCCGACGGAGGAACACAGTATGATCGACATTGATATGCCGATATTCCATCCCTATCATCATCCTCCTGAATCTGTCAAACTATGCTCGAGGAGACTGCTTAAGTCCATAGAGGGACTTCTTCAACCTGCAGACCTTGTCCACTGTCTTATCGGTGCAGAATCCTGGTGGTATCTCCATGTACACCTCCACTAGATTTCCATGAAGAAATATATTTTTCACATCCAGTTGGTGTAGCTTCCATCCACCATTCGTTGCCAAAAAAATCAGGGTCATGACGGTGCTCATCTTCGTAACTGGTGCAAATGTCTCGTCGTAGTCAAAGTCGTACGTCTGACTGTATCCTTTTGCCACCGGTCGACCCTCTTCCCCTCTGGTAATTTTACCAGTTTCCAAGTATTGTTCTTCTCAAGAGCCCCTAACTCATTGTGCATCACCGCTTTCCACTTTGGATCGTTCTTGGCAATCTGTCAATTGTTAGGTACAATAATATTATCCAAAGATACAATGAATGCTCCATGAGAAGAAGAAATGTTATCATATGAAACAAAACTGAGCAAGGTCCCAACCATATCTATCATGAGAATTTTTCGTATTGCTGCGAGTGATCCTCCGTACTGATAATGGTGTTGGAGGAGTAGGAAGAATGATATCACCTGAAGAAAATCTGGTGGTGGAGGTGTAAGTGTCTCAGAAGTCGAGACGGACGCAGGCAAAGGACTTGATACTGGCACTATAAGTACTGATCCTGCAGTTTGCTTCCCTTTCCTGCTGTAGGCAATTAACTCCCTCTGAGCCGTGGACCTAACACCTCTTATCTCCTCTCTCTGTTTCTCTTCACTCTCCTGCTCCTCCTCAACCGTTCCTCCATGTCATACTCCTAAATCGGTCACCACACTCTCACCAATCTCCCTCTCTCGCCTCATACTCTCAGTATCAGGTGAGTTGTCCATGGATGAGGTTCCCTCCTGACGGTAGTATGGCTCATGCTTCCTGAAGTGAACATTCATGCTCACAAACCTCTTCTTCTCTACTGGGCTCTTGCACACGTACCCCTTCTGAGTCGCCGAATAGCCCACGAAGACACACTTAACTGCTCTTGGGTCAAGTTTTCTAACAGACGGTCTGTTATCCTTCACAAAACATACACAGCCAAACACCTTCAGCGGGAGTATCCCACTATTATTTTCTTGCAATATCTCACATGGAGACTTTCATCCAAGTACCTTCGAGGGCATCATGTTGATCAGTTGAGCTGTTGTCAACAATGCATGCCCCCACAGACTCTGTGGGACTTTCATGGCGATCATCATGCTCCTTGTCACCTCCAGAAGGTGTTTGTTTTTCCTTCCTATCACTCCATTCTGTGTTGGTGTGTATGCACAGGTGGTCTGATGCGGTGTCCCGTGACACTCCATTATGTGCTATATTCATTAATAGAAAGCGAGGGGACATTCTTTCCCACCTTTTATTCTAAAAAAAACTTCCAAAATCTTGAACTTTCGGTTTATTTTTTCTGATTTGCTTACTTTCGTTTTCGAGTTTGTCAGTTGCCTGAGGCCTCGCCTTTCGCCATCACGTTCATTGTTCGCTTACAATATCGTCGTCCCAATCTATTTTCATTGTTAGATTTTGTGGATTACTATAAATTTTTTGATAAAATCATATGACAAGTGTTGGCAAATCAGAGCTTTTGCTAATTCAAACAAAAAAATCCTAAATTTTAATCCATATAAAGTAGAATATTTTTCCTTTGGGTCTCTTCCTACATCACATGGTATAATGTTCCAAGAAAGATTACAATCAACGCAATGAAATTTCCGAAACCAGAGTGTAAATTCATACTACAAAAAATGATTTTTCACATCCCTGTAAGTAAGATTCATCATATATACTGGATGAAAAGAAATGATAATAAATTTTCCCAAAACAAGTAGAAAATGCCTTCCTCACCTGCTCGGCCAATACTTCAAACTCAAAGCCAAGTTGATTTAACGCATCTGCACACTGGTCCTTTATGCCTAGGTTGATAACACTGTTTGACAAAGAACGCCCTGAAAATATATTAAAGAATTTCTAAGCAAAATGTGCACGTGGATATTCGAGGATGGCCTTTCCAAAGCGGAATTAGTTGATATTACAAGACAAGGAACAAAAGAAACATCAATTGTTGATAATGAGAAGGTATACTAACAATGCAGAAAACCACTAACTCTCGAAGTAACGATGTTATACCCATCAGAAATTCTAGAGAAAGGTAGTAAAGTCGTTTTGGATCTTTTCTCTTAAAATATTGTTGAGTATCATGCCATCTCTCGATTAGGCGATCTCTGACACTATGTGACAATGCCTACAAATATAAAAAGAAATAGAAGTCAATAATTATCAGATGTATGATGGACACTTAGGAAGAGCACATATAATTTCTTGAAACTGCTCGTAGTTAATAGCATTAAAAGGACAGATAAAACATAAGAAATAAATTTCTACTAATTTGCTTACATATTCTTATTTCTTACTAATGACATAATGATAAAACCTTGGTCATCAACAAAAAGGCATTTTCACATGTTTCATTTCAGATGCTTACTATATGACTCAATTGTGAAATCCCCTTGAGGCCCCACTTCAAATAAATGCCAAATTGACATTGAATGCCATATTTTTAAAATATTAGCAATCAGAACTAACAAAGTAAAGCAAAATATTCATTGAAATAAGAATCACTTATATCGGAATTAGAGTTTTTTTAACAACTTTTCAGATGCTAGTAGTTCTATAGCATTTGTTCTCTTGCATTACTTATATTGAAATAGAATGTGCATCACTCCATTAAAATGGCAAGTTGCATTGTCCTTCCTAGCATTGCTACATCAGGAATTAAAACATTTTGCTAGTTACCTGCCATTCAAACAGGTTAATCTAAGATATTTTAAAGCCTCATTGCACCTTATATCACAGCAGAGAAACTAATATGTTAACTAAGAAGAAGAAACAGTTTGCTTCAACCAGCAGTATCATGCCTCTCTTTGCAATTGCAGTTGCAACTTGAAGGGGCAGCTCAACAAAAGAAATGACGGGAAACCCAAGTAGTATCAAGCACACTTGCAAGCACATCGTTGCAATAAAAAACCTCTTTATTCAAGTGAAGTTGATGTTAAATTGACCATAAATTACTACACACAAATAGAAGCTACAGAAGATGTGAATGAATAGCTTGCATAATCCACTTTCTCCAAACAACCAAACGATGTGGGAATTTTTCGTTAAAAAAAAGTTTACAAAGTCCGGTTTTAAAATTATATTTTCAAAGGATAAATCGTGTTTCAAAAGAAACTTAAATTGAGTTCTGAAAATACCAAATCTGATGGAATTGTGTCTTCAAAACAAGTTTCTTTAGCTAAATCAACTTTCCAAAATGTGAAGTTGTGTTACTTTGGTAATTGTTGGTGTTTTTGCCTTTGGACTAGAAAAGATAGTCCCACATCGGCTACACCAAATGGTGAGTATCTCAATATAATGCATTGCTTGTGTTGAGGTGTGCACATGAGGTGTAGTGGGGCACAAGTTTGTGCCATGTGGGAGTATTTTTCTAGAAGGAAAAAGGATTAATTCCAACAAGGATGCAAGTTGATTTTTGTTGTGCGGACTCGGACTCGGACACGGACTCCAGGATATCTCGTGCATGCACGGAAGTGTTCGGGGGGTAGGCGTGGACTGGCACACTTCTATGCTGATTGTGGGATGATCTAAAATATCAAACTCTATTTTTGAGTATTGGTATTTTAGTCCCACATCGGATAGAAAAAGGTGAAATCTCAACTCCACTCTATAAATAGAGCCCCTTGGCCTCCTTTGAAAGATGCACCAAGAAGAGAGTTAAGGGAGTCTGTAAAGTCCAGGAAGCCCGTTCAAGTCTCAAATATTGACTTACGAGCGTTCCAGAAGTTCTTCGTGAACTTGCTGGTTCCTGGAAGCAGATCGTGGTGGGACGAATCTTGCTTTGAGCAACGGTGATCTTAATCACCCTAGCAAGAATTTTTCCTCTTCTTCTTTCTTCTTTCTTCTCCTTCATCTGAGTTGTAACTCAGTTCTGTCCATCAGCAACTGCGATTGCGAGGAAGAACATGAGATTTATTTTCTGAACTCAGTTCTGTCCGTCAGCAACTGCGATTGCGAGGAAGAACGTGAGATTTATTTTCTGATTATTGTTGCTTTTGTAATCAGATTCATATTATAGTGTTCCTCTTGGATCTCGAGAAATATCAGAAGGTAAACGTTTGTTGAACCTCTGATCTCGACATCGAGTCTACCATCTTTAATCAAGCCCCGGGACTAACAATCTCAAAGCAAGATTCTTGTAGATGGAGAACTCTCGTGCTTCTCTCATCGATACCAGCTTTAACAAATTGGAGAAATTCGACGGAGAACATTTCCAAATCTGGAAGAGGAAGGTCACCCTTAATCTTCAACTCGTGGACGTAGACCATGTGTTGATTGAGGATGAACCGACGATTCCAGAAGGAGGAACTGCCAATGCTATTGCTGCTGCTGCACTCGTCAAGCAGAGCAAATGGAAGAGAGAATACAGCATCTGTAAACTGCTGATTCTCAATTCTATGGAAGACTCTCTGGCAGAGTCATATTCCAAGAAGGTGAAGGCCAAAGAGATCTGGGATTCTTTGGGTAAGCTATATGAATGATGAGAACAGATCCAAAATCTTCATCGTCGAGAAGTACCACAAGTGGCTCTTCGAAGACGAGATGACGATGCTACCTCAAGTGAAGGAATTCCTGAAGTTGTGCCAGAAGTTAGATGACGAGAAGATGTCCCTCGTCGACAAGTTTGTCGTTGGAGGGATAGTCTCGAAACTTCTTGCTGGTTGGAACAACTTCTATGCTAGAATACATCGGAAGAAGCTGGACATTAGCTTGGAAGATCTTCTAAAGAGATCCACGTTGAGGACGAAATGCGATCTCAACAGAAGATGGACTCTCTGTCCAACCAACTGGCTAAGGCCAACTTGGTACAGACAAGAGAGTTCAAGGGGAAGCAGGTGGCTTCTCATCACAAGAAGGACTCCACTAATCTAAAAGTGAACGGTCCTTCGTTCAAGCAACAGAAGTTCAAGTCCCACGTGACTTGCTTCAACTGTGACAAGAATGACCACTACATGAGTAATACAAATCCAAGCCCAAACCAAAATAGCAGGTATAGCTAAACTTGGTTATTTTGATTACTTAACTCGGTTGCTATTGTTGCACAGGTTGAGTTATTTAGCGTGGTAGCTGACTAGTGGTCTGACACTAGTGCATCTGACCACGTGTGCTCTCAAAGGAGCTGTTCACCAAGGACGAGCCATGTTATGACGAAGGTCTCGATGGCGAACATATATCTAGCAGAAGTTTTGAAGATCGAGACAGTGGTTATTAACCACCGACAAGGACACTGGAATGCGTGTTGCACGTACCAGAGATTTTTTGGCGATCTGATCTCAGAAAGTCTGTTATCTGATACAGACTTGAAAGATGGACGTTCGTACTAGCCAGATGGTAATTTTTTGGCGAGGAACATGCTTCGAAAAGATGTTCGGTGCTGATGGCGATAAAGTTACTTCATTGAGTGGACTGAGAGTTGTTCTATGACAGAAGCAGACTCAAGCTGTCCTACCGGGACCTTATCTTCGGAATGTGGGGGTAAGGAGGTGGAGGAGTTTAAGGTCTGTGCAGATACAAGACTGTTGGGAAGCTGCTCAGACGATTGAACTAAAGTACTGATCATCTAGAGTTAGTACACTCAGATATCTGTGACTTTTATCAATTCTCCACAGAGGCCGATTCGAAGTGTTTCTCGAAGTGCACGTTCGCGTGACTTCTCAAGTAGAAGGATGCAGCATTCGAGTAGTTCAGAGACTTCAGGACTGAAGTTGAACGTTAAACCGATCTACAACTACTCAGAAGTGATCGAGATGTGGAGTATAGGTCTCATGAATTCACATCGTTCTGTAAAGAACATGGAATCATTAATGAGACTACTGCTCCGTATTCTCCTCAATCTAACGGGATAGCAGAGAGGAAGGACAGAACGTTGACAGAAATGATGAACTCAATGCTGCTAACTACGGGTCTTCCTAAATGCTAATGGGAAGAAGCTGTATTGACGACCACTTTTATTCTAAATAGAGTGCCGTATACAACTTCGGACATAACTCCTCATGAACACTGGTTCAAAGTCAGACCTAACTTGAATGTCATTCGAGTGTGGGGGTCTCTGGCTTATGTGAAGCTCCCAGATCTGAAGATTCAAAGCTGGGGACTAGGACTACGAAGATGATCTTCTTGGGGTATGCCGAGAAGAGTAATGCTCGGAGATTTCTTGATATTGAGTCAAATCATATCATCGAATCTCGTGAAGACAATTTGCAAGGCACAAGAATATTGTTCTTACGGATAAACCGGAGAACAATAAGGGTGCGCAAGAAACTGAAGTTTTCAATAAAGAAGTAGTCCAAGAAGATGTTGTTGAAACAACGGTTGAACCAGAACTCGTTGAGCCGTCGTCGATGCGAGCGAGGAGGCCGAACAACTTCAGAGATGACTTCATCACCTATCATGTGGAAGCAGATCCGCTTACCTATGATGAGGCGATGAAGACTAGAGATGATATTTTCTGGAAGGAGGCGATTGACAATAAAATTGATTCCATCACCTTAAATAACACTTGGGTGTTGGTTGATCTTCCTGAAGGAGCGAAACCCATCGGATGCAAATGGATCTTCAAGAAGAAGATGAAAGCATATGGAACTATTGACAAGTTCAAGGTGTCACTCCCCGTTCCCAGAATGCGTAGTCTTATTCATGTACAACTCATGTGTATTTATTTTAGTATTTATCATGTATTACCCTGTATTTAAATTCCTTTAATTCATGTTAATTAAGTTTCTGTTAATTAATTATCTGCTCTTTAATCCTTATGTTAATTTATTTCCTGCAATTAATTTTCCGTAATTTATTTCTGTATTTTATTTCCTGCAAATTACTTCTCTGCTTTAGTTTTATTTTCGGTTGGATGAGCCCCTTGAACCCGACCCATTAAGAACCCGGCCCAACTCCCACCTACCACCCCTTTGCTACTTAAAGCTACCCTCTCCCTTCTCTCTCCTCATTCACTCCTTCTTCACCATTACTTCTTCCTCTTCCTTTCATTACTCTCTCCACCTACCAACTAGGCAAGTACATCTTGCTCTACATGAGGACCATATTTTATGGTTCAATATTCTTCCTCTCATGATTCTAAGAGAGTTTAGTGCTTAGTATTTTTGATTTCATTGGTTCATTTCTTGTAGATCTAAGTTATTGTATTTTCGGTTGTCTATGGGTTTTGATCTAGCAGACTCCTTTGTTCTCAAGTTTTGATGGTTCTATGTTGTAGAGAGTTTTATTCTACCCAATTTTGACCTTTGGAAAGTTGGATTTGGACTTGTTTGGACCAAGTTATGGACTTTTGAAGCTTTGGGGTGCAACCATAGAGTTCTTGCTGTTTGGAGAAGACAGTGAGCAGTGTATGCTAGCTTTTTAGCTGCGTCACTGAGCTGTGCTCGCTCTTTAGCGCAGTACAGTATGGAGTTCATACGCTGCCTTTTTGGGAAGCGTGTGTCTTGCATACGCTACCTTTTGGAAGCGTGTGTCGTATGGAGTTCATACGCTACCTTTTGGAAGCGTATGACTTGCATACGCTGACTTGGATGGTCAGGAGTCGTATGGAGTTCATACGCTACCTTTTGGGAGCGTATGACTTGCATACGCTGCCTTGGATAGTAAGGAGTCGTATGGAGTTCATACGCTGCCTTTTGGAAGCGTATGACTCCCATACGCTAGCTTGGCTTGAGCGTAGCTTGACCTGGGCGTACGCTGGCTTGAGCGTAGCTTGACCTGAGCGTACGCTGGCATGAGCGTAGGCTGACATGAGAGTAGCCTGCTTACCCTGGATCTTCTATAGCCCTGTATATTGATATCTTATTAGATGTTTAACGTCCATTTTATATCCTTACGCCTTTTTGTATAAACTTGATATAATCATGATATGCTAGTATTTCTGTTAATTATAGATTGTTACGTAGGATGTACCATGTGTCATGAATTGAGTTATAGATACCCGGATTGACTAGAATTAAACCCTGAGAGTTGTAGACTCGACCCCACTGAATGCAAATTGACTTTCATGCCTTGCCACCATTGATAATGATTGTGATCTTGACTAAATTGATCATGCGTTCCTAATTGGAACCAAGAGACTGGCTAGTCGTCTTATTGAATGAAATGAATGAGATACGTTCATGTTATGAACTATTGTACTCGACTGGCTGATCCCGAATATTGACATACATGCACATGCAGGCTTCAATCTATTTATTTATTTATTTATTTAGTTATTTTTCTACAAAAGAAGCATGTGTACTTTATGGTCAAGGCATGATTACCGTGGATAGATTTGATTGTTGCATTACGCTATGTAAGACCTGCAACCTAACCGCACTGGTATCGTTGTAGAGTTGTGCATATCGTACCCCGTACGAAAGTACTCATTTGAATGACCATGATCCACGGCATGGGATTTCACTCAACGTAGAGACTATTAAGTTAAATAAAATAATAATTGCATGGAGAGAATGGATTCCCGAATTCTTACATGGCAGCCCCCTTGGGACGAGTAGTACCCGACGGGCCGGCTGGTTCCCACAGATACTGTAAATCTGCCACACGGGCAGGGAACAGTATCTGCTTTTATTATTATTGTATATTGTATATTGACGGGCGTCCTGCTAGGACTCGTCTAATTCATGCATGGGCCAATTGATCGACTGGATAGACTAGCCTTGCTTGCACATAGTAAGAACTGAGGAATCCCTAATTGCATTATTTCAGGATAACTTGGGACTCATAATAGCAAGCCGTAGGAGTTGATTGGCCGTTCAAGATGATTTGTTTGTGCACTGTACTCTGTTATCTAACTGGGATGATCAGAATGTCAGGACATGACGGGCCAACTTCTGTCCTTGTTTGGTTGGGAGGTTGGTTCGAAGTGTCTTGATGTGATGTGAGTTCTAGTAGCAAGCAGAGATCTATTATTATTATTCTCTTACTTACTGGTTTTAGTTCTCATGTCGTGCTCCCTTGTGGTACTTGCTATTAGAGGTCTAACCTCTCTGGTTTTGTATGGCCAGATTTAGAGCCAGTTCCCGAGGACTCAGCGTACTTCCACCTCCAGGATGGTCAATACTAGAGGAATGATCGCAGGAGGCCTCGAGTGGGTTCCTTAACTTCACCACTCGTTTTGTTATCTACTTTATACCTTGCCGTTTGGCACCGACATGTTAGTCGGATTGTCTTGTACTTACTTTTGCATAATTGTAATTAAGTCAGACTGCAGCTGATAACAATTGTGTATACTTACTACATCATCTGGCTGTATTTTGTAAAGCCAGATCTCAAGAACATTTTGACTGAGCGTTTGGGACGCCTTACTGCTTTACCTTACATGTTCTATATTTCTGTTTCTTGTTTGAATGATTGAGACAATAGATGTAATGACCATAGTAAGACTTTTATGTAGTATGCACCCCCTCGTCTGGTTAGACAGCATTGATCGTATTATACGGTATTCATCTACCCGTAATACGTAGCTGGCTGAGTCACTCCCCCGCTCTCCAGTATTCTGGTTCTGGGGCGTGACACAAGACCAGGTTAGTGGCCAAGGGATTTTCTCAGAAGCAGGGGATCGATTACTTGACACGTATGCTCCAGTAGCCCGGATGACCACCATCAGAATGTTGATTGCTCTCGCAGCATAATATGGTGATACATCAGATGGATGTGAAAACGGCATTCCTGAATGACGAGCTGACCGAAGAGATCTACATACAACAACCAGAAGGGTTTGTCATCAAAGGTCTTGAAGACAGTCTGCAAGTTGGTGAAATCTCTGTACGGTTTAAAGCAAGCTCACAAAATGTGGCATGAAAAGTTTGACAAAGTCATAAGGTCAAATGGCTACAGGGTCAGTGAATCAGACAAGTGTGTCTATACGAAGTTTGCTGACGGAAGAGGAGTCATCGTTTGTCTATACGTGGACGACATGCTAATCCTAGGTACGAATATAAGCTGTGTCACGGAGACAAAGAAGTTCCTCTCGACGAAGTTCAGTATGAAGGACTTGGGGGATGCTGATGTTATCTTGGGACTCAAGATCATCCGGACAGATACTGGACTAGCGCTGTCACAGTCTCATTATGTTGAGAAGATGATCACTCGTTACGGATATCAAGATCTTCCAGGGATCGATACGTCGTACAAGTGTGATCTGAAACTGAAGCCTAATTCAAGGAAAAGCGTCAGGCAGTTGGAGTATGCAAGCGTGTTTGATGTATGCTACTACTGCCACAAGGCCTGACATAGCTTTCGCTGTGGGAATGCTGAGTCATTTCACGAGCAACCCAGGCATTGAGCACTGGAAAGCTGTGAAACGGGTTATGAGATATCTCAAGAAGACTCAGACATATGCACTGCACTACAGTGGAGATCCGTCGGTAGTGGAAGGCTTCAGTGATGCCAGTTGGTGCTCAGAAGTGGAGAGCGAGAGGTCCACAGGTGGATATATTTTCACAATGGGTGGAGCTTCTATATCGTGGAAATCGAAGAAGCAGACTATGCTCTCGCGGTCATCCATGAAATCTGAGTTCTTTGCACTTGATACCGCAGCGGAGGAAGCAGAATGGCTTCGGGAGCTCATGTATGATCTTCCAGTGGTTGGGGCGCAAATACCGGGGATACCGATATATTGCGACAACCAGGCGACTGCGGCGGTGGCATCAAATGACCTCTTCAACGGGAAGAAGAGGACTGTGCGGTTGAAGCATAGGACAATACACGATCTCATCAAGAGGGGTGTTATTGCAGTGATTGATGTTCGGAGTCAGGAGAACCTGGCGGATCCGTTCACCAAGGGCCTCAAGCGCCAGCTGGTCGATGACACAGCTTGTAAAATAGGCTTGAAGGTATTCTGATATTGTGTTATTACAATCATACCATAAAGTTTTATGCTATTAGTTCAAAGAGAAATCTACTAGGCATCTAGCTTTTGGTTCAAGGGAGGACTATTAACCAGAAGAATATCAGGAACGGGGTACTTGTCCTCTGTGACATGGAGAGGTTACGGACCTACAACCACTGTTGTCTACTGTTGTTTTTTGCGGAAAACGGATCCTGTGGGAAGATTAGCTTAAATGCCTTAATGAGTTCTCAGGCAGAGTGAATGCCTGGAGTGCTTTACAGGAAGCACGGTAGTGCAGCACTACAAGGTGTAACTCCATGCTATAGTGGGGTGACTCCACCATGAGGTTCCCAGGTAGGGGTAATGCCTCGGCTTTGCAAGCCAAGTCACAGCGTAGTAGCACCGCAAATAGGCAGGTAGCCTAATGCTGTATGATAATCGTAATAAAGAGAGGTAGACAGCACTACAAAGAGGACGATGTCCTCATGTTACAGTGGCATGACACCACGAAGAGGTACCAGGTAGGATAAAGCCTCGGCTTTGTGAGCCATGTCATAGCGGCGTAACACCGCACGGAAGCGCAAGGCTTCATGCCGGATAGTTTGGCACTACAAAGAGGCCTGTGACCTCATGCTACAGTAGTATGACACTACGATGAGGTACCCAGGTGGGGTAAAGCCTCGGCTTTAAGCCATGTCATAGCGGCGTAGCACCGTAAAGAAGCGCAATGCTTCATGCCATGACTCTTTATAAAGAACTCACCTATAGTGTATGGACAGAGATATCAGGCCGTCTCTTGAGGGTAAACTTGTAGACGCCCAAAAATTATACACTGAAACCAGGCTGGCACAAGGCCTTCAATGTGCAGCCAGAAGCACAGTTGATGTCATTATGTGAGTAGAAAGAATTGCAGTTATGGTGCAGAATTCAAGGCTTAGTCCATTCTTGTATCATGCTGTTATTTAACCTATGCGGGAAGATTCAAGTCGTAGTGACATCTCTCCTAATGCATGATGGGCAGTCACTGTGGGGAACGCTCAACCCATATATTGAGATATGTGGGGAATTGTTGGTGTTTTTGCCTTTGGACTAGAAAAGATAGTCCCACATCGGCTACACCAAATGGTGAGTATCTCAATATAATGCATTGCTTGTGTTGAGGTGTGCACATGAGGTGTAGTGGGGCACAAGTTTGTGCCATGTGGGAGTATTTTTCCAGAAGAAAAAAGGATTAATTCCAACAAGGATGCAAGTTAATTTTTGTTGTGCGGACTCGGACACGGACTCCAGGATATCTCGTGCATGCACGGGAGTGTTCGGGGGTAGGCGTGGACTGGCACACTTCTATGCTGATTGTGGGATGATCTAAAATATCAAACTCTATTTTTGAGTATTGGTATTTTAGTCCCACATCGGATAGAAGAAGAGGTGAAGTCTCAACTCCACTCTATAAATAGAGCCCCTTGGCCTCTTTTGAAAGATGCACCAAGAAGAGAGTTAAGGGAGTCTGTAAAGTCCAGGAAGCCCGTTCAAGTCTCAAATATTGACTTACGAGCGTTCCAGAAGTTCTTCGTGAACTTGCTGGTTCCTGGAAGCAGATCGTGGTGGGGCGAATCTTGCTTTGAGCAACGGTGATCTTAATCACCCCAGCAAGAACCTTTCCTCTTCTTCTTTCTTCTTTCTTCTCCTTCATCTGAGTTGTAACTCAGTTCTGTCCATCAGCAACTGCGATTGCGAGGAAGAACATGAGATTTATTTTCTGAACTCAGTTATGTCCGTCAGCAACTGCGATTGCGAGGAAGAACGTGAGATTTATTTTCTGATTATTGTTGCTTTTGTAATCAGATTCATATTATAGTGTTCCTCTTGGATCTCGAGAAATATCAGAAGGTAAACGTTTGTTGAACCTCTGATCTCGACATCGAGTCTACCATCTTTGATCAAGCCCTGGGACTAACAGTAATGTGCTGGCCTGCCCCCACGTGGCAGGCGCCCATTGGCTCCCCCGCCTGGGTGGGCCGCTAGCAGCAAGTTTAATTAATAAGTAGCTGTTGAGAGTAAATAAGGGACTTTAGTTCCACATCGGTTAGATGTAATAGAAGAGGGGTTGGACCCTCTATAAGTAGTAGGCAGTAGCCCTCAATAATTATCTGAGAAATTAGACTCATTTCTACATGGTATCAGAGCCATAACTCTCTCTCTCTTTCTCTCTCTCCACAAAAAA